>JAOVYW010000101.1:5329717-5370845 GCA_025775045.1 Hiodon tergisus
GATGTTCATATAATTTAGTCATTTTCCTGAGGACTCCTACAAATGATTTTTATTTAATCAACCAATTATAATAAAAATACATTGATAAAAAGATAAACGAAAAATGCTAGTTTTATTAATAAACCTACAAATGTTATCATATTCTAATATGTTCCATATTAGGGGAAAAAAAGTTATTTTGTTAGAGTTAACCAGTGTTCATATTGTTCATATTCTGCGTTTCACTGTGTCTTGGTTGGACATTTCGTTTTGATCTTTCACAGTTTGTTTTTCGCCTCAAGATTTTCGGTACCTTTGATCTTGACAGTCTCATTTGAAAGTTTATTAAATGGAGCTGAATGTAATGTTTTCTGTCTGCATAGGTTTTCTGCGAAGACATAACTAAATCAGAAATTGAATCGATAATTTCTGAACTTCTTCAGCTCTACGATATGGAAGCCAGGTGCACCTAACTGTCAAAGACAGGGGGACAAGAAGACAAGAAGAGATTTAGTAAGAAGGTATTTGTTTACAAGGTAGATGCTTGTAACGTTACGGTTTCAGGCAGTGGACAAATGTGAAGAAGTTCATAATAAACCCGTGAACTGGCCAAAGTGAACTGAAAGTTTCATTAGTGTCCATAACCAATTAATCAACCCTTAAACTCCATAGTTCCATTTTCCCCTACTTTTTCACCAGAGAGAGACTGTGAGAGACCTGGTTTCTCCCTAGAGCTTGTTTTGAAACTTGATGTAAAACGGAAGAAAAATCTAGGACAGTCCTCTGGTATTTCTTATTGCTGTTCCCATTCCCATCCCCATCTCTACTGTGAAATCTCAAAGGTCATTAAAAAAAAGTCCACAGTGTGAGGCCATGCCCTGGACTCTGGACCACACTGCTTTAAGGTCATGTTCTGATAAAATTCACTACCCCAATCTAACGGACAGCATTTTATCCTCTTGCCGTTTAGTAATATGCTCAATGCGGGTGCTCTATAAAATACATACATTTCTTTAAAAGAAGTCACAGAAACTAGACTATTTTACCAAATAAGTACACTTTTCACTCATAATTTTTTTAAATTACTCGACAGATATGATTTACTGTCTTGGTTAAAATAAATAGTAAAATGTTTGAGTTTAATTTGGTTGCAGTAAATTGGTTATGGGTCTAAAAAAATTTTTTTTGTCTTTAGCAACACTGTTTTACTTTTGTATACTTTTACATGGCCTGACACTGTGGAAAGAAGAAAAATGCTTAAAATCTTTTATCACAGGAATCAATGGGTACTCTGGTGATATAAGCATGGCTGAATGTTGCAAGGGTGTTTGTGTAATATGTGTTTTAGAAGTATAAATGTATGGCTTGGTATCTATGGCAAAATAAAACCATCGCAAAAAATTAAGTATTGGATAAGTTTGCTTTTTCAATGGTGCGTGTCACTCATTTGTTAAGTAGTCTGCCATTTTGGGAATGTTTATTAGTTAATTTAATGCTGCATTGTCTAAAAACATTTTAGGCGTGAGTAGTGAGCTAAACTGTTTAACATATATAAAATAATTGTATAGCTTTTCAGAGTATTCTCCACAGAGTGGAACGTGCGTGCGTGCACGGGAGGTGGAAGCGGTTTATATAATATGTATAAGCGCATTTTTAAGCTTATCGAAGCACTTTCTACAGAGAGGTGTGTGTGTGTCATTTGTTTATTTAGTGTGATACAGGTTGTCTGCACAGTCAGATTGATGCACTTAGTTGTAATTAACATGTGATTTAATTAACATTGACTAGGAATTAAACACCACTGACTAGGAAGATTGCTTTGCTAAGGAACCAGTCCCTGGGGGTTCTCACCAGTGATGTAAACTCCAAAATGCATTATCATTTAACAGGTCAGTTGCACATTACAGGTCACTACGTGTTTCGTTTTGTTTGGAACAGGGTGTTTAACAGTGATATTTAAGTTGTGTTCAGCTAGTAGGAGAACTGCTGAAATTGGTTTGGATAGAACACAAAGCAGGCAAAATTAACTGGCAACTGAAATTCTTACTGGAACTGGTATAAAAGCCCCAAGAAAAAATTATACATTTCTAAAACCAACAAGAGCAGAAAAAATTAAACTAGAAACAAGAAAATCATTTTGTAACACCAGATCCATTGATCAGACTAAACAAATCACAGGTTTCCATCTTGGGCGTTTGAAATGGCATTGTGAAAACCTCTGCAAAGTGGAGAGCCAGCTTGGTAGAAATTACTTTTATTTTAAGTTGTATTTATTCATTATCTTTTTAATAAGTGCCAAATAGTATCCCGTAATTGACTCATTTTTTGTAATGATAAAAACTGGATCGTGGACATGATCAATTATTCCATCTCTGATGTGAATATCATTTATGATATGCCTTGTCCTCATTTTTATTATTATTTCTGTGTGCTGCCATCTTTATTTACTCCCACGCTCATGGCTGCAGTCTGCGTCTTCCTGATGGTTTGAATACATTGAATTATGCATAATTGGCATTTTACTCTTTGCCGAGGCCTCTCCTACAGAAGTGTGACTGGTACATAACCTCCTAATGACATCCAATAATTGAATCTGTGTATGTGTGTCTCTTTTGCACCATGACTGCAATCTGCAGTGGGCGTATTCTTTCATGGCTGCAAGGAAAAACAACCAAGAGAGGGGAAAATACTCCAATTTACAAAGACGTTTTTTTTTTATATGACATTTGTAACCAGCTGTTAAATGGGCTGTCCCATTTTCAATTTTCAGACTAAATTACATGATGATGATGTTAGTTAAGATGTTAGACAAATTACTGCTTAATATACATATGTGCCATATTGCAATTCAACATTACTTCTGGGTTGTCGTTCGTACAAGGCATTACATTGCAGCTTATTTAGTGAACTAATTTATGACAGTTGGCGCACATTGCACTGGAACGCTAATGTATAATGTATAATGTATAAGGGGTTAATCTGATGCATTTAACATTTAAGTTGACTGTCAGTTGAAGTAAGAGATGACCAGGTATTGGAAGAAGAGCTGTATAATGAGGTTTTTGAGAAACGGTCAGATGCTTAAAAGGAAAAAAAACTCCAGGTCCAGTTTACTGATGCACTATTCTCCCTGAAGGACTTCCTGTTAGTTTGGATGCTACATATTTCTGCTGTCGATGTTGGCTTTCAATGCTGTGGAGCCATTCCGGATGATGGGGAGCTCATGAAATTATAAGAATTTGCCATGTGTGGTCAGCAACTCTGGTCTTGGAAAGGTTAAACTTCAGTGGGAACAGCAGAGCAAATGACACCAAGGGACCAAGTGTAATGGAGAGCATGGAGTTTGGGGGATGCTTTGTGGAAGGACTTTAAAGGTGTTGAGCCTGAGCATCTCCAGGTCATTTGATGGGAGACGAGGGTCAGGTTAAGAAGGAGGCTGCTCCCCAGGTCCCTGGATGTGGAGAACAGGAGTGACGGAGAAGGGCAGTGTCTGTGGTGGGCCAGTCTTATAGTCAGTAATCAGTAGTCACAGAGTTTACCAGGAAGGTGTGAATGGCATAGTAATTATAATCTGTCAATACAGCACAATACATACATGAAACCGTTTACAGCATCTTTACCAGTAACCAAACAATTCTTTGAAGTGGTGCCAGAGACAGAAAAATTGTAATTTCTATTAATTATTTCATGTCCTTGCATCTATAAATTGACTAACATTATTGAAAAATATCTTAATTTAATTGTTCAAGATTTTTCACATTGATAAAGCTTTCCATAGTGTGTGTGTCATGTGTATATATATATATATATATATATATATATATATATAAAAAAATTCCTCAATGTTTTTGTAATTTTTTTATTTTATTTTATTTTTTACACGGCTCCAACTGAATCACATAAATACTGTGTGTTGAATGAATGCAAAGTGGAAAACATTAATTCAGTGTTGTCCTGGATTTTAAATTCACACATACAATGTGAAAGTGTAACTTTATGCAAGAGAAATAGGAAAAGCAAAGAAAATGGAGAAAGCCAATCCTTCTGCATTGTCATTTTGCCTTAAGTCTCACTAACAGACTCAATGAGGTGTTACTTTTTTGTTACTCATTGAACATTTAATGTTTACTGCAGTTCATATGAAAGGAAAATGTGGAGGTAATGACAGAAATAACTCTTCAGGGGAAACGCAGGAGGATTGAATTCCTCTCGGAGTTCTCTACCAGGAAGGAAAACAGCTTATTGTCAGCTTATTCATGGAGGCACCTGTTTCTAGGTCTATCATACTTAAGGTTCATAATTTGATTAATATGTTTGAACAGTAAAGGGGAAAATAAACCTATTATTAGCAAGGATTGCCAATGGCATGCCAAGAGAAAAACTCTTGATCTCACAAATCTACCATTATCAAGAGGTAAAAACCTGAGAACATGTAAGTTAATTTCACATTGTAATCATTCCGTAACACTTAAAACTGTAGAAGAGAACTTATCAAATTGGAAAGTTAGTTATATTCTGTCCTGAAATTGCTTCTTACATCTATTGTGCACACACAGTAATTCCCTCAAACAACAATAATCATGAATACTATACAAACTAATTTAGACGAGTCAATATATTACATGTTTAGTATAATTTTATATTATGGCTTTGTATGTGTGTTAGTGCAGGTTTTGATCATAGTGTTGCAGTAATACCAAAATATACCCTAATATAGGGGTGAGAAAGACACCATCATTCTGATGGTCATGAATATGACTCTGCTAACAAGGTCACACCCATGGAATGGATCAAATCAGGATGTTGGAAGCTGAAAAGGGAATGGCTTGATAGTAATTGGAGGTTTTTCTTGAGTGATGGATTGGTTTACTTTCATATGTGTAACATGCACGTGTGAGCCTTTCCTGATGATTATTTCAAAGTGCCAGATTTTGTGGAGGATGATACTGGATCTGCAAAAATATGAATTAATTTAAAAAAATAATAATTCAAAGAAATGCTGTTTATATTTTTCTATGGAAAGAACAATAGGACAGAATCCATAAAATTCTTAGCGTCAGCGCTTGCTTTTCTGTTCACCAGTAAAATGCTTAATGATTACCAGCTAGCTAACCAAAGCAATGCATTTAGACATAGCCTACGTCCCTGCTGGATATTATATGTTTGTTTCTTTCAGTTTAGATAAACCCTTGAATGAATAGTGTAATTGGAATCCTTGGGTGTACACACTGCTTTGTATCAAATTTATCAAGGTTAATAATTTCACAGACCAGGCACAAACAAATGAAACAATTGAGACAAAAAGTCTCTATAAAAAGATTTATAGACAAGGTGAGATACAAACTGAGACTTCCTCCTAAGAAATGTGTAGAGAGAATCTCGATTCGTGTTTTTCTAGAATATTATTAACCCACCCCCCCTCCCCATTTCTCTGCTTTTCAATTAGCCCTCTCCCTTTCTCCTTCTGCAGGCTAACTTCTAATGCTGAGCTGCATGAATTATGGAGAGGGAGCACATGCAGCGGGGTTCTGATCTATCAATAAAACATCAACAGGCCCACACTATGGCAGGAGTGCCAGTAACAGAAGGACAGGACTGAATAAGACTATGGCAGAATTTGTTACAGGTGCTCCCTTTTCTGTTTTTGTGCCCCTTCCTTTCCTGGTCTGAGCTCTACCTAACTTGCTGGTATTTTCCTGATATTTCCCAAAGCAGCCTTTTCTTACTGGCAGTCGAGAGATGCTATATGAATTTTTGCACAACAAACCATATAGAACATTTGATCTAAAATAAATAAATAAATAAATATAAAATAATATGTCTTTCCCAGGTTTGTCATCACAGTTAAACTTTTTGGGGACTATGAGCAACTCTTTCAAGTTACATGAAAATGATATTTTAAAATTAAATTATGAAATAACAGAACCCATGCTGAGGAAGACATCTGGTTTTGAAACACAAGGGCTCCCTGTAGAGTTCTCAGAGCCTTGATTTCAGCAGCCAAATAACAATCCTTGCTGCACAATTTTCATGGGTCCTTCATGCATATTTCTTTATAGTGTGAGTGGCACAAATTCAGAGATCATTGCTTGCTTTGCAGTCTCTGAAAGTTTAGATATTTGACATGAACGTTTTTGGACGTTTTATTGGTCTAAACCAATAAACTTTAAAAAAAATTGATTGCTTCTACAAAATATAAAGCAGGCAGACAGGCATCCAGACATTCAGTGACAGTTCGATTTAATGCTAGCATGGGAAAAACAAGTGACCTAAGTGACTTTGAGCATGATATGATCGTCGGTCCCAGAATTGTTCTAGAAAGAACCGACAACAGTAGTGTACATAACAGCATTTTGGAAGGCTCAACTCATCGGTCCTTGTCACGGGTGGGCTGTGACTGTACCGGGTTCCACACCTGTCGGCTTAAAACAAGAAGAAGCGACTCCTGTGACATGCACTCAGCAACACTGACTGATGGGTAAATGGTAAAGTATTGTCTGGTCCAATTTGGTGTAAACGGCATGGGTCCATGGACCCATCCTGCCAGGTGTCAATGGTAGAGACTGGTAGCAGTGATGTAATGATTTAGGGAATGTTTTCCTGGCACACAATAGGTCCCTTGATACCTGTTAACGTTTGAACGCTACAGCATATCTAAGCATTATTGCTATCCAGGTGCACCGTTTACCACAGTTTACCATTTATCAAATGAATGCTACCAGCAGGATTATGCACCATGTCACAAAGCACATATTGTCTCAGAATGGTTCCAAGAACTTGACCGGAAGTGCAGTTGGCCTTCGCAGTCCCCGGACCTCAACCAGATAGAGCTGCTTTGGGATGAAATGGAACAGCTGTTAGCAGCATGAATGTACCACCGTCCTGTCTGCAACAACTGTGTGATGCCGTCACATCAGCCCAGACCAACATCCCTGTGGCAAAGGGAGGTCTGACCCAGTACTACATTAATCTAACAAACTGGCCACTGATACATACAGTATGTATTTTGGTTAAGAATTTGTATGTGTGTGCAAATTAGATCTATGGTGGCGCACTTGAGAAACAATTTTTCTCCTCTTAAAAACTTCTTGCTTCATAGCAATGACTTTAGAACGTTCGAAAAGCAAAGAAACTGCTGGCATCCATGTTGAAGCTGCGTGGGAGGAAAAAAGATAACAAACAATCTGTATGAATTGTAGAAAAATTAAATCTTCTCATTATTACACTGACTGGATGACTGACCACCAGATCACAGCACACACATACTTAATGGATTAGCCTACTGGGAAAATATAGGTTTTTCTGTCAAATTTTTTGTTTGTTTGTAATTTTATAATTTATGGAAATTATGATTTAGACAAATTAAAGATTTTTTAAATGTCTTGTGGAGTTGTCCTTTCATTCACTGATTCCATTTTCCAGATACAATTCAGTATCGTGGGATGTAGGGCGTGAGGCAGGCTGTCCACAAGACGGGAAGCCGGTTTACACGCTCATGCCCACATGGCTTGTTTTGTAGTTGCCCGTTCATCTAACTTGCAATTCTATGCACGTTGATAGGTAATTGGGAGCACCCGGGGTTAACCCACGCAAACACGGAGAGAACTCCACAACCGGAAACCTGACGCTTTGGGGCAGCAAAGCTAACCGCTGAAGCACCTTGCCTTTTATTCCCAGTGAATTCTGATCGGAATAATGGTTTATAAGACATAGTTATGTCCTTATGTCCAAAATGTTTTTAACTTAATGCACAATGAGAGTGCATTTAGTATAGGCCACTGAATGGATGTCAACATATGTACGTATTATAGCAATTACTAATTTATTTTCGAAATTTATTGCAAATAAAGCGGTGTTTCAATAAGCCAGAATATGAAAACCTAGACCCCGTTTAATGTCCTATATCGACACAGCAGTTCATATTTGAAACCATGGATATTTGTATAAAATAAACAATCATTGACTAATAAGAGGGCGCTTTATTTCGCAATATGTTCAGCGTTGGCAGGTTGGGGTCAATATCGTTCAGACAGCCGCTCCCTGTCTATCCCTCCTCTCTCTGGTTTTCAGAGAAAGTGCCTTGGTGTGCCCTCTGACGTGAATTTTACAGTCACAGAGAAGGGTGGGAGGGATTACAGGGATGTAGAGGAGTAGGGGTGGGGAGAGAGCCCCCCCTCCACCTTTTCTCCTCCTATCAGTCCGCACTGAGAAGCCTGTTCGGATGCTGCTTCCAACGTCAGGTCCACAGCGCAGAGCGAAAGGGTTTTCGGCACAGAGCATGTAAATCCAAAATCTCCCATCACCCAGTAATGTTGCTGTTCTTTTCAATATATTGTAGAAATTAACAACAACAATCATATTAACCGAAACGCTAAACCTCGAATTACGTACAGTTATTGATGCAGTTATTTTAATACGGTGTCTCCATCACGCATTTTCTCTGCATAAGCTCAAATCTAGGCAACAACTGCACTATTTAATAATCTTAATTTTGATTAACCATAAACAAACAAACAAACAAGAACCGATTATTGAAGACCTCTCACTGACGGCTCATCGTTTTGCCGCTGTTCTGTTGTTGATTTTATTTTTGTTTTAAAAACAAAAAATTGGATTTTCCTTTTTTCCTTGCAACCCTGTTGACGTCCTTGGAGCATGGCCTGGTGAGTCGATGTATTTCATATTTATGCTTAACTGTAGCTACAATTTATATTATAATGGTGGTGCTTATTTAACATTTTACGGGTATTTGCGTGCGTGTGGTTGTGAGGCTAAATGAAAAAATAAAAAGTGTTTTAGGAGCCTCAAAAATTCTCTTAAATTTGATCTTTTATTTGGATTAGTGTTAGTGCAGTCAACCGCCTTCCACAACTGCATTGATGCAGAACTGGCGAATAAGGGTAGTAATAAACATCATTATGATTTCGTTCAATGTCGTTAAAATAAATAAAGTGGCGCCACAATTAATTTATAAAACAAGCATATTTTAACTCTTAAATTGCCTGGAATTTGAGGTCGTTATTTTAGGTACATTACTGTGATTACCTTTTTTGTAATATTAATAATTTACCGTCATATTTAGGCGTTTTAGTATTCAGATACCGGGGTCCGCGTCATATTGCTGGGTATGTTGAGAAACAACCATTTATTTACTTACTTCATCAGGTGAATATTAAAATGAAATAAACTGTTTGAAATACAGACGGGTAAAGTGGGTGCTTGTGTGTCTAGGGTATAAATCGTCTGTAACCGTCTGTTTACACGAAGAAACGGAAATGGTTGGGGCCAGGGATAGAGATGCAGTGTGAATGCGAGAACCGGTACCCGTACCGGTAACCTTGCGAAGGGGGCATTGCGCCTGTTCAAGCTATTTTCAGTAGCGCACAGTCTCATCCTGACGTGTCTTAGTTACGCTGTAATCATTAATATGTTAGATACCAATAAAATATGAAAATTGCGCGTGTACCTGTGCGGCTTGTACGAAAGAGGGAGTTGATTTGTAGGCTGAACAAGTCTCATCTGAAGGTGACCAGTAAAGGTCATTTTATTTTGAACGCATAGATCAGGGACGTTAATTACACCTGAGGATATAATAAACCCTAGCTATCTACACATTAATTAATGTTTCATTTATCAAGTAAATGGCTAAATAGTTAAACGTATATGCTGCAATGTAATGTTTTTTTTATACATTTTTTTATCGGGAATAATTATTAGCCTACTTTTTTTTTTCCAACCACAAGGTAGAGGCAGAGCTGCCTGCGTTTCGCATGGTCGGGCCTGACAGCAGTGTGTCTCGCTTCTGTTAACTTAATACTTGCTTAGGATTGGTCATTTTCATCGTCAAGCAAAGACCTTTATTCGGATTGGTTAATACCACTTTTAAAAGTGTACCCTACAGGGCGGTACAGGGGGTGTTTTTAGTTTGATAGACATGTTAAGAATTCGGTTTTTCAGCAAAGGCATTAGAAAGTTAAAACTAATCGCAGAGAAACTATCTGCAGTATTAGAAGCAAAGACTAATGGCATTCCATTCAAAAATAATTAAAAAGCCAATTGTTTAGTATGTCCCTGTGGGCTTGGCATGATGCGTACCTTTGATGTTTATATCGTTACTCTTTAAATAGCTGGCTAGGTTTTTGAGTTGTGAAATTGAGAAGGGCATTTTGTTGTTAATTAGTACAGTTTAACGGGAGCCACTTTACGGACTAGCCTATGATCTCGCTACTGAAATAGACGAAATGAAAGCCTTATGTTACCGTTACAGTTCAACGCGTATTCCGAGACTGACGAAAAAATGTTGTAATAACACATTTAACCTGCATGGTTAGCTATGTCTGCAATATTATTGAAACCAAACTGCATCCTTAACTGGACCAGATCCATGACAATCGTTACATTTTAGATGGATTTTAAACTCATTTGAGTCCATATGAAGTGTAGGTGTCCTAGTTACAGCTCTATGGCCCAGTTTATATAGCAGGTGCAGTAGTGAAAAGAGGTGACCCAATAAATACATTTGTTATAGTATGACTGTAGTAAGGATTCCACTTTATGTAGTTTCTGAGACATTGGTCTCAGAAACATTTTAAAATCAATATTAGAAAGGAACAGTTTTACTTAGTAAGGTAATTTTGTGTGCATGTGTTTAAAAAAATCATGATAGTATAGATGGAGGTAGTGATGCCTTATGAAAAAAGTATGTGCAATTTGCATGTATGTTAACAGATTGGTTCATTGTAGTTGCAGCAACATCTAAATATTCATATTCATATATATGCTGATATTATTCAGCTTAATAAACATGCAAAAATGGGTATGAATAAAGTGTGTCTTTAAACCATGCAATAAGTGAATAACTAAAGAAGCTCCAAAATGTTTATGACCACCTAAAAGCAACTGATGCCTTCAAGTCTGCTCATTGTGCCTGAATGTTCTTAGACTCCATTTTCATGGGTAGCTAACTTTAGTCCCGATAGACTCCTACGCAAATGCAGCCCGTTCCATCCTTTAGAGAAGGACTGGTGTAATGAATAGAGGGCACTGCAGTGAGAGAAGGAGAGGGATAAATAGGACAAACTGCATTGACTTGTTTTTTTCTTCTTCAAATTAAATACTCAAAAGAAACCCAATGGATAGCCTTGAAGAATCAAAAGCTATAACTAGTTGAAAGAAACACAATGCCCACGCAATAAAATAAGCCCTTAGCTCCGCACCAACATTTGAAGGAATTCTACAGCAACACTCCCCCTGTATGCGTATCTGGGGGTCTATGTCAATGCGTACAGAAGCTTACCTCTAGTGCTCCAAACTAATCAGCTCAGTAATGATTAACAAAACACTAGAGAGACGCAATTGCTGGTGATAAAACAATTAATCTGCCTCTATATTAATGAACTCTTTAAGAATAATTAAGTTATTAATCCAGGTAATATGCTTGAATATGTGTGTTCTCCTAGCTCTCCTCCAATATAGGCAAAAATCTACCGGAAATGTATCATAGTTATAGGGAATGGCATGATTTACATTTAAGTGCCTACAGTTAAGTGTTAATGTATGCTTCTTATGGTGCATGTATGCATGTGCAATTCATGCATGCTGCTGCAGGTGGCGTAGTGGTGAAAATTCAGGTTTGTTAGTTCATATCCCAGGAGGGGAACTACTGCTGTAGCCTCAAGGAAGATACTTACCCAGAAATCACTTCCATTATATCCATTTATAAAATTTATCTAATGCAAAATTTGCATCTATTTAAGTAACCTGAGACAAAGGTGTCAGCTTTTAGTGAGTGCAATTGTGTGCGCACACACGTATAAAAAGTGGGTGTGGCAGTGAGAATATATTTAGTCCAAAACCATTAAGGGGAATACTATGTAGCACAGCCTAGCACTCCAGTACAGATATAAGGTTGGAAGGATGGACTTCCACATGTTGTCTAAATTCTATTTTGATGAATAGAGCCAAGCAGGGTGGGAGAGTATAGATAATGAAGGGGTTAAAGAGGGAATGAAAGGAGGGAGTGGCATTTGATTTTATTCCTGCATGTTCTACTAATGAAAGTCAATGTGCTCTAAAATGTGGGGTTACTTTGCTAGTTTTTTATGTTTAAGAAATATTAACGCTGATAAATTCTTAGTAATTATTACTAATTGGGTCAAAATGATGAAAGGATAAATGTGTAGATGTGTATCTCAGTAAAAATAAATAATGAATAGTAGTACAGTTACTCCTTTTTAACGAACTTATTTTCACAGTTCAAGTAAATATTCCGCTGTTGTCATGACATTATTGCTCGCTTATCCTGAATTACTTTGTTTGCTCAATAAATGAATTTTTTGTGAATTCTTTTGTCAACTCACAAAAAAAATTGCTTTTTATTAACATCAGTGCCAGAGAAGGACGGAAGGACAGAAATTATGCATACATAGTTTAATTTATTTGAAATGAATGACAAATTCATTTTTCATTGGAATGACAATCAAACAAATTAAACCCAATGAAATAACCATAATGTGGTCTGAAAATGAAATTCTTGTCTTTATCCAGCAGAAAATTTACCAGAAATTTGTGGTTTTTAAGCTTTATTGGAAAGAAGTATGTTCCGACAAGATATAGAACATCGGATTTATTTTAAATAAACTGTGCATATGAGCTGTGCATCATTTTAATAGTTATAAGAATAGTACAAATAGCCTGTTAGAATAGTCTCATTTATGTTATAACATTTTAAAATTAGTTTTACTATCATTATGACAGTGGTGTCCAGGTTACGTGTATGCGAGTGCGTGTACAAAAATATTTGTCTTTTTGCCTGCATATCTCAATGGTGTAAGAATATGTAGTACCTTTTATTTTACTATAAATTCTGGAAAATGTCAAGATCTGACATAAATGTTTTTGCTTTGGGTCACTGTTATGACAGATTTTGAATTATATTAATATAATATCTTTGAGTTCACATGTGATGTATCATTGGTAGGTAGTCTTCTGCTGTTTCACTATTTGATATAATTGCCATTGAATGATGCAGAGGTACAGTTCAGGGGTCAGGCTTAATGACATCTCTTTTTATTTCTACTCGTAACAGAACATCAGTCGCCACAAGGTCCTCCCAATTTGATCCAAGCCCTTAAGCTCTCTCCAAATCCAGGTGCTGACCCAGTTAGAAAATACTATCTACATATTAACTCTATTTCTTGCTTAAGCATAGTACAGCTTAAACTTCCATTTTATAGATGCTGAAGTCATTTTGTTATTCTATTATTTCTCCACTACCCCTACACATCATTTCCTAACTCCACAAAGATCGGTTACAGTCAGTCACTCTGCATGGGAGACCTGCCTTTGGCGGGAGTGCACCTAAAGTCTCTAAAAACAGAATAGACAAACACACAGCCTATGATGTAACCTTCATTTCACACAAAGACTGCGACTATAGCTCTCCTATATGCTCACAAAGGCACAGACAGAACCGTAAGCCCAGCACATAGCAACACACTAGCCAAACCTCTCTGTCTGATCACCATGCTTAGCATCATTGCAGAAAGAGCAAAAAGCTATATATGTTACACCCTAAAGCATGGCCTACTAGCAGTGGTGCCTTTAAAACTGCACAGTAAAACAAATGGATGAAAACCCAGAGACACAGGGATGCAAAGGGTGGGAATATTCCCACTAAATTTCCACGGAAACTTTCGGGAATCTGTCATAGGTTGGAAGTTTTGGGATTTTTTATGTTTTTGTTTTCAATTACAGGCAGACCATATAAATAGTAATAATTTTCATAGGTTCATTTATTGATTATGTAGTCTACCGAAAGCAAGGTGGATACAAAGTATTATGTCTACACAGATAACATTTTGCCTGTTAGCTGTTCTTTGTCATTTTTCTGTATTATTTAATATAGACTATATAACTCAAGAGGACAGACATTGATGGTTTTTCTCTCAAATCTCAAAGGATTTGAAGTAGCTAAGGATGATACAAAACAGCTTGAAAGTGACTTTGAGGAAATGACAGCGGATAGTCCTTAGGTGATGAAGCGCTGCCCTTGAGATACATCTCGGAAAATGTTTAGACAATCCGAAAGCTGAAGCTATTTATTTTAGCCAAGCCATTTTTAACTTAGAGCTAACAACTTTTGTGTTAGAAGCATATTTAACCCACCCTTTTTACCTTCAGATTTGTTTTATTAATATTTTGGGGCCTAACTGGGTGGAAGTTGTGATAAAGTTAAAATTTTTCTTTAAAATATAATTTTTTGTAAACTTTTTTTATTCATTAAAATGTTTTCTTCTTTACAACATGTTGTATTTATTCTCTATTGCCTTAGCAATGTCATTGGCACACAGATACAGTATTCTAAACTTTCTTAAATGACAATTAAGGTAGAAATTCCCAAAAGTTCAATTTAAAACTATCAGTAAATTACCATGGCAAACTGCCGGAATTAAAAAAAAATCCTAGACACGGTGATTACAGCTCAGATGGGAAATGAACATAAAAACACAATTAATCCTTTTGTCTCCTAATAAGTCTTCCGCAGACTTATTTTTGTGAGGTATCGTGTTAATCTTTGTGTCGATTTCATTCAGCTGCCTTAAAACCCACATGTCCATAGGAAGGTCTGTCTCTGTCTCAGCATGGCCGCCTCGAGCCAGGCAGCTGAGGAGCATGGCGGCTTGTCTTGGTTGCATAACTAGTACTCAGTCACACCAAACTGTGTTGTTTGAATATAAATCTTGCGTTAAGCGAAGTATTTTAAATTTACAGGCAACATTTATACGGACACACAACATTTTACAGGGAAATTCGACATTCGAAATCAGACATTATTAATAATATAGAATATCAACAGATAACACTAATAACACCTTTTTTATTATGTCAGTTTAAACTGTATTATCTTGTTTTTTTGTTGCTTGCCACTGGGTTTTGTAGAGGTAATCAAAAAACTGGAAAAAAAAAATAGTAGGCTTAGATGAGAAAGACTAGAATTGATTCACTGATGTCTTTAGGTTACAGTACTTACTGAAAATTAAGGAATAATAGACCAGAAACAGGAAAGACCTAAACACATGGCCTGGCCTCGACTTGTTTAACTGCATATCTATATTGACGTGGCATTCAAAAAACTCCTGGCACACAGGGAAAACTTCAGAGAGATAGACTTATCACAGACTGTATAAAATGTCTAACGTAAGTACAGGCAGTGCTCTCTTTCAATGTACATTCTCTATGCGGTTCTCCCCACAGGCAGCCACTTATAAAAGTAGCTCTCGTCATTGGACAAGGGTATTTGATAAAGTCATGTTATATAAGAACAGTGCAATGAAATCCTAAGAGCTGATTCTGATAATCTCAATTTTGAATAAAATAACAGACATTGGTGTCCACAATTAACAAATCTGAGATATCTGCAGCACCATTACTGAAGGCTTGCTATGAAACGGCATATTAGACAGTGTATGTTTGGTTTTTGTGTTTGTTTTTGAGTATTTACTAACGTTTTGAACCTTTCAATGTGGTCTCTAACCACATTTTTGAAACTTTCCGTGAAATATATTTCATATGGTCCATCTGGGGGGAACTGAGACCTTCCCAGTGAGTGTGTGCTGTAGCTGTCAGCGCCTAAGACACATTACATAAGGCACACTGGAATTTACATAATGCCAGCCCTGATCACTCTCTCTCTCTCTCAAATTGATTTTTCTCACTTGAACCAGATGGCGCCAGATACTGGGCCTGTTTTTATCATAGGTTTCATTTTGTCTTTAACAAGTAATATCTGGCTATATTTCCATAAACTTGCATTAAAATGTTTTATGTATCCAGTATTACCATAATGATTGATTAATAGAGTCTAATTAAGATAGACTTATGAGTTATCCATTAATCAGTTTAGACTGCAGATCAGTTTAGATATGTTTATACTTCTTGTAGAAATACTAGAAATTAAATCATTTTAATAAATTCACCCCATTATTATTATTATTTTATTTTATCAGGTGTTTTTGTCTTGTGTTCGACAGAAGCTTATACATTTCTCGGAGCAGCTCAGGAAATGTGATTCCCAGAACCACTTTGTGGGCATGTGGGCATGTTACACATCCTTTGCTGGTTCAAATGTCAGGAGGGAGACTGCTTTTATACCCCATTGGGATAGATCGTTTACATGAATTGCTTCAGAAACTAGTAATGCTATTATATAAACTGCAGCAATGGAACTCACTCTTTATAAGGGTATCTGCTTAGCAAATGAATTCTGTGAAATATAAAATAATATTCAGTGTCCTCGGGCCCAGAATTCACTATGTTATCCTCTACACCACCAGCTGCCTGCAATAAAGCATGTGCAGGTGTCAGGTTCATGTCAGGTTCTATTCAAAAACAGTGAAGGCCAACATAATGGCAAAAATAGACTATTGTGCTACAGGTGGGATTCCAGATGCGTATTCTACTGCATGAATATTAGAGCATGGCTATAGTATTTCTGACACAACCCATTAAAATAAGAGGGAGGCAAATTATTATATATTGCCTCTCCCACATTTTCAGTGGTAATGCTCAAAGGGCAACCACATTACATATAATGGAAGGTATGAATAAAAGAATGTCCTATAATCCAGACACCCAAAACTAACATCATTATTCTAGGATTTAGGTGGTAATTTAATTCTCAGGAAACATTAAAGAATAATTGATAGAATAATACAGAAATCCTGGCACTAGTTCATTTGTAAAGTTTGTAAATACATGGACAAAAGTAAAAATATGATTAAACATAACAACAAAATAATAATAAAATTTACTCATAAATACATGTTAAAAATAAATAAATAAATAAGATGTTCTTTAGAATTACTATAATATTTGTATAATATTTAAAAATTATGTCACAATATATAGAACACCACGACAGCTAACTGCAAAAATAGCCGTCAAGGCGTTTCCTATTTTTATTTTTAGATCAAATAGATCCCATATTTTGAGAAGGCTTAATTTTAAGGTTGTTTTAACTCAATAAGTAGCAAAAACAATAATTACAACAATTTGTTGATTTTCTTTTGGACCATGCAAATTAATCTCAAATAATGGCGACCATGATTAGTTTTTTTGGCAGCCAATTAGGCTTCTAAGTGAATTAATGATTTGACTACCCCTATTACCTGAAGTATACAACACATTTAAATAACGCTTATTTTAGTGTTTGATTGCATGAAACAATGTGAACTTGAAATATTTCATTAAAAAAATGTAATATCAAAAAACAATCCTTATTTCTGTTCTAAGAGTTTAGTACAAAGTGAATGAATGCAGTCTGCTATGCTTTTGCAGTTTACTGAAAAGTGCAATATCATACAGTCCAATAGTGGGTTATCCGGAAAATACAATATCATACAGTCCAATAATCAGTGTTCAGTGTTTTCACATGAAACCAATTATTATTATTAAGGACTATAGGTCAAGCTTTTCATTCCACATCATCAGCTTTACTGTTACATGACATTCGTAACCTTCTCCCTTCATGTCAGCAGTGAGTAACAGTTTTGACCTTCCCCTCTGTGGTCATTTATATTCATCTGACATTATAAACCCGTCATATTCTACTTCCTTATAGTCAGTGAAGTGTGTTGCTAATAACCTTCCCCGTGAAACTGTCACTGACCAAAAGACACCTAAGAAGAGGCTGAAATTAATATTACACGCCTTATCGTGATCGTGGTATTTGTAACATTAGGGTCTACGTTACACAGTTTAAAAATATCATTAATTATCTGATCTGAAATAGCTGCGGAGATAATGATGAGGTAATGATGCCCATTATGCTGATCTCCCATTTCTCGCACCACAGCCCATTTGCACACAGTTCACACCCTGGCTGCATCCATGCCACTCGATTCGCATTAAATCAAGATTGCCATGTCTTATCCCATTCAGTTCTGAAATCACGCATTTCCGGTATTGGAAATGGAATTATCTACTTTCTACATGAAAAAACTGGTGATAATTACCTACCTTAATTACCTGACTTTTTTCTTTTCACTCAAGACATCCCAATTTTCATGTCCTACTGTGAATTAAAATAAGTGTTTTACATGTTTTTAAAAAAAAAATATATATATTTTTTTTTAATTCACATGATTTGCTGTAAAACCAGCTGCAAGATGGATGTTTTCTTTTCTATTTCAATTAGAATGCGTCAATAGGTCGGTAATTTACCGCTAAAGATGAAATACTTCTTTGAAAATAAAGTTATTTCCAATCAAACAATAGAGGCTATTTTAGTTAACTGGGAATATTTATCTACCAGACCAAACACAGGGTATGTAGTCAAGCCTGTGCACTTTTTTCACATCCAAGTATAGCTGAGGTAAATGGAAACATTATCTCTGGAAGAACTGCACTGGGGTACACAGACACTTAGTAGAGTAGAGGTGAGTGGTCTCTGACTTGAGAACCCTGATTTTGGTTTCCTTAAGTGTTACATGGGTGTTCACTTTTTGATCACTGACATTTAGCCAGACATGAGTAAAAAATAAAAATATAAAAATACATAGGCAACAAACCTCTGAATGGGAAGTTGCAGGTTTTGCATTTAGATACTAATACTGTTCAGATATTCTTAAGAAAATGCTACACCAGGATTCAGTGGAATTTAATTCAATACTCTGATGGCATGGCCTGGGGTCTTCAGGACCTTGGTCCAGTGGAAATCATTGGTATCAGTATGTCCCCATGGCAACTGCAAGATGAATGTAGAAGGTAAAGGTTTCTATGCTTTTGATAGCTATATATGTAAAATAAGTAAACACTTGTTATGTCACCACACTCCTAAACATGGCACAATGTGATCTATGTATAACCCCTTAGATAAGAAATCAAAGCTTGAGATTTGACAACTGTATACCTAGACAACTTCTACTTAAAAAGGTGATATTAAGATTATATATTTCCCTCCGAGGATGATGTCAATATATGGTGGTGTTCATGACTCAGCAAATTATTAGCAAATTTCCCAAAAAAGCCTCTGTAGATACAACATTAGTTGTAGACAGTAGAGTAATATTTTTATTTTAGTTGTTCCTGGCATGTTACTTCTATATTAAAGGGAAAATGTGAGGAGGCAGGAGCATGCTCATTAGTCACATAAAAATATGAGATCCTCGTAATATTTGTTATTTGTTGTTTATAAGATGATTTATTATGTATTTAAGTTATGTTATCACCCATATAATTGTTTTGTCTTCACAAATACTAACATAAACATAAAACGTGTTAAATGATAAACAAAAATTTTTGTGATTCGAACAATATCAAATGCGTGTCAGTGAAATTATAAATTAGTTAAGGACATTATATATTAAGTTTTGAGGTCAAAACATTTTTTTTAAACTGTTCTACATATTTAATTGAAAAAAGCTTTTTAAAGAGAGCTAGACACGCAGGAAATTTAAATGTATCGGTACGGTCAGTGTCTGCTGACTCTACTGACACTGTGGTCAGTGGTCAAGGCCAGAGGAGATTTTTAAATTGCTGCAGTAGTGAATGCCATGGAAAATAGTTGAGTGTATAGCAGTCCTCTTCACACGGGGCTACCGGATGGACAGATTCATGGGGTATTCATGGGGTTTGTCAGGTAACAGAATTGAACTAGGCATGTGGAGCAAAAAACCTTAGCAGACTGTAAAGGGTTATTTGTTTGGTGTTTTAGTTACCCTTAGCTCGTCCTTAGTTTATGTGTCTCCACTTTCTGTAGTTTCTCTATCCAAGATAAAACACCTTGGATGATTTTGTGCTAATTCCTGCCAATATAGTGAGTCAAAAAAACATGTAACATTAATGTTTTTATGTTAAATTCTCAAATGTGGTGACATTTGCAATAGGACACAATAGACACAGAAACCTTGCCTTGTTCATGTTCATCTTTTAGCATTAGGGTTGGTTCCAATCAGTAAATAATTGATTACTAGAATTGAATTAATTTAGATTTAAAATAATTTAATTATTTAGATTTAAAAAGAAGCAATTAGCAGATTCAGGCCAGGTAGACAATGTTGCGCAATTCTAAAGACAGCAATTCTAAAGATTACAGAGTATACTAAATGGAAATGGAAATTCCCCGCTTGGGGGCAATTCAGTGCACTATTGTGTTTTACCTCTATTCTTAAAGAATTTACATCAGCATTCAGATAGACGAGCATGTCAACATCTGTTCTTGTTGTAAATCAGTTGCTAATTTGAATACAAAATTTAAATCTGTTGAACTCCAGCCCTGAAGAACTGGAATGGCTTATGCCGGCTTTGAAACAAAAAAGAAAAAAGGTAAATTGAATTGATCAGATCAAAATTTCTACATTTAAATAGACTTTAAGGCTTTAATAATAACAATAATAATGATTAAAATGATAATCAGTCCCATCATTTTTTGGGGATATTTTGTTGTTTTTGAGTTTGTTCAATCCACATTTGTGAAATAAATTACAACATAACTGTCAACCTAGATGTTACTCAATGACTGTTACTGTGTCTCTTTCCAAGTGCCCGGTGACGCCTTGATGGCCAAGGCAGCAACAAAAGCTGAATTTAAAAACACACCTTTTAATTAACATAATACATTCTAAAATGTAATCAGTCTTTCAAACATAATATGTCATTTCTCCCATATAAATATAATATTAATATATAATAGCCAAATAATATAATCTTGATTAATATATTTAATATATCTGAATGTAATATCTGTTACACTTATTATTGAAAACTGCAATCCCTGAGTATTAAACAGGAGTCAGAATTCCATTTGTTAAACCAGATCCATTTGAGGTTCATGAGGTTTGAAAGTTATTATGTAACTTACATTAATGCTATTGTTAAATTAAGGGTTAATGGATAACATCTATTCTTTGGCTAATTTGTGAAAATCATGGCAAAGATACGAGTGGTACAGTGGGGGCGCTGTGGGTTTTGGCAGCAGGGCCTTAAAGGGCTGCACATTCAATGGGAGCATGGGAATTAAAACAAACATAAAGATATTGCGGTTTCTGGGTCCACCCTATGGCAAGTGTGGATTTTCTTCTGTCAGGCTGCTAAGGGGCTCGCTGTCTCTGTCTTTGTCTACTCACTGTACTCACTGTCAATCTTAATTCTCAATATGCGTATAAACTTCTGCAGTGGAAACAACAATGGAATTGAGAAGTCAAGCTGCGGACATGACTGGGTTCACTGTTTACCGAATTCCAAGTTTTTAAATTTGAGGTCTTGTGGATACAAGATTAAGGGGAATTGAAGGGTTAAATCAAAATCTTATTTAGGGTTGCAGGACAACGGGGCTGATTGTACTGTGAGAAGGCTACAGTGATTTCTCTATCCGTAAACCTTGTCGACACTCTCACTTCGCTTTGTCCTTATACACTGTGTAAGAATGTCTTGAAACATATTATACTTCAGTGTGTTTGTGCCTACGAGCTCTTTCACTCTCTCACCACTCTTTCTGCAGAAAGTTCAGAAAAGTTTGACCTGCTTTCAAATATCACCCAGTCTCCTGTCTGAACATAAACCAGGTTAACAATATACATACAGGTATACAGACGGTGAAAAATTTATTGAAATACCTTTCTCAGTAAGGTGTTGGACTATACAAGCTGCCAGAACAGTTTCACCTTGGCATTGATTCTACGAGTCTCTGGAACTGGACTGGATGGATGGAATACCATTCTTCCAAACGATATTTCCTCATTTACTGTTTTGATGATGGTGGTGAGCGCTGTCCAAAATCGCCCATCTGGTCGTTGTGAAGGCCATAGCATATGATTCACATGATTTTCACACTCATTAAACCATTCAGTGACCCCTTGTGCCCTGTGGATGGTTTCATCATGGGATACAGTTGATTGCTCAGAATAACTTTGTAATGATTTGCTGTGACCCTTCCCTCAAGGGACAAGTGGACACAAAACATTCCAGGAAAACGCTTATTTCAGTTTTCAGTTGATAGGAGTGGAACCTGGTGTGGTCGTCTGCTGCTATTAGCCAATCCGTGAAAAGGGCCAGAGAGTTGTGCATTCCAAGATGCCGTTCTGCACACCACTGTTGTACTCTGTCGTTATTTGTCTGTCCATGGCCCACCTATTAGCTTGCACAATTCTTGCCATTCTCCTTAGACCGTTCTCATCAACAAATAGTTTTCGCTCACAGAATTCCCACTGACTGGATGATTTTTTTGTTTGTGGCACAAACAAACATAGACACTGTCAACTCTAGACACTGTTGCGCATGTAAAGCTTATGATATATTAGAACCTGGCAACGATGACCATATGAAAGTCAAACTTATTTTTCCCATTCTAGTGTCCGATCATACAGTAACTGAATGCCTTGATGCCAGTCTGCCTGCTTTATGTAAAATAACTTTGTTGGTACTATGATGATGAGAACTGAAGTGTTTGAATAGACACACAAAATGAAGATCGCATATTCTTATGGTTAGAGATGGACATAAACTGACATTGCTTTTTCCACTGTTGCTAACAGTAATTGAACTTGTTAATAAGTTGTGTTACATATATATCAAACGCATTACTACAACCTGTTGTCACTCAAATGTCCCTCATTAGCAATATAATGTTCTGAAATCTGCAGTCAAATTATTTTACAGCATTCAGTTTGGCCTGGATTCATATTTTTGTTCATATCTAAACGGCTATTATTGTGCGTTTCTGTTCAATGGCTTATGTTCAGTTGCCATCCACAGTGTCACTATTTGCTTATTCACTATCCACATGTATTTCCACATATGTTTGCACTGTGCATCCTTCTTTTTTCAAAAAGAATTTACTATCAAGTCATTAGTTGATTAATCGGCTTGATTAATCCCTTAATCTGAGCAGCCCTAGAAAAAAATAAACCATCTAAAACGAAAACCTCCTGTGAGAAATAACATCTGAACAATGGCATTCTCCTCTCCCTCAGTTTAAAGGTTTATTAATGCTTAGTCACAGTTGGGGGAAAATATATATTTATTGGCATCGTATTTTATTATAAACTCACAGTGTAACAATTGCTAACACAACATCGCAATATCACTTAATAGCCGGTTTATATCAAGCCAACTGAAAAGAACATATTTAACTGTTTTTATCGGAAAAAGATTACCTCTTCCTAAAGATACCATGTGCTTTCCTTCAGTGTGGACCTCTGTACGTCTACCATTGCACATATAGATGGCTGTGAAGTCTTACACTACCAACTGTGATGCTGCTTCACTCATGAATCATACACCTTTAAAATGATTCGCAAGTTCACAAGGACCCCAACTTTCAGGCCACACATTTGTTCATGTCCTTGCAACCTTTCTTACACCAGGGCTTGTTTATTTATCCCAGTCGCTACCTCTTTAACGCCAAAATACGTTTTAAAATCTTGTTACGTTGTTAAGAATGCTGGTGCTAGTGACATGATGTAAGGTAGTTCGCAACAAGCGCCGTATCAGGAGTGGTTTGACCGTTGTCATGAAATGATGAAATAAGGTCAGCTCAGGGCTTGCTCTGGGTTCACATATTCAGCGGGATTGCTGACTTTAGGCTGCATCAAAATGCTGTTAAAAATTTCACCCGGCCCAGGGCCTCCTATTTATTTTCCGAGGGTTCACACATAACATAAGGACTAAACCACAAGTGTGAACAGGTCTAAGTGGACCATTTCAAATCTATGCTCAAACAAATATTAAGAAAGACAAAATGCACAAAACTGGGACCTATCGATCACGTTCATCCTCTTAAAGATAGGGAAGCACCATGATTGGCAGCTGCCTTTAAGTATTTTTGAAATATGCTTGAAAGATTTTTTTCAGGCAAGACTGAGAAATCAAGTTAATGGCATACACCTTCAATCATATGCCACAAATAAGTGATATAAAAGTTAATGTTAAAGTACAGTGGCCAGGAAATTAAATTTTAGTTGCTTTTATCCAAAGCAACTTACAGTTACGTCATAAACGTAACATTGGCTAGTTTGTAGGTTAGCTCGTACCACGATGTGATTTGATGTATGTAATTGAAATGTATAATCTGAGATGCTAATTTCTTAAAGCAAGGTGTTGCTTTTACCGATGAGCGCATTAAGGGGAAGTTTGTTTATCGGTTGAAGTTTCTTCATAAAGCTGCAGCCAGACCCTTCTCGTCAAGCTTTGTAGCATTGTAGTTTACAAGGTCAATTTGGTGGTGAATTTTTACAAAATAGCTTAAATTTATCATCATATTCAGATCTGTAAGGCGAAGATGATGCATTCATCATCTTTTATGTACATTTTAAACAAATCGAAGTGTTTTAAAAACTGGCAGGCCTCTGGTATTTTACCCTTAGAATACTAAGGTCAAAGTTAGAAATCAGGCAATGGAATTATGGGACAAAGTAACTTAGAGAGGGACACTTCTTAAAAAGATAGTGAGCTTGGATTAAAAAACTACAGCAGTAATAAGGCAGTGGAACAGACAGATAATGGCTAAATACAACATTGGATGGTCCCTAGTGGTACATTCTAATTAACCCCAGTGTAGAGCCTGGCATACTTATTTCAACATCTGTATTTAATGTACCAGAGCTGTAAGCATAGCTTGGTTCCCAAAAGGCCATTCTTCCATGCAAAAAGTTCATATCTACCAAGACACCCCTTGAACAAAGAAGGCCAATGAGAGCCACGTAAACCTTTTATTCACACACGATCTTTAAATTGGATTATAAAACTGCATAAAACTTGTAATTTAAATACATAAAACATTAAAATCATTCCTTTTTAAATATTCAATATGAACTGTTCCTAATAGGTTATTGCCCTTTGTGAATCCAGAATTCTGAGCATTTATGCCAAATTGTGTGTCATAAAATCCTATAAAGGCATGTAAAGTCAAACTTCCATTGTCTTTTTCCTTCAGACATACAGAACTGAGCATTGGCGGCCAAGGGGCATGTGTTTCTGTCTACTTTTGCCTTTGGGTGACTCAAAAATCCTTGACTGAAAAAACCAATACAATATGATTGCTTGCATTTAGTCTCTTGATTTTGTGAAAGAAAAGTCATGTATTGTTATATAAAATAGTCAACCCTAACCCTATGTGGCTAGCTAGGCCTTTTTTGCTTTTGGAAGCCTGTGACTCCCAAGGTCTAGGAATCGATTTACACCTTTTTTTTTAATGCTAATTAAACTGCTTTAAAAACTTAGTTTTGCTGTTGTGATAAAGCGATTGCTTTACAAAATGTTGTGTGCCTTCTTTGTGCGTTCATTCTAGAAGTGTGAATTCAGTGATTGCTGCGTCACTGTCATTCTGATTAGTCTCCGCTTGTTTTAGCTGTGTGCAGGGCTCTGCCACCGCTCTTGTAAAGTCTCCTTTTTAAACTCTTGGCTATTGGGGTGTCTACTTGTACTGCAGTATCTGCTTTTGGTACCCCCTGGTACTCACACCTTCGATCTCGGTTGGCTAACCTTGATCTGTGTGGCTCTGCACCAGCTTTTGCGATGTACTTTGACTGAGGTCAACATCAACAACTAGCCTTGACTCTCCGACATCAACAAGGCTGAGAAGTTGTCTCTGCACCTGTACCTTCAACATCAACGCTGCCTCATTGTTTTTGACATAGACTGCCTGGCTGCTTTTGACATCGTATCAATTTCCTTAATTCCTTAACACTTCTTTACAACCCACACTGAACGTACTACTCTTCTCTACTATGCACAATAAATTTGTACTTAATGTCCGAAAAGTCTTTCCATATTTGTGTCAGGTGTCCTAAGCGTCGGCTTTCCAAAGGTGGCTACAAATCCTGCATGTGCTGACTTCGGCAGGAACACTGCTTAAAATTTCAGGATAGGGCCTGTCTCAACAGGTGCCATTATTTGGCTCCATAGCCTCGGCAAGGTCCTCTGCAAGCAGGGGCACTTCTTGGGCACATCTTCTGAAGAGCCTGATGAAGAGCAGACTGCCCCCTGCTCCTCTGATCTATGCTTTTCAGCCTGACCCATTCGCTGTCCTTATTCCCATCTCCCAGCCGGCTCCTTGCACAGCAGGCTCGCAGTTGAAGCCTGCGAGTTGAAGTCAGGAATCTGTCTTGCTTGCTGCCCCAGAAGGGTCTGAGAGGCCGGAGGAGGACCTCTCTTAGGAAGTGGCGGAATCAGAGCTCAGAGGTTGTGCTGCATATGCGGAGAGCCACAGAGACCCTGGGGATCTTGGCAGGGGAGAGCTTCTCCGTCTTCGACAAACAGGATGTCACGGCTTCCGAAGCCCTCCCCTATCCACCCTGAGTTTTGGGTGTGGCAGGGCCCAAGCCAACCCAAGCCCTTGTAATCTCACCTTCCAGTGACACGCTTCTAAACTGCATGAGACGGACAAACTTCCTGTCTGTATAGTCAACAGTTGGCATTACCTCAAGGCTGATCTCTCCTTGCTCTCCAAGAATGGTACTACCCCAACAAGCTATGCAGTGCTTCTTATGAAGGCTTACTCTGCCAGCACTTTCCAGCCTCGTCTTGGAAGCAACAGCATCACTCTGGGTGCTTACCAGTCCAAGCTTTTGGCTTCAGCTGTAGGTGAGCCTGATCTGCTTTGTTGGAGAACTTGCATCAGCTTCAGTTTTAGTAACGGCCCACCGGCATTATGCTGAGCCACGGTGGTACCCCCAGGTGCAACCCTCAACATTTCGCAGTGGCGGTTGGTCTCAGCATTGCTGCCACAAGCTCAGGGTTCTTTATCCCAGGACCACTTCTAATTCTGGGCTCAGTGCACCCAAGATACGTGGGTGCTCACCAAAGTGGATACTTGGTACTTTTTGCAGTTCACTCAGATACCACCTCCATTTAGGAATGTGATTCAGATGAGAGTTTTGGATCTTTTACACATGGCTCCATCCCCTGACACGATCAGGGCTTTACTAAGTATTTCCAAGTGCTCTAGTGATCCTGAGACCAATCCTAGATTATCAGCAGTTTAACCTCTATTTTAGCTGTAAGCGGCTCAAGACCTTGAGGGAGCTGTCACAGTGCATCCGGTCAGGCAACTGGTTTGCGGTGGTTGACTTCCAAGACTGGAAGTGTTCACATCCCCATAAAACCAGAAAAGTACCTTTAGTTCATCTTCTCAGGGATAGGCTTCAAGTTTGGCTTCACACGCATATTGTCATCGACCATCTCTCATGGTTAGACCTGAGAGTGACCCATGCCAAGAGTCAATTAATCCCAGCTCAGGTAGCAAACAGCCAAGGGATGTTGAATACCTGGTCCATGCTGTCTACCCTGTTGGACAGCAGGCAAAACTCTCCCTGTTGTGGTATTCCAGAGGCTTCTAGGCCTGATGGTAGTAGCGTTGCAATATCTACAATATAATTTCTCACCCAATGGTAAAATTATGCATTAAGATGAGTTGCCTTTAAGTGCTCCACTGTCATCCGAATGGTGAGTATGAACGCATGCACATACGTGTATAAT
Source organism: Hiodon tergisus (assembly GCA_025775045.1). Lineage (NCBI taxonomy): Eukaryota > Metazoa > Chordata > Actinopteri > Hiodontiformes > Hiodontidae > Hiodon > Hiodon tergisus. The sequence goes on from JAOVYW010000101.1 coordinate 5,357,171, forward strand.
GTATATTGTGATGCTCAGCGGGTGTATAGCCAACAGCTGTCCTCACGTCAGATGGAGCATACTCACCCATTACTGATGGTTCATACTTCATATTTGAAAGGGAACATTGGGTTATTACTATAACCTTGGTTCCCTGAAATATTAATATTAGCCTTTGAGATAGCTGTGTTGCCGCAGTGGCGAGAAAGTAAAAAGAGAATCAACATCTGACTCTGCTTGGCTTCATGGGATTTTATGACGCACTCTCGCCAGATTTAGCATAAATGCTCAGAATGCTTGATTCTTAAAGGGGAATAACCCATAGTGTTGGTCAGGGAACAAAAGGTTATGAACCGAGGTTATGATAATAACGCTCGGTTCAACTATTTCCAAGCAGATGCTAATTAATTAATTCTGTGTGTGAATGCCATACCTCACCGTGGGTTTCTGGATGACAGTATGCATTTGTTCATGTGCTTGCTATAAGTCATTTTATGGACATTTTATGCAAACAGATTTAGGGTCCTATTGCTGGGTGTGTTTGCGTCTTAGACTGCCTATATTGTATACATATTATATCAGTAGTAATAATGTGTTTATTATTATTAATATTGCTGCTGTTGTTGTTGTTATTGTTGCTATTATGCAATAGCAAAATATTTTAGGACAATAGCTCTTGCATCTAGAGATAGTGGAATAAAAAAGTGAAATAATCATGTTGCCTGTTCACATGTGTGAAATCTAGACATTGTGTATTACTCTGTGTCTAGGCTGTTCTAATGCCCCCCCCCCCCTTTTATCTTTCTCTGCAGGTTCTCACAGCGTAGCAGTGATACCCAGTGCTCTAAACCCTGATTTGTTATATTTGAACCCTTTAGCACTAGCATTAACTCTAAGTTTTAACATTTCTTTTTCTTTGAGAATTTTGTTGCTGTACCCATTTCCCCATGGATTGGGAGCGCCCAGATCCAATTGTCTGTTGACCCTTGGGGGGAGGGGGAACGTGAAGAAAAAGAAGAGCAGGTGAATAAATAGGGGAAACCTGGAGAAAAAGATCAGAAGTGCTCAGAACTTGAACTCTACTGAAAAAGAAATATTTCTTTTTCTATCGTTCTCCTTCTCATATGGAGAAGTAGAGGGCTCAGAAGTAAAGGAGGGAGCGGAGTGGGGGTACGATAAATTAGTCAAGAAGTTGAAGATTTTCCCCCCTCCTTCCCCCCAAAAAAGAAATACCAGCCACAAGACTCCATAAAAGAGTACAGACAAACAAAATCAGTATAAAAGAAAAAAGAACATTTCTACTATTTCACCAACTGCAACAATGGGGGACTTTGCCAACAGTTCAGTTGAATTTTATCCCAAGAGCCAGAGGGGCGTTGGTTCAGTGGGTGGTGGGTCAGAGGCCAATCATGCAGGGGATTTTGGGGTGACCTTGGAGGAGCTGCGGGACCTGATGGAACTCAGGGGGACTGAGGCTCTGCAAAAAATCCAGGAAAACTACAACGACCCAGAAGGACTCTGTCAGAGACTCAAGTCATCAACCAATGAGGGTGAGGGATTGCTCTTCTTTCTCTTATTTCAATCGTACTACTCTTCCTTACTTAGCTGTTGCCAACATGTTTTTTGGAAGGGCGTTTTGTTGTTGTTGTCTTTTGTTCTTAGGTGGTGTGTTAAGATTTTATGCTTTCATCGACTTGCTATTGTGACATGACAAGTGTCATCACGTAGTTGTCTTGTGTGAGATAGCTCAGATAGTCGTACTGGCTTCTTGTATTTGCCTGCCTGTGATGGTTGACATTACTGTGCTGTTCTAACTTAGCTGCTAGTTCATTCTGCTGCGTAGCAGGTTTTGTCTCTCCCAGCAGTCCCTGTGTCTACCCTCTCTGTTAACCTCCCAATGCCGACCCAGATTTAATGGGGTCGAGATTAAACACAGAATTTTTCTCCTATTTCTGTATCTCTCTGACACCATCTTGCTGAAGAGAGGGGGCTGGATTATTAAAATCCACGGTATTTTTGCACGCTAGTCACACAGCAACGAAGCCACTGAGCTACCACCCTTTCTCCCTCCCTTTGTAACCTTTCGTATTTTCCCCCCTTTTTCCCCACAATGCCATCGTTTGATCCACTCACTGCTCTCCTTCTGCCACACTCCAAATACTTAAATTCTTTAGTGTTTCCTTTTCCTTTCCCATCACTTTGACTCTTTCCCCAAAGCTGCTCTTTTTCCGAGATCTCCCACTCCCATTTCCAAGTACTGAGACAGACTTTTTCGCATTGAGTTTGCTATGATCATTTTGTATCAGTTAGCTGATTACTGGCTGTAGAATGCATGTTGAAATATTCTCAGACCCAGTACGCAGAAAACCATACGTATTACATGTAAACACACGCAGACATGCATGTCACTCTCATCTCGTCACCCATTGCACGTTTCTCCGTTAATCACTGCCATCCTTTCTTCTTATCTTTTCCAATCCACTCTCTTCCTTTCTCCTCCTCTCACTGACCTGTTTTTATTGAAGGGAATTCTATCATCCTTAAATTTGTGATTCAGCACTGACTTCGTAGTGATAACATAGAGCTGCATTTTCTCTCCCTGTTAATGTTTGGCATTAGGTTAAATTAATTTTAAGGAATACTGAAAATCGAAAATCTTTGCTAAAATATATTTTGTATTTCAACAAATTGAATCTTTTAAAGTTACGATCTACAGTTAAATTATCCTCGAAATTTTCTAATTATATATATTTATCCCCATGTTTTTCTTTGTGGGAGGCTTGTGTGGATATTGTCCTGGAAAATGACTGGCAGTCATTTACTGTATGTATTTATTGTGATAAAAACGTGGAATAGCATTGTTTCAAGATGGCCCTGCCATAGACGGCATGTCTATGGGCGAGCGTTTACTCTTGTTCTCCAATTTCTACTTTTGTTCTACTTTTGCTATTCTACAATTTCTTTATCTTTCCCCTGTTTCTGCGTGTCTGCTTCAACCTGCCAGCTTCCCACTCTCTATGTTGCTAGGCTACCAACCCATCAGTGGACTTGTGGGTGTAAGGAGTTAGCAACCCCCTAACCTTCACTACCTTACCGATTAAACATCAAATTAGTTTCACTTGAGAGTTTAGATTATACATATAAAAAATTATTAAATGATAAAATCAAAAATGATAAAATATTTCATGTTACAAGCAATTTTAAATAATTATTGTATTATTATCTAATATAATATTTATATAATCATGTTTTGTGGGATAAGCATATAATTCAACATCACGCAAGTATAATTAGAAAAGTAAAAATTGTAATGATAATATTTTAAAATATTTGTCACACTTAAGAGGCAAAGTTGTTTATGTGAGCAAAAACATAAACAGACAGCGTTTAGATAGCGCTTAGAAAGGACTTGTATTGGGCAGATCACATAAGAGCTTTTTAATGGGAGATACAAATAGAATGAGGGCACAGCCAACATTGGCTTTGTATTTACAGGTTTGGAAACTGTGAGGAAAGTTATTCAATATATCTGTGTGATATATATCATTCTATTTTTTATGTCCTAACCCTCAACCTAAGCACTAGTCAGTCTGCCTCTGAAATAGTATGTGTTAGAAAAAACTGCAGCATTAAACAAGGGAGAGAGGCAGTCAGGGTGATGGAGATGGTGAGAGAGGGTGGGTTGTAGAGAGTGAGAGAGTTGGGGGAGAGAGAGAAAAAGAGAGAGAGAGAGAGAGAGAGAGAGAGAGAGAGCAGCTTGCCGCATTGTCAAGGACACACCAAGGGGAGAAGGAGAGAGTGAGAGAGATTTCAGAATTTTGATAGGGGATGGGTAAAAGTCTCCCCACTCAACCAATGCACATAGTGATCACTCAGCAAAATTTCAGTTAATACTCTTCTCCCGTAATATAAAATAGCTAGCATTGTGTATTACCATCATATACAGAACGATTGTTTTTTGGTCTGTTGAGCAGCACTAGGCTCCTCCCTGGCCTCTCTCACAAAGGATGCACACTCCCAATATGTAAATAAGGGCGGATGATTCCGCTAAACCCTGGATTCTGTTATTTACAGATTTATATTGGCTGTATTTGTACTATGGGTGTTTTCTTCAGGTAAAAAAGATTTAGCATGCAGGTTGCTGTTGGGAAAATGGGTCAGATTTTTCCAGAGTCCCAAAAGTGGCCGTGCAGAGCATCTGTCACAGTAATGGACTGTGCTGTCGTGATGGTATATTTATAAACACACAGTGCAGAGCTATTGGTGTCCGATAAGATACACTTTTTTCTCCTTCCCAAGAACACCTGAGATCTGGACCAACAATTTTATACATTACATTTATAATATGAAATGAATAAAACAATACAATACTGTTAAAATAAATGATAACTTGAAACATATTTTATCATTTCCTTTGTTCCTGATGCTAAGATATCTTATTAACTTGAGCATCTCGCAATGGTACACCACTCTAGATCACTCTAGGTTGAGAACCATATTTTCCAGTAGCAAATCAATCCACTAGCCCCAATGAACAGGCTTCCATTCGTGCAGATGATGGAAAATTAAATAAAACCAATGTGGGCTGCTTGAGAGCAGTGACATCATTTGTAGTTGGGCAAAAGGGATAGAGAGACAGGAAGTTTATTTCAGCACGCTTTGTGCTTCACACCTTCATTGCCATGGAAACTGCAAGCTGAGAGTGAGGGTGAAAACGAAGGATTCATTCTATATAATTTTATTTGCTTATTTTCCTTTATTCATTTTTTATTCCTTTCTGTGGAATTTTTCATCAATGGTTTTTCCATTTTTTCCTCATCTTTGAATTTACAGAAGACCTGCATTTAGGATATAATAGCCTGGATTAAATTATTATTTTTTTATCGAAAATGCAAAGGCAATGTTGAATAAAAATACAATTCTTACAGTTAATAATTAAACAATATGATGCAAACAAGAAAGAAGTACACAGCTGGTTAAATAGATTTCACCATTGTACCTTTACTGATACCTTTACCGAAGGCGTTGTGCAGAGACACAAAGGAAGTAAAGAGAGGGAGAGAGAGGTGGTGAAGTGAGAAAGTAGAGTGAGAGAGAGAGAGAGAGAGAGGGAGAGAGAGGTGGTGAAGTGAGAAAGTAGAGTGAGAGAGAGAGAGAGAGAGAGAGATGGTGAAGTGAGAAAGTAGAGTGAGAGAGAGAGAGAGGTGGTGAAGTGAGAAAGTAGAGTGAGAGAGAGAGAGAGAGAGAGAGGTAGTGAAGTGAGGAAGTAAAGAGAGAGAGAGAGAGAGAGAGAGAGAGAGGTAGTGAAGTGAGGAAGTAAAGTGAGAGAGAGAGATGGTGAAGTGAGAAAGTAAAGAGAGAGAGAGAGAGAGAGAGAGAGAGAGATGGTGAAGTGAGATAGTAAAAAGAGAGAAGGAGAGATGGTGAAGTGAGAAAGTAAAGAGAGAGAGAGAGAGAGAGATGGTGAAGTGAGAAAGTAGAGAGAGAGAGATGGTGAAGTGAGAAAGTAGAGAGAGAGAGAGAAAGAGAGAGAGAGGTGGTGAAGTGAGAAAGTAAAGAGAGAGAGAGAGAGAGATGGTGAAGTGAGAAAGTAAAGAGAGAGAGAGAGAGATGATGAAGTGAGAAAGTAAAGAGAGAGAGAGAGATGGTGAAGTGAGAAAGTAAAGAGAGAGAGAGAGAGATGATGAAGTGAGAAAGTAAAGAGAAAGAGAGAGAGAGGTGGTGAAAGAAAGAGCACACATGAGGGTCGAGGTAGATGTGTGAGAGAGGTGTTGCCAGTAGCAGCAGGTGATGTTTGGCAGGGTTGGGCGTGAGTAGTGTGTGACAGTCTGGTTTAGTTTATTTGCCAAATCTGTCACCCTACTGAGAGGCAGACACACACTGACACAGCCATCTGCACTGTTCCTCTCATCCTGCCCCTCACAAACAAGCACACTCCCAAGAGTGGGACCCCACTTTCCAACATACTCATCAACTTCAATTTAAACTGTGTTTACTGAGAGCATGTATTGGGCATATCGGCATGTATTGATATACACATTTTATCAGAGGAGTGCTGGGCAATTCGGTATTCTGTCTCTCAGAGGGCATTAGTATGGACCGACCAATTATACTTTATTTGCCAGGTCCTGCTATTCAGCCACCCCTCGCCCCTCAGTTGATCAATGAGTATATTAACCTATAAGGTTAAAATGTAAATATTTGAACTTTTAAGAAATTACATTTAAAATGGCACGTATCTTTCCCATAAAATTAATATGCTAAATTTCTATTTATACCCTCCCACTCCCATTTTCCTGTTAACCTCGAGATTAGAGATTGTAAATAAATTCAATTGAATAAAAGTACCTTATTATAAGAGCTTTGTAATTCCATAAAATCACATTGCCAATTCAATACTCCCAGGAAGTAACTCGACTCTCTAACCTCAGGCTTGTCAGACAACCCAGCAGACTTGGAGAGGCGGAGGCAGGTGTTTGGGCAGAACTTCATTCCCCCAAAGAAGCCCAAGACTTTCCTACAACTGGTCTGGGAAGCGTTACAGGACGTCACACTTATCATCCTGGAGATTGCAGCCATCATCTCTCTCGGCCTGTCCTTCTACCAGCCACCAGCGGAGGAGAGTGAAGGTGGGCGGAGACGGGAGAGACAGGAATGCTAGGAAAGGGTTAAGTAGAAATACAGGCAAAAACAGTGAAGAATTTCAATCGTACAAAGAGAGCAAGTTAAGGGGGCACATGATGTCTTTGTGTCAAATTAATTGGTCAGAGTCTTCCTTCTTTTCTCCTAACCGTCCCCTCTCTTTCTGACAACCACATTTTCCCCAGGGTGCGGGACTGTGTCTGGGGGTGCAGAAGATGAGGGCGAAGCCGAAGCCGGCTGGATAGAGGGTGCGGCCATACTGCTGTCAGTCATCTGCGTGGTGCTGGTGACAGCTTTCAATGACTGGAGCAAGGAGAAACAGTTCAGAGGGCTCCAGAGCCGCATTGAGCAGGAGCAACGCTTCGCCGTGGTGCGCAGCGGCAACGTCATCCAAATCCCCGTGGCGGAGATGGTGGTCGGCGACATGGCGCAAGTCAAATATGGTTAGTGTCAACAAATGTGGTATCGCTCTCCAATAAGCAGGCTCTCTCCATGATTTCAGACTCTCAGGTTTTACGAAAAGCCCCAAGCACCATGAATATCAGAACGCATAATCATTCCACACTGCCGTATGTGTTCCGCATTGTCAGTACAATCGTGCCTGCATTGGTTTCCTTCCTATAAAATATATATATTTATAAATAATAAGTCAGAATAACCAACTTTTACTACTTTTGCAAAGGGTTCATACTCAATACATTTTATTTTTATTTTTTACATTTTCATTTAGCAGTTGTTCTTATCCAGAGCCACCTTCGGTAAGTTAATACAATTAAGAAGGTATCACAAGTACAACACAGGGTTCAAGGGCATCATACTTGTAGAGGAGTAGAAAGTCTGCTGCGTGGAACACAGGAGCATCCATTTAGCTTTAGTGTGACTTCATTACCAAAGCAGTTCTCTCATCCTGCCAGGTGATCTCTTACCTGCTGACGGAATCCTTATCCAGGGCAACGACCTGAAGATCGACGAGAGCTCGCTCACCGGGGAGTCCGACCACGTCCGCAAGTCCATTGACAAGGACCCCATGCTTTTATCCGGTGAGTACTGTATGTCTGTAAAACAATGTGACAGTCTGAATAAGACCGTGATGGTGTCTGATGACCCAGTACTCATGTATTGCCTCTGTCCATGTCCACGTGATGGATGGCTCAGTCCTTGGGAGGGGGAGAGGGAGTATGCGTGGGTCTTCAGACTCCAGCCTCTGTGTTCATCTACACTTTACCTGACCTTCTGGTGCACTTATCTTTCTCCTCCTCTTCCTAACACGACTCCCCTATTCTTTCCATGATGGTAATTGCAAAGTCATCTAAGGTTTGAGTTTAAGTTGTGTGCTCGCAATGCAGAGGACAACAAAGCACTTGCCTAATCATTGAAAAAAAATCTTAGTATCGTGCCTTGCGAATGTATTCAAGACCCTTGCAGTTTGCACATTTTGTTGCTTTTCAACTTTCAGTCATGACATAAGAATTGATATTTATGATATACCCAAAATTATCCACACAGTCTAGGCAAAAACTAAGGAAAACGAAAAAGAATTAATTATTCAGTCATTTTGTGGAACCGCTTATCCACTCCAGGGGGCACAGAGACGTAACCTGGCAGACGTAGGGCATTAGGCGGGGTTCACCCAGGATGGGACTCGTTCATGCAAAACCACTCATACTCACACATACACACACACACACACACGCGCACATACACACACACATAAATAGTGCTAATTTCTGTCTTTGGACAGTGGGAGCCCCTGGAGGAAACCGAATATGGAGAGAACTTACAAACTCCACACCGACAGTGATTTGAGACAGATTCAGACCCAAGACCCAGAATACTAACTGATTAGTATTCACGTTTCAATAGGTTAATAACATAAAAAACAAGAAAAATAGCAAAGCTAATTGGAGTGGCTTTAGAAAAACAAAGTGAATTGGCCCAGTGAAAGTACTGAATTGAATTCCACCCTGAATCTATGACTTGAAAATGTCCATAAGCAATCCCCCTACCAACCTGAGAGAGCTTGAAAAGTTTTGACAAGAAACCTGGGTAAATATAGCCCCAGGACTGTGTGCAAAGTTAGATAGATATATATCCACGTTTACCTTATCTTAAGATGAGCTTGTCAGCTTGAATGTTTCAGTTGTGAATAAAAACCTTAAGTGCACTTAATTTGTAATTCAACAGAATGTTCCATCATAGGAGATCTAAATACTTTTGCAGGGCACTTTGGTTGTTGTTTAATAAACTGAGAAACTGCAATGCTGAGCAGAATTGATCAATCATTTTATTGAAGACTTGAGGGTGGTACTAACCCATGCTGGCTGTACAAGGGTTGGCTTCTGATGAGGAAGAACCTTCATTAACTGCAGAATAAAGGAGATACGTTGCACTGAGATGACCTGATTATTGGCCGAGTTTAATAGCTCAAAGAAAGAAAACTGGAGATTGAGACAGAAGGGAAAGGAGAGGGAAAAACAGTCAGCCCCTTTAACATTCATAATTATCATGATTCCTTTGCCAGCCAGTGATCGTGTGTATTGTATTCACACTGTGTAACACTGTATTGTGTTGCCTTTTCCTGTCTCATTGTAATTAAAACTTGGGCACATTGCAGACACGTAAAGTTACATTTACATATTATATTAATCTTTTAATACATTAGATGTGAATATTGTATACATGTGTGGATTTTTAGTTCAAATGATAATTTTCTAAATGCTTTTATGGTAATATGTTAATTTATACTCATATGTATGTCCACCATCAACACTTTTGATGGATGTATGTGTTGAAATATGTTTGACTGATATGATTGAGTTGAAGCGTGTAATTGTGTATCAGTAAGTCCACGTGAAGGCTGCTCCCACCATGGTGTGGATATCTGCATGATTCTGTGTTAACTGTTCCTTCTGTTCCCAGGCACCCATGTCATGGAGGGCTCGGGGAGGATGCTGGTGACTGCCGTGGGAGTCAACTCTCAAACTGGGATCATCTTCACTCTGCTGGGAGCTGGTGAGGGGGAGGAAGAGAAAAAGGGGAAAAAAGGTAAGGAAACAGATTAAATTGCCGGGCTTTCCAAGTTTTCAATAACAGGCTACAAACCGTATTTTCTCTTTTAGATTACATTTTAATTATTTAAAATTTAGGGACCTCTTATCGACAAGGTGATAGTATTTTAAAGGTTAGCATTTTTCGTTCGGTACAAAAATCTAGCATGGAACCATTTTAAGTTTTACATTTTAAAAAATTACTATATATACTTATCTAAAACACTATTAGCGAACTGCAAATGCATCTGATGAATGCATAGTCCCCTTTGTGAAGGTCACTCTGTGGTGACAATGTGTTTTGCAATTAGCGTGGAAGTGAAAAATATCCACATGAAACGATCTCCATTTAATATCATTAAACAGTGTATAACTCCCAGGCTTTTTTGTGAAGGATGCATTAACTGTAAGCCACAGCTTTCATCCTTGCTTTAACGTTAGTCATCTGGTGGTAGGCCTGCTCTAATCAAGCCTGGTGGAGAAATGTGAAATGTGGTAAATGGCGAAGAAATATAAATTAAAGCTCCTAAGAACTCTAGAATGTTCTATGCGATTTATGCTTTGTTTTCACATGTGGCTGTTTTTTTTTTGTTTGTTTCATGTGGATTTAAGTTTGTAGTGAATATAGAAGACTATAACAAGTAGTGAAAGGATGAGGATCACAGGGGGAAAGTAATAATTGAGAATAGTCATGAATGAGAGCTGTGTCAGAACCTGAACAGACAGATAGGTACATGTACTGGAGAGACAGCCATCAGGGTCTTGACTCATGGATTATTCAGCCTCACTCCGCTCTTTGCCTCTTTTTCTTTGACTTGAAGAGTGTTGAATAATTCTGCTCAGACACTGCAGATAAGGATCAATTATTGAGTGGAGAGAGAGAGGGAGGGAGAGATGGGACTGTGCTGGAGGAGATGCTTTTAGGTATCGTGCAGTGCAGGTGTATAGCAAAAGCTGCCTGTATGTGTGTGTTTGAGTGTCTGTCAGCAGAAACACAAGGCAGTGCTGGGAAGCCCAAAGTCAGATCTGTATCGGTTCTTGTCCCTACAGTACTATGCAACAGTTCAAAATTTTATTTTTATGCTGCAAAATCCTTTGTCTTATTCATTTGCATGACATGCCTGTCTTATTTCAAAGCCATGGTAGTGAAAGTTTTCAGACTGAAACAAATACAACGATAACTTAATGGTACAAGAGACAGGAAAATCTACAGATTGTGAATGACATGCTGGCAGAAAAATATGAAATATTTATATATATTATTATGAAACAACTCTCTCGTCTACTGCTGTGCACACACCCTCTCGATATACCTGTATGCGAAAATGAATCTCCCACTATGGAATTTCAGAGACTCCTTGACTTTTAGTCCTTTCGGGGTCTGTAAAGAACATTTGAGTTGCACCTTGATGCAGAGACAGAGTAAAAGCACCCTAAACCGAAAATGATTTTCTGAGATAAAGGAGATCTATGGTGACATCCCTGAGCAGTCCCTATAAAGCACCTCGTTCAAAGCACCCAACTTCAAAGGGCGATTACAACTTCAAAGGTTTTAACACAACTTGTCTCTTTTTGCTTTTGGGTTAGTTTGTTTTTGTCGCTCATCTTTTTTCTATTTTCTTTGTTTCTCACCACCTTTTTCATACCTCTCTAAAATGCCCTTAATGTCCCGGCCCTATACCCTACATCCAATTAATGACCCCCTCCTCCCCACTCCTATCAGAAGGCAATTGTAACTCACCTCTATTGCAACCTCCTGCAGTTGGAGCTAAACAGAGCAGCGTCACAAATGGTACGTGACCCCTCCCTCCACCCCTGGGGCAAGGTTGTGTGATTGGTGTTGCAAACCGTTGTGTTTTGTAAGGGATGTTCATTTACCAATGGCATTCCCAGAGATAGAGCAGTTGGTTTAGGTCATGAATGCTATGAAGAATGCCCAATATATAGTAACACAGAGGAAGCTTTCATAATAGCCATTGTAATTGTATTAATCGGAATTAACCTGAGGTTTATGGGCCACTTTAGGATGAAAAAAGAAGCAAAAAACTAATGGCATTGATCTCAATTTCATGCAAAATGATTTGGTGTACTAGTGTTGGTGCCTAGCTGGATTGTTGTCGTGTCTTTGTGTTGTCTTGTGTTTTTGTTATTTGCCTTCCCTTCCCTTTTCTCTCTCACCTTTGTTTACTTATTATGTGCACTATGTCTCTCATATTGGTTTGTTGTCTGTCATCTCTCTCTCTCTCTCTCTCTTTTCTCTGTCTCTCTGTATCTTTTTCTCTCTCTTTCTCTCTCTGTCTCTCTCTGTCTTTGTCTCTAACAGGCAAACAACAAGATGGAACAGTGGAGAACAATCAGAATAAAGGTAACAAAATGATCTCAAAGGGAGAAAACAGAAAGATTACAGTCTCTTAGAAAATCATTCAATTAAGTAAATAAACGGTTCAAAAATCAGCAATGCATTAATATTTCTGGATTTAATATCTAAATTTGACTATTTAAAAGCAGAAATAGGAAATTAAATCAAGTCAAGGTCAAAATGAATAAAAAAGTCTTATTTGACTAGTTTGAAGCATATCACTGGAATCGTTATGTGACTTGTCAGTAGTAAATAAAGCTCTTATAAATATCATAGTCTGAAACATTCGTAGTCATTATGCAGCTGTTATGTACTCCTGTCCAAATTAAGAAGGATGTTCTTCCTATACACTGTTACTCAATTTAGCTTAAGGAAAAATAATCAAAAATAGGTTGCTGGGGAAATATAAGTCAGTGTTAAATCTGCTGCAACATCAAAGTTTCCATCATCATCATGTACACCTGTGTCAGGTTTTATATCTCTTGCCATGTCAAGGGAGTCCATCTAGCCAAAGTGTTCATTGTCCATTCGTGCAGTTTTGTGTGGTATGTTTAAGATGTTACTCATGATCGTAATTAATGATAACAATGTAAAAGAACCAAAGGTTTGTGTGTGATTTTTCAGGTAAACATTGCGTTGCATGGTTTGAATCTGAGAGAGGAGTAAAGTAAAGTATGGACGAGGATAAATGTGTTTAAATGACTTTCCGTGAACCTCCACTCCTCAAACAGCCTCTCACTGATGTGCATGAAAGTTTTACTTAGCCAATGTAAATGTCAGGCTATACCCCAAAACTATTTAAATTTCCATTATGTTTCCATTATGCAGTGACTAATTTCAATTTTGTGACACGCCCACCCCCTAGCCAAGAAGCAGGATGGAGCAGTTGCCATGGAAATGCAGCCGTTGAAGAGCGCAGAGGGGGGAGAAGTGGAGGACAGAGAGAAGAAAAAATCAAACGTGCCAAAAAAGGAAAAGTCGGTGCTCCAAGGCAAACTGACCAAACTGGCGGTGCAGATTGGCAAAGCAGGTGAGTGACAGACGAGAACAGTGTCAACAATTGTGGGGTGGATTTCGATAGGATTGCGCCTCTAGGACTGAATTTCAAAAAGGCAGTTGCTTTTCTCTCTTCTAAGTTCTTGTCACAGCACATTGATCTTTCCAAAACTGCATGACCCCTTTGGTGAGTTAGACAGATATGCAGAAGGTTCTCCACTCGTTCCAGGGACTGGTGGTTGAGCTTTTTTGACGTGAGGTATCTCGGATTCACCAAGCACGGAGCAGACTCGTGCTTACTTGGGTCACTACAAGAGGAGTGGGACGTTGTTGCAGCTGATAGCGTCAACAGCCTGTTACAAAGCACGTGTCATATATGTGCGTGTTATTTCTGTTTCTGAGACTACCTCAACAAGCAAGCCCATTGAGCACCCTGCTCAGTGGTAATCACTGTTTTACCACAAACCGTAATCAGTACCTAACTTTTACTTCATGTCGTGTCTGCTTAATAATTTTCCTTGTACATGTGTTTCAGGTATTAGGAACAAGCTTTATAATGCTCAGTTTCTTTCATGTTTCAGGCATCCATACATCAAAATATATAACTCTAATGAACAGTTTAAATAAATAAAATACAGACTTTAGAAATAAA
>JAOVYW010000101.1:5370945-5394784 GCA_025775045.1 Hiodon tergisus
TTTCAGGCATCCATACATCAAAATATATAACTCTAATGAACAGTTTAAATAAATAAAATACAGACTTTAGAAATAAATGATAATTTTTTCCCTATTCTTTAGCTGTTCCACTTTTCAAAAAGCGCACATAATATTCCCTTCTGCCTATTGGAGCTGTTATGCCCTAATGTACTGTTCCCCTGCTTCTGTCCTGTGACTCACTGAGATGGGTTGTCTGCCGAGCTCCCACCCACTCTTTCAGTTTCTGACACGTTATCCTTTGATCCAATGATGCAGGCTGTTTGCCCGAGCGTGTGTGACTCTCCGCATCCTGTTTCCCAGGCCTGGTCATGTCCGCCATCACAGTCATCATCCTGGTGCTGTACTTTGTGATCGAGACCTTCGTGGTGGAGGGGCGGGAGTGGCTGACCGAGTGCACGCCTGTGTATGTGCAGTACTTTGTCAAGTTCTTCATCATCGGGGTGACCGTCCTCGTGGTGGCAGTGCCAGAGGGGCTGCCGCTGGCTGTCACCATCTCCCTGGCTTACTCTGTCAAGGTGAGAGGGGCAGAGCCTTGACTGCACACGCCTTTCGGTAGATGGATGTTTAATTGGTGCCTTGTCTTCATTTCATATAAGATTTTTATTGTATCCTCAGGAATGTGATATACGTGTATTTCACAGAATGTCCCCCACCCTCCCTTTAACCCCCTATTTATCTTCATACTGACATGTACAGAATGCCATGCTTTGTGAAATAGGTGGTCAGAAACAAAACTGCTATTTTAATATGGTCCTCTCCTTTATCTAGAAAATGATGAAGGACAATAATCTAGTACGCCACCTGGATGCATGTGAGACAATGGGCAATGCCACGGCCATCTGTTCTGACAAGACGGGCACCCTAACTACGAACCGCATGACCGTGGTGCAGGCCTTCATTGGAGACCAGGCTTTCCGAGAGGTTCCTGACCCCAGTCAGCTCAACCCGAAGACCCTGGAAATGCTAGTCAGCGCCATCGCAATTAACTGTGCCTACACCTCCAGGATCATGGTGAGGAGGTGGTTTTAAATCCCTGTTGGTGCACTAATTCTGTCATTTTGGTCTACATTGTTGTTGATATCATTTCTCATTAAACATTTTTATAAACGGCTATAACAAACTCTTAAATTAAGAGTACCAATGTCACAACCTCCCCTTTCTCTCTCTCTGTTCTATCTTTCAATACTGCTATTGTGTTGGTCACTCCATCATCATTGCTAATCTTGATCATCCAATCTAATCTACAGCCACCTGACTCAGAGGGTGGCCTGGCCAAACAGGTTGGCAACAAAACAGAGTGTGGCCTCCTAGGGTTTGTGCTGGACTTGAAGAGGGACTACGCCCCCATTAGGGAACAGATCCCAGAGGAAAAGCTCTACAAGGTCTACACCTTCAACTCCGTCCGCAAGTCCATGAGCACCGTGGTGCAGCTGCCTGACGGCTCCTTCCGCCTGTACAGCAAGGGCGCCTCCGAGATCCTCCTCAAGAAGTGAGTGTGGGGATTTTGTGATTTCAGACAGGAATGGGCCAATGAAACAGGGCAGTGAGTAGGGCCTGGAGTTGTACTCAAGCCACCAGCAAGCAACTCAATACTGTTTATCAAACTACATCGTTTACTTACGTTTTTATATAAACACATTTTAAAATAATATAATAACTTCTTTACTAATTCATTGTAGATTACTTTTAGTTAGTCTGTAGAATGACAAAATGACATGCCCCTTTCTTTTCTGTTTGCTTCATCTTTCCCCTGTCCACATCAGATGCTCCACCATTATTGGGGCGGGAGGAGAGGCCCGTTCCTTTCGGCCTCGTGACCGTGATGAGATGGTGAAGAAGGTGATCGAGCCCATGGCCTGTGAAGGCCTGCGCACCATCTGCATCGCATATAAGGATCTGCCTGCAACTCCAGAGCCTGACTGGGAAAACGAGGCTGATATTGTCGCTGATCTCACCTGCATCACTGTGGTTGGCATTGAGGATCCTGTTCGGCCTGAGGTATGTTGAAAAGGCTTTGGAAATACAGACAGTTACTGGCTTGTGAGTAGATGTAGAGAAGGTTGTGAGTGTCACGTTGCAAAAGGAGACCGTCATATAGTCGATGTAGATTAAAGAATGTAGATTTAATTTAAATTATGTTGGTGTGTGTTCAAAGACTGGAAACTGAAAGCTGCTTCAGGTAAAGAAGCAATTAATTTATACTTAGAGACATACAGGAAGAAAAGTCACACTAAAACTAATTTGTTCCATTTATTCATTAACCTTTTAATGTCTAAATGTTTTTGTTTTATAATGGTTTCTGTTGGATCATGTCATCTGGACAAAATCGGTCTATAGTTCCTAATGTCAAACTGCATTGGATCTCAGGCATCGTAAAAAAAAGTATCCCTATCTCTGTCTCTGAAGTAAAGAAACTCCTATTTGTCCAAAACCTAGCTTTTTAAAAAGTCAACCAGAGGAAGATAATGGCAGAAGGTTTATTAATTAATATACACTAATTGTTTGATAGTGTGGTTTGGATCTAATAGCTCAGTGTGAAAAGCGTTCTGTGTTTTAAGTAGATTTTCCAGTGCTCGTCTCCTACTGTATTATAGTCACGTCTGTTGTTCCAAAAGGTCCCAGAGGCCATTCGGAAGTGTCAGCGTGCAGGAATCACAGTGCGAATGGTGACAGGCGACAACATCAACACAGCGCGTGCCATTGCAGCTAAGTGTGGCATCATCCAGCCTGGGGATGACTTCCTGTGTATCGATGGCAAGGAATTCAACCGACGAATCAGGAATGAGAAAGGAGAGGTATGTTTCAGTCATCAAAGAGTTCTTTGCATGTGTCATTTCCGAATGGTCAGATTCCAATGAATCGTGCCTTCATTTAAAACATTCTAGCACAGACAAACGATTTTAAAGTATGTCACCCCCAGAAGGTGTGTTACCACATCCACTGATATGTTCCTGTTTCCTTACAGATTGAACAGGAGCGGATTGACAAAATCTGGCCCAAGCTGCGTGTCCTGGCTCGATCTTCCCCTACAGACAAACACACCCTGGTGAAAGGTGAGTCGGAGGTCACACAATGTACTGCGCAGCCAGTTAGCTCCAATATATAGGGAGCTTAACAGATAGATATAGGTCATTATTATTATTACTATTATTGATATTATTACTATTGCTATTATTGATATTATTACTGTTACTGTTATCATACTGTATTCGTACTTTACTGTTTACTGTATTAATTGTATTTCAGATACTTTGTGTGTACCTTCAAAACTATGTATGTTGGGTAATGTGATGAAATGAAATGAAATTATAATGCATTGTTTGCTTAGTTCAAATATTATTTGAGCATGTGTAATTATGTGAATGATTTCACAGAATGAACTGAACTGAACTCTCAAAAGACGGCGTGAATGGGAAGAGTGTGTTAAAAGCTCCACATAAAAATGTTCTTAATTGATCCCTTTATATTCAGGCATCATAGACAGCACTGTTTTGGAACAGCGTCAGGTTGTTGCAGTGACAGGAGATGGAACCAATGATGGACCTGCACTCAAGAAGGCCGACGTTGGCTTTGCCATGGTGACTATCAACTTGTAAAAGTTAAAATGCAAATTATGTTGAAAGTGATAAACTATGATTGTTAATGTTGTTTTTTAATCCATTCTTGATGAAATCTCAAAAAATGCATTCAATATAAATAGCAGCTGTCAATAACAAGTGTCTTTTGGTCTCAGGGTATTGCTGGCACAGATGTGGCAAAGGAAGCCTCTGATATAATTCTGACCGATGATAACTTCTCGAGCATTGTGAAGGCTGTCATGTGGGGCCGAAACGTTTATGACAGCATCTCCAAGTTCCTACAGTTCCAGCTCACGGTCAATGTAGTGGCTGTCATTGTGGCCTTCACTGGGGCCTGCATCACACAGGTACTGTATGCTCCCACTCCTTCACAGAGACACCAGCTCACAGCTGAAGTACTGCTTTTGCTATATCGTCCATTGAGTAAAGACTGGGTAAAATCAAATGTCAATTTAATAATGATTCATTTGAAAACTGAATGTAAACAAACTAATGAACCCCCCCAGGACTCCCCTCTGAAAGCGGTGCAGATGCTGTGGGTGAACCTGATCATGGACACCTTTGCCTCCCTGGCCCTGGCCACCGAGCCGCCCACCGAGTCCCTCCTCCTGCGCAAGCCCTACGGCCGCAACAATCCCCTCATCTCCCTCACCATGATGAAGAACATCCTGGGCCATGGGGTGTACCAGCTCACCATCATCTTCACACTGCTCTTCGTTGGTACGGAGGAAGTGTAGACAGAATGTGGGGCGTGGAGGTACATTTTTGGGAGAAATAGGTCTGAAAGTGGGATAAATATGGAATAATTGGCTGTAAAGGCATTCCCCCGGCCAAACCGCTCCTTTGAAGTAAAGGAACATCTGGTCTTTGAGGTGGAAGGAGTGGGAAGAACCTTTTGTCTCTAAGACTGAAAAACAGACTTTTGAAGGTGTGCTTTCCAGCCATAATGAGGTGTATGCTCTTCCCTGAGAATTGTAAATGCGGCTGATTTTCAAAACTTCCACCTGTCACTGTTTCATTTACTGTTTGCTCCTCTGCCACCCAGGAGAGAAGATCTTCAATATCGACAGTGGACGCAATGCTCCCCTCCACTCGCCCCCCTCAGAGCACTACACCATCATCTTCAACACCTTCGTGCTCATGCAGCTCTTCAATGAGATTAACGCACGGAAGATCCATGGCGAGAGAAACGTTTTTGATGGGATATTTAGCAACCCTATTTTCTGCAGTATTGTTCTAGGAACATTTGGGGTGCAGGTGAGAGAAGTGTCTTTATGATGATAAGGACACTCCTCATCTAATTTTATTTTCTACACTTTCCTGAGGGGTTTACTGCAGTGGACTTTCACTCACATAGCAAATAGCACATGTAGATAACATAAATGTTAACGCTTTAAAACTCATTGTGAATTAAGGGAGAATGTAGTCATAAATGATGCATTTCCTCGCAGACATTAGGTAGTCAAATATGTTATGGACACGGGGTGCTATATTACTATAATTTAGTGGAGGTTTTGGTTCTCTGTAAAAAAAAAAAACACTTCTGTTCTACAGATAGTACTGTGCCTAATTATACTACTGGCTTTTAAAAATGGTTGAACGGTTGTGCAGGGATTATGTTTTTTTTGTCAGGTGAGACGTTGTTTTGGAGATAAAAGCCCCCTCTCGTTGTGTGTGCAGATTGTGATCATCCAGTTTGGGGGGAAGCCATTCAGCTGCGCCCCTCTTAACATGGAGCAGTGGCTCTGGTGCCTCTTCGTGGGAGTTGGGGAGCTGCTGTGGGGCCAGGTGGGGGATAGGGAGTGCTTACCGCCATTCCAATGCGCCCCCCCCGTATCCATCTGTCCCCATCCATCAAGGACCAGTCCCAATTTGACCTGTCAAACAGTGATCAGCTGGAAGGAGAGTTACACATTATTTCAACACAGCGGTCTGGACAGTGTCCTTTCCATGTAACATCTTTACCTATCTTCGACTGTCTTCCTCTCATCCTTTGTAACAACTGTTCTGCGCCTACTGCTTTTCGCTCTCTGAATGGATGTGTGCCGCCCCTCTTCCCCCGGCTCCCGCCCCCATCTCCTTTCTCCCACAGGTGATTGCCACAGTGCCCACTAGTCACTTGAAGTGTTTGAAAGAGGCGGGCCATGGGCCAGGCACCGATGAGATGACAGATGAGGATCTTGCGGAGGACGAGGAGGAGATCGACCATGCGGAGAGGGAGCTGCGCCGTGGACAAATACTGTGGTTCAGAGGTCTCAACCGTATCCAGACCCAGGTGCAGTTTAATGGAATCACTCCCTCACTTAAATGTCACTCTTAAACCCCCTCCACCCCCACCACCCCGACGACGTAATCCGACCCCAACCCAGCAAGGAAAAGGTACGAGACTGCGCACATTTTTCTCTTGGGGTTATTCCGTTGTTCCTCTTCTCTCTGCTGACATAATTTTCTTATTGGACCATTCTACATTCCTTTCCATTTAGTGTGCATGTCCATTTTTCTAATTTATCCACCACCTTTTCTGCACCTCTCTGTGACGCAATTTGAATGTATCCCTCAATCTTCATTTTATCGCCCTTTCTACCCTCTCTCGCACTCAGTGTCTCCCTTCTCCCTGCTCTTTTTTCCTCAGTTTTTCTGACCTCTATGAAGTTCTGACTAATGAGATCACGATGATCTTGCTCAGCAAATCAAGGAAATAAAACAAATAAGGGCTATTATGCAATGTGTGGACTCCCAGCAAGAGCTGGAACCAAATTAGTTGTTTGCACAGATGGGCAGCTCTAGGCCCTGAGGGTCGCAGAAATTTTCACATTTCAAACCCGTTCCCATCTTGATTATGTCACAAAGTCATCGTCGGGATGCATGATTTATTACTTACTACAGGAATTTCCGAACTCATTTGGGACCCACAGTATTGACTATGGCTGATAAACACTATGGGTTCTGATGAGGGACAGATGATATCAGTGAGCCTCCACTGTCAGCTGGTGTTATCAGCACCTGTTCTGGCCTAGGGTCCTTCTTCAGTTCAGTGCTAGACCAATTTGTGCTTTACTAATCGCTTGCTCCGCTCTTATTTAGAGTTTTCTTCAATACAGTTTTCCATGTAGAATGTCATTGGAATGGTGTATTGGAACTGGGATATTGACTTAAGGTTACACAAATGGTTTCCTTTGAAAATAATCTACATACATGTAGGAAAAACAATGAAATATTGTTCTTTTTTTATAATCAATCCTACGAAACACAGATTTTGTTTAGCTCATTAAAGACACTGTGCCGGTGTGGAACATCTAACAGCTATGGTGGTTTTCAAGCACTCTTTATCAGCAAATTATTTACTGTCCTCACAAACAATGGACTCCATCTGGTTAATTTTCACTTTTTAATAAATCATTGCAGCACTGCCTATTGTTGCTATAGACCTAATTTATGGTTTTTTTGGTTTGTTTGTTTTGTTTTTATCAAAGTGGCCGCACTATATTTGTGAGGAATTTTCCAGTTGACATTTATACAGAGCATCTTTCTTATTTCAACTCTGATATAAAGTATATTATCAATGTTGACAGCATACAAAACTGACTTATACAGTCAAAAAAATAACTCCTACAACTATTGATTCTAACCAGCGGTTATCCGTCTATTTTTGAGTTGTGATTAAGCAACGTGTTTATGCTTTGAGGTGTACTGTTCCAACCAAGCATGGCTGATGCTCTTCTTGCTCATTTGCCAAACAACAAAGTCAACTCATGGTTCAAAAAGCTGCCCTGGGCCACTTGTCACTTAGGTGAAAAGTGAAATGCGAACTAAAAAAAAAAAAATGCTGTGTTTCCACTGAAGCAATGAGATATTTCAGAGCATAGTCAATGAATTTCGGAGCTAAACCTAAGGCAGCATAAAACAATTATTGTGAGGAATTTTCACAGAAAAGTAAAAAAACATATCATTTGCCAAAAGTACTTTTCTACATCGGTAAGGATTCACCTAAACTTTTGCCAAAATCTTTGAAAAAAATGTTTTTAAGGTAAAAAAATGTAATGTTAATTGAAATTTAACACATTAAACCATGAACAACCCATATTTAACTGCATTCGTAAATCTGCAAAAATAATGAGGGAGATAAAACAGATTAGAATATGTAGAAATGAACACCGCTGTGTTATAATTGCATTTTCTGGTTTCTGAGGATTGTATTTTGAAATATTTAAACTCTCTCTTCATTACAAATGATCTCACTAGTTATAAATGGCCCCCTTTTGAAGGAAATGGAAAATAACTACATGCAAGCTAAAATACATTTGGCATGTAGCACTGAAAATGGAAACCCATGTCATTTAAAATGTTTTTTTCAGTTTGTTTCAGGATTAAGCAGACTTAAAATCAATGTGGTCATCTGTGAATCCCCTCAAAATGTATTACATATGTTCGGGATTAAAGGTGGGGGGTGTTGTCTCATGTCTGGTTGTACGATTGTAACAGACGCCTTACAGGTACCTGTCTGCATCATTTGGTCAGTGGACAGATGTCCAGGCCCCTGTTAATGATTTGCATTTGTAATGTTTGGCTTTACACTCTCCAAACAAAGATGGACATCTGAAGTGAATCTCAAATTGTTTTTTTTCCCACTGTAATATGTTATGTGCCTGAAAAGTTGCCCCCCCCCCCAAACCTAAGAAATACTTAACTCTAATCCCCCTGAAATGTTCTAATTCATAAAATTTGTCTAACTTCCTCCTACTGAGCTAATGGAAGCACTTAATTTTCGTATTATAAAAAGGTTTAAGGTATTATGTACCGGATTATTAATGTTACTTGCTGCTGCTGGGACTTTAGACCTTAGAAGTGTGACAACTGGTTCCTTATCCTTTGCCATTCCTACTTCCCATTTATGTGTAAGTTTATTTCTCAAGTAAATTTTGTCCAACTAATGCAGATGACCCCAAAAATAATTTATGTTATCATGAAACATTCTAAAAAGAGTCATAGAAAGACAATGGATAGTTTATAATCAAGAGAACAGGTTTTCGTGTTTTCGACGCTAAAACCATACATGTTGAATATGATCATTATAATTAATTGAGGGCTAATTACCGTGAGTGTATCGACACAAATATATAGCAGGCATAAAGGCACTTGCAGGCCTACATATATATCTTACCTAATCTAATAATGTACTGCAGTTGCTAGATATGTCCATGGTGCCATCCGTTGTCATTTTCCAGCTTTGCATTAGTACTATGCTGTAGGTAGCTAATTACAACCTATTGTGATACATCACCAAATGGCGGTGATCTTCGCTAAATTAGGGAAATAATTCCCTAGTATAGGGAATAATAGTTTTCTTTTTTGTACTGCTTATGATGTGTTATCACAGCTATTGAATGTGTTATCATGGGACACAAGAAGCTGTGTGCAATTAATCCTAAAGAAAATAGAAAATAAATAAAGCTAGTTTAAGTGAAGTGCTAGGGTTGTGGTTAAGTATATTTTGACAGGCTCTTGCTTTAAAAAAAAACAAAAAACAGAAAGAACCCACTTATTAATTTGTTGGTATCACAGTTATAGAATGAACCTTAAGATTGTCCATTGTCTATGTTTGTTGATATCAGTTACAGTTCTAACATTACCAAACTATTTCTGCTTCATGTTACCTCTAGTTTTAGTATTTCAATTGAACACATCAGATTTGACAAAGAATGGTATGACAATCCAAATATGAAAAGGAAATTAATTCACAGAAATCTTTTAAACATGTCCAATTGTGTTCCAAGTGTAAATGAGCAGTTCACGTTTATGAAATGGAAACAATTAGTCTCTCCTTTGTATATTTTGTTTTGTGTGACGCAGAAACTGTTTTATATTTAAGCATTAGATATAGCTTTCAGCTGAGCATGAATGCAATTTTTTACAATTTGACGCAAGGTTAAGCAAAACGACATAGGAATATCACATAGGCAGGTACAATGACCTAAATTCTTAAATGTCTACAAGGCCATTTCAGTTACTGCTGTTACTATTAAAACCGGGTCTTTATGCACTAATAATGATACCATGTCAATATCCATAACTATCAATGACCATCATTATAACCAAAAAATATATATTTTAAAATGACTATAGCATCATCCATCTGATGCATGTGTCCCTGGACAGAGCGTATAAGTCAAATAACAAAAGCAGCTCTGCAAACCAGCTGGTGATGGATCCTTCTCGAATTGATTGTCCTACTATGTCAGTTAGGTGGTGGCGGCTGTTTCTTGAGTTTTTAATCAATGTTCAGTGACTGCTGTTTCGATGTTTAAAAGGCTATTGCTGCATTTACACCTCTTATTTTGAGACCTCTTACATGTCATTTGATTAAGGAGTCTTTCGGCTTTTAAACAATCCCTACCGGTTACAAGTAATCGTAAAAACTCCCTCTGAAAGGGGCAGATAGGCATCTAAGTATTACTTCAGTAACATTTATTTTTGGAAAAATAAAGGCACTTTGAATACACTTCTTTCATCCTTCAAAATGACTGAAGTTAAAATGGAAGCTAGAGGGGAGTGAGCAAGGCTTCTCCATCTGACTGTTTAGTAAAGTCGGATGGAAGTGTGGGTCCGGCTTGCTGATTTCAATGCCTAAAGGGTTGTGGACTAAAGGGGGGTTGTACCAGTCCGAGAAGGACCTGTCATTAATCGACTTTGTACTTTCATGAGTCTCACAAGTTCTCTTTTCCAAAACGTGACCCTTTTATCTTATGGGCACAATTAATTAAATAGGAGTTGTCATGGTGGGTTACTCATGCGTCAGAACATGCCGGCCTCCTGCTAACGGTCTCGACGCAAATGTAAGGATGGAGATGAAGATTTTCTGGCCGATTCCACACTCTCCAGCCAAGTCAGATACCCGGGCGGAGTTCATGACGTCTGCATGCCTGTAAACTGATGCAGTGAGGCTGGTGCTGCCGCATTGCTGGATCAATATTGTCCTCATACTCTCACCTCTCTAAAAGCATCATGATTGGGCTTTAAGTGCCCTCAAAACTCTGCAGTGGAATGAGGTGTCAAACTATAGCTCCCGGAATCACTTATAGGTTTTTATGGCGATATAGAATGCAGACCGGATCCAATGACCAAGTGCTAAGAGAGCCAGGTGCTTAGTACTGCATGTTATCTGAGGATACTGAAGTGCAGGCAGGGTTCATTACAAGGTTTTAGCAGACTTAATATGGCTGCCAGAGATAGCCCCATCCGATTGCTCCAGGTCCATTTGGTTAGCTTTCTTATTGAAAACATATTGAAGATGAAATGATGAGCAAATTATCAATGACATCAGTAGCAAGTAAAACAAATTCTATTACTGTTGTAATTCAGAAATGGTAACTTTTGCAATTAACTGTATGTTAAATTTGAAAGATTATGTAGTTATTTTGAGTAATCTGGGTGAAACCCATGTAAATGCGAAATCGATTGTCCTCCAATTTCTGAAACAGTAACAGTATTAAGCTTCCTTTGGCATGTGATAAGTGCTTGGATTAGCCAAACATTGTCAGGGGTTCCCAATTCTGGTCCTGGAGGACCCCTTTGTTTGCAGGTTTTTGTTCCAGCCAAGCACTTAAGCACTTAAATCAACCCTCACTGTATTGAGGTTAATGGTTTTTCAAAGAGAGATGGACCCGGATTGGCAACCCTCTGTTGTAAATAATCAAACCATGGTTTATTTGCCTTGAAAAGGTAACAATTCCGGATATTGTACTGAGGGCACCAGCTTGTTTGCTTGCTGGATTTATTCCTAGCCTGTGGCAAAATTAGAAAATTGCTGACATTGGTATTTTTTATGGAAAACCGAAGTTCTAACAGTAGTTTGTCGTTTGTAATTAGTGCACGGGTCAATGATTGGATTTTATCCTTACCCATCAGGACTGGCCCCAGGATGATATGTGAAAACCATCTATTTGCTTAACTGAGCCCTTATCCAGCTCTCATTTTCTTTTTTGAATTATAATTTGCTACTGCCTCAATCCACCTAAATTAGATTTCCCTTTACTTTCTACCTAATCCCTCTTTACCTTCTTCCAATGTGCCCCTTTTTGATTTGGCTGATGGAAGTATTGCTGTAATGTCCTTCTCTCTCTCTCCCACAGATGGAGGTAGTGAGTACCTTCAAGAGAAGTGGTTCGTTTCAGGGTGCTGTGCGTCGACGCTCCTCAGTTCTCAGCCAGCTCCATGACGTAACCAATATTTCTACCCCCACTCACGTAGTTCTCTCTACTGCCAATGCAACCGGTGCTCCTGGGAGTGAGTTTTTGCTTTCCTTAAACTGCACACAAACAAAGCAACACACAAGGGCACACCTGAACACAGAGCACTTAAGTAAAATGAGTGTAAATGAAAACATGCACATAGGGTTCTCAATGCAGCACATGCGGGATGGGAGTAAACACAACATTTTTGCCCCTTGCAAAGTATAAAAATCTTCTTCTTTTTCTTTTGTTATTTTCCTCTCCTTTTTTCGTAGTTCTTGACGCATCTGCGTGATTATGATCTGCGTGATTATGTTAGCTTGTTGGTTTTGTGTGTTCGTTAGGTGGCTGTTTTTTACGTTGGCATTTTTACGTCCTCCTTTTCACTCCGTCACAGTCTCTTTCTTGGTTGTCTTGCCGTTTGGTCCTGTTTTATGCAGTCAGTAATTGTCCCTGCTTTGTTTTTGTTTGGAGCAGAACAGCCATACTCTCTCTATGGCACCATCCTATTCTGATCGGATCTGTGGCTATCGTTCTAATAAGTTCCGGTTGTAGTGGAGCACTTTGAAGCGATAGTAAACAGTGGTTTTGGTCCTATTTTATAGCTTTCAAGGTTGGGTTCCCCCTGGGTGTCAGATTGTTCGTTGTGAAAAAGGGAGGATATTAGCCCACTCTCATCCCCTACATTCATCCACACTCTGCAGTGATAATCATACACAGTGAAGAGTAATTTTTATTTTTATTTAAATGATGGAACTGTTACAGTATTCACAGAACCATTAAACACGTGTTTATACGGCTGTGCTAATATAGGTACGTTAGAGAAACCTAATTGGTTTCATTGTAACCCAGCTATTTTATTTTAGAGCCAGCACGTCTTTGCAAGATTTGACTGCTTGCTTTTAGACAATGTTTAATCAGACAGTTATAATGAAACAGTTTTTAACAACATATTTTTAATGTTGTTCTCTTGGGACAGCCACAGCATTTATAATCATGCTCCAGCCTAATGTGTGAAAACAGATGAGATGGGTAAATGCTTACATTTGAAATGTCTCCTTGAATTAGCAAGCTATATATTTCATATACTCAATATGAATAATGATTAATGGATTAAGTGAGATCATATAGATATTCTCTCCATCAATGCACCTCATAATTTTATTATTGATTTGAATTTTACTCATTTCCATTTTCTTTAATGTTCATTGTTATCTATAAGTCTGTCTGTCTGTTCTCTCATGTAAAAAGTCACTGCATTTTTTATGAAGCAGTCAGAAATTCATATGCAGAAATCACCATATGACACCATGTGTCACTTTGGTTGACCTGAGACATACACACATTTCTATATAGATGTCCGTTCACATCAGCAATTAAACAAGAGCATCTTTAGGGTACACAACCTTGAAACTATGCTCAGTCCTTAGCAAAACAAAAATCAACAACAGCTTAAATAAACTTTGAGAGAATATGGTGGTATTTTGTTTGAAGTTGTTTTTGTAACGGTTGGCAATATATGTATGTTTTAAAGCAAAAAATAAGTTAAACTAGTAAATTATTTATTTTTATTTGATTGCGATGTGTTTTTCATGGCAACGAACTTGCATAACAGTGCAGGTGTAAACCTTCGAGTATAAGCCCCAAAAGGTTATGATATTTCTGAAACTGCTGTTGTTTTTGGTTGTGGTTTTGTTTACCAGCATCCTCCTTTTCTTTCCCTTTCCAGATTACATTGTCAGTGTGTGTGTACCCTTGAATGTCAATAGAACTGAGGGAAAAGGTGGGATCTCGCGGTTGTCCCTGTGCCTAATCTAGCATTATTATCAGCCTTAGGAGTTTCCAAAGGTCTTTCTCTCGCTAGTCATCTCTGTCAATCACTTTCCCATTTTATTTCTCTTTTTCTTCTTCCTTTTCTCTTTCTCCTTGTAGGATCCCAGGGCATCGAGTGAGGGTTTCTGCAAACTCTGTGTGCTGTTAAAAGAAACGTCTATTTCAGACAAAGTTTTGTGCCTTGGTTTCATTGTTCCAATTTTTTGTAAAAAAATGTGTGCATTTGTTTATAGAACAGATATAAGTTTGGGTTCTTAGAATGTGAACCATAACCAACTAAGCAAAATTACATGATAATTGTTTTGTCCTGGGTAACACCTTTTCTCTGAAAAAGCTATTATAAGGCTAAGTTGGTGCTAAATGAGGTTATGGATATTAAAACTCAATTGTAAGTCACTTATTAAATGACTTTTCTTGAGTTTCCATTGTAGAAGTGTATCACCTGTGTACTGATATATTCAAATTTTTGGCTTCTCAAACAATGAGAGAATTTAATCCATTGTTTTCTCTTTTTTACATTACCTTTCTTTACATCACTCCTCCATGCCATCTGCCTGATAACCATTAGGCTTACGTTCATACTTAGAACTCGGTGTTGGGGATGCCTTTTCCTGCCTTGTTCTTTCTGTCTTATTTCCCAACTTGTGTCCGATGATCTTTCTGATTGTTCTATGGTTTCCTTTTCTCAGAATTTGCTTACAGGAATTTTTTTTTGGTATTTTCCTCCACTCTTCCTCACTCAATCACCAGCTGTGGTATTCACTTTATTAATCAAGCAAGTATACCTCGATATTTCCTGTCCATCAGTGCATTTCCTATAGAAATAGATAAACGGTCTTAAATACTGGATCATAGTTTTATTTTTAAATTTAAGAACAATCTGTGTCTTTGACTTTGTTTACGTCTAAAAGCAGGTTCCCTATGGTATGTGCACTCAATATCTATAAAGATTTCACTTAATTCATTCCTATTTACAAAGTATCGTGCTTACAATGATATATATTATTATATATATAACACCAAAATCATATTATTTTGAATAGATAAAATCTTTTCTCTATTCCCTAACTCAGCCCTACTGTTTCTGGTCATAGAAATTACCTGCATTTGCAACTGTTCATTAATCTGCTATTGGGAGATTTTGCTTATGCCTAAATATTATAGTTCAAGTTTGAAGTTTATAGTTCTTGTGCTTAACCTTCGAGAAACATTACCATTTGGCGCATTCCTAGTTATCAATAACTAGTTTCTCAAACCCTTTCCTCTTCTAAGAACATACCTTGTAGGCATGTCGCCTGCACGTAGCCTCTGTGGTCGATAGGGGATCTGCAGTATCTACGCTTGTGTAAGTTTCCATTATAGTGCCTTAGACAGTTGTTCACCACATAATATGAACTTACTGTAATTGACAAAAAATTTTCATGAAGGAATAGGCAATTGTGACACTCTTTTCAGACTTTTTTAACTTTCAGAGCTGCATAAAGGCTGAGTTTAGTGCTCTCGTGACTGTAGGGATCACCTGTAGCATGGAAAGCGTACTGATGTCATATGTAGCAGCCGTCGTTTACATCTGCCCAAGGATATGTGTGCAATTGCACATTGTGACATGACTGACATAATTACATAAAAGAATAGGATTCGGTTTTGGGTTAGTGGTAGGATTTTGGTTAGCGTTGTTTCTATTACTCTTCCGTGCACGTTATTGACACAGTCCTTGCGTACCCATATTGCCTACCCATCGGCAAATGTTAAATTACTCATCTTCATAACACTAAACAGGAGGGTTTTGTATCCTAAAATCTTTTCTTTGGAATCTGTGACGTATAGGGTTTCATTAAATGTCTTAGAGGGTTATATATCTTAATAATTAATTATTTAGTTTTTTATTTAATATATTTCCAATTGACCCCCAAGAATCGCAGTCAGGACAACCTGATTCTCATCCCTTTTGCCTTATGACAGTTTTGCTTCTCTGTTTACATGTGAGTTCATATTAGCTACAGGATTTATGGAAAGCACTTAATTAATACTAAATAAATGGGAAGATGTACGCAAGTTCTGATATGATTATTTTTTGCAATGATAGACAATACGTTCGCCAAAGCTGACAGCCCTCTGTGATTCCCATCATGCTGTTTCTTAGGCTACATGACAGGCCAGTTACTGATAGTGAATTAAGTGGTGAGATATCAGTTAATTAAAAATGTCAGATTGGTGGTATATTTCATAGAACACAAACATTAGGAAATTACTTTATTAGATTTACGATTCATGTATTTGTGAATTCTATTTTTATTTAAAATGATTAAGTATTTCAACAAAGGGCAACACATTTTGTGCATTCATTTGTGCATTCATTTCAGTTTTGAAATATTGTCAGAGGAAAAAAGGTAATATTTCAGCAATAATATTATTTCCATGGAAAAACAGGGAGAAATATCATGTTATTTCAAGAAAGTCTGATTAATTAGGTTGTACCGTTTATGTTATAGCCTATTAGAACGCTTCTGTCATTTGTGTGCAGGTGCCATGATTTCATGACTACTGCAATATTAAAACTGACAGATTACTGTTTCTTTAATCAAGGCCGTAACTTTTATTCAATTCATTTTTACATTTACATATAAATAAATATATACATATATAAATTAAGCGGATATTTCTGCACAGCAACTTAGAACAAGTGCATGCACTCAAGAGACAAAATAAATTCATAGACCATACAGAACAATGAGGTCAGCATTGCTTTTGGAATTTAGGTGAACGCAGGCTGGTAAAGTTCTAGTTATGTTCCTTACGATTTTCTGTAGCTTGTTACTGGTGTAGTGCATTGTAACGTTTGTTTTCATTTTGTGTACATGAAAATTAACAGTCTTTTCAGATCAAATAAAAATCTAATGATAATGAATACTGAAGCATAATAGCCGATGTACTGTGGAAGAGATTATATGTGTGAGGCACTGGGGCTTGTGGGAGTTTCTTAACCTTACCTTCATTATTGCGTTGTTTTAAAATTAGCTGCTCAGTCACTCTTCGATCCAGATCTGACTTTTTTTCTATGCTGGGAGCAACATTTTGATCCATAAAGATAATGTTAGTTTAATTTTAAGTTTTTGTTGATAGTATCTACAGAGACATTTTTATATTAATATTTATATAATATTCAATATAGCTGAACATTGTCTGAAATGATTTAATAAACCTATTGAAGTGTATCAGAGCTATAAACTTCACCCGGTATTCCAATGGTAATAAAATATTAACCATCCTTAGTGTATAATAAGAAATATTGTATAAATGCTACACTTGTTATTATACTGCAGTGACAGTTCAATCCAGCTTTGAAGCTGAAAGAATCTTCTGGATGAACAAGAGAACTGTATGTTTTAGCATAAGTACTCATTAACATCACTTCTCCATCACAGTCTCTCTAACCACTGCTCACCTCCTTGTTCTTGCTTATTCCTCTTTAATTTTGTGCTTTTATTATTCATTTAGTCTTTCATTTGACCAACACATTGGGAACGATCAATAGGCTGAAACTTTCGTTTTTAATTATAAAGTTTTTCCATCAAGCTTTTTTCAAGGACCACGTGGGGTACCAGAAGATGACATAATCTGGCATGCAAAAAACAAGCACGCAATTTTTTAACATACAGGTTACATATTTTGTTTCGTTTGACAACTGTGGGCATTATACTCGAAAGTTTACTGTATCCATGAAAACAAAGAAAAAATGAAAACAAACAACAAAAGGAAAACATGACGTAAAACTGCATGATGCTTTTCTTGGTGACAAACATGCTCTTTGGAAAAACAAATAAGTGCACCACCAAATCCTGGAACAGTTCCTTCTTGTTTGTTTGTTTGTTTGTTTGTTTGTTTGTTTGTGCTAGAATTTCTTTGTTTTTTCTTTATTTTTGGGTACACTTTGCTTCTTTTCCTTTGCGGGGAGAGGTACTTGATATGCTGGGCTGGTTGGGGTAGAACAAACACAGATCGATGGCGATCCTAAAGGAATGCGTTTATAAGATGTTGATATATACATACGTAAGTGTGTATATACGTGGTGTTTTCATTTGATTCGTCTTTACAGCATGTGACTGGCTGCCATGGCTCTTATTTTTTCTGTGATACAAAACAAGGCAGCCGCAAAGAACTGAAGGAATCACGTTTTCTGTTTGTTGGGTCATTTCGTGTCATTTCCCTCCTCATCGTCTAGATAGAAGCTTCATTTGCGCACTTTTTCTCCCATTTGCGATTGTGCACTGCTGCATGCTGAATGATTTATTTCACACCCAGCGATTTCTGCTCTGTCCCATAATCCTTAAGGTATGATCTAAAGTTACCAGTGTCTTTATTTTCATCAAGGGGTGGAATAATGTGGTTGTTTAGTTTGACCTCTTCTTTGGCATAGGTAAGCTGTTGGTGTGTTGTCCCAGTTTCCATTTTATAATGAATTTATTAAATGTGGCATGACAAATATCAACAAGAGTATGATTATAAAATGATGAACCATACCATACCAAAAACTTCTTAGTGCCTTAAATTTGTAATTTGTTTTAAATCTTAATTTTATAATCAGTCATTTTGATCAATTTATTCCCCAGGACATTAACTATATTGACTTTTCTATCAGTCCAGCAGGAGGAACTAAAAGTTGGAGTGTAGGAGTTGGAGTATTAAAAAATTCAGGTAGAACAGACTTCTAGCTGTTACAAAAAAACAGGTAGAACAGACTTTTAGCTGTTACAAAAAAACAGGTAGAACCGACTTTTAGCTGTTACTGAAATGCAGGTAGAGCAGACTTTTAGCTGTTACAGAAATGCAGGTAGAACCGACTTTTAGCTGTTACAGAAATGCAGGTAGAACAGACTTTTAGCTGTTACTGAAATGCAGGTAGAGCAGACTTTTAGCTGTTACAGAAATGCAGGTAGAGCAGACTTTTAGCTGTTACAGAAATGGAGGTAGAACCGACTTTTAGCTGTTACAGAAATGCAGGTAGAACAGACTTTTAGCTGTTTAAATGCAGGTAGAGCAAAAGGGCCTTTGTAGAGCGAGCCAAATGAAGAATGCTTTATATATATCAATAACAAAACCTTTTTTACTCCAGATTCTTATGCATTACTATGGTAGCATTACTATCAAACATGGTAGCTTTACTTACAAACTCTCGTAATCTCTATATCAATGTGGGATTAACACACCTCTTTCAGCAGCCTGTTTTTGGGTTGGTACGCTTGCTGTCATGTGTTGTGATTGACTGATGGCCTGACTCTGCATGCTGACACCAGATACGGGGCCAGAGACCGGAAACCGCCCATTGCTTAACCTGCTCTTACTGCTCTTTTTTAAAACCTGCGTAGAAAAGAAAAACCCAAACAAACAGAAAGCCATTAAGCCAGTGGGACTTGGCCATGCTTTGCTTAGCTTCATGCATTTCCACTTCCTGCACTTTTGATATGCTTGACCTTCTCCTTAAAGCCTGTTTCATTTGATGTATCTGACTGTACATGTGTTTTTGTGATCAGCGTTTTTTTTCTAGCACTGTTGCCGATTCTAACTCACAAACTTTCCTCCTTTTCTTTTTATGTGTATGTGTCTGGGTGTGTGTAGTTATCTGCCTATCAACTTACATACCAATCAATGTATACCCATCTATCTATTCACCACACACACAAACTGAGTGTTTTTGTATTGGCTGTCTGTGTGCGCTTTTCTGTTTATTTCATGTTTATTTGATAGCTTTGGTTGTCTTTTATTTTATTCATTGTGACCGCTTAATGGTGAAATGACCAAAAAAAAATTTTTTCACTTGTTAAATCATTTTTGTAATTTTCTTTCAGCTCTCTTTCTTTGAGAAACCATAAGATCAGGTTGCAAACGAGTTTTCTATCTAACAGAGAGTACAAACAAGGCTTCCAAATGCCTTATTATTGCATGTTACCTAACCATTAATTTCATATGTAATTTACACAATTTGAATTGTGTAAGAAACTGTGAATTTCACCTTTAACTGTAAAAGGTGTTTGAAATGTTTCACTCCCTAACACTTTTACTCTAAATTTGATATAAGAATTGTAAAAATAAAGAAATAAAAACTTGCAAAATCTACTAATTACATTTTGCGAGAAGAAAACTCTTTCAATGAATTGCTAAAAATCTGGACTCAAGTGTAACCTGATCTTGAGCGGTCAGTGTAATTGCAGCTCAACCAGAAAAATGGCCTCAGATGCCCCTTTTCACATGGTCCTAAAAGTCTCTCAACTCCCCCTCCTTTGTCTCTCTGCATTCCCTTGCCCTCTTTCATTCTTCTTCTACACTCCTATGTTTAGATGCGAGTGGTGAAAGCCTTCCGTAGCTCACTGTATGACGGTATGGAGAAACCGGAATCCAGGAATTCTATCCACAACTTCATGGTGCACCCTGAATTTCTCATCAACGACTTTATCCACAACATCCCTCTGATTGACGACACGGACATCGACGAGGAGTCTGAACTTTCCAAGCACAACCACCTACACCCGGCCCTGCGTCCGCCACCACCCCCACCCCAGCCCCAACCTCTTCCACCTCAACCTCCACAGCGCTCCCGACCTCCACCTCGTCCGTACCGGCAATACAGCCTCCCTGCCACCCCTAATCGCAACAACAACGCCATCGAAAATGGTGTCTTTTTGACCCCGAATGATACCATTAAATTGACCACTTCCTCCAACAACGGCAGCCCATTGCACAGTGTGGAGAGCTCTTTATAACTGCTGAGGTTGTAAAATGGGGGAAGGAAAAACTCAGTTGTAACACTACAGAAAGAAGAGAAGGAAAAGGTGGAAGGAAAAAAGAAGAAACTGGAAACAACATTACGAAACTCAACTCTTGTGGATGGTTTCTCTGAAGTAATATCACCCCCACCCCCCCAAAAAAAGAAGAAAAAAACAACTGACCATATCCCACCGCCACTTTTGCCCGCAACACCGAACTCTATAGCATTATTATAGTAACCCACAACCTAAATGCACCATCTATCACCCAACGGCCCTTCAGTCACATCCTGACCAGCCTTGATCAAGACTTTCTGCAGAGGAGAACATGGAAGGTGCAAAACAGTGCGGGTTTCGGAGGTTGAGTGAGAATGACTCTTATGGACTGGAGTTAGTCTTGACCTCCTAGTTTTGCAAAGAATGACAGACTTATGGGAAGGATAAAAGGGGTCTATTCATTACACTTTTTATTGATGTTGTTATTAGTATTATTACTACTATTTTATTATTACTATCATCATTATTATTCAGATTATCATCATTGTCACTACTACTATGATTACAACTTATATTATGATATTGCAGTTGCTAACACATAACAGATTAGCTTTAAGTATACTTATATTTATTTGACTATTTATTTATTTATTTATTTATTTATTTATTGTTCACTCGACCAGTTTTGTTATTTAATTTTTTTCCATTTTCATTATATCTGTGTCTATTTCTATCTTTCCGTGTGTGTATGTGTGTTGTCGTGTATGTCCTAAAAACAGAGAAAAAAGAAAAAACACAGTACTAACAAACAAGGATACAATAAGTTTAAACCTAATAGTGATTTAAAAATAGTGTTTCTGCTAAATATAAAACTACAAAAAAAGAAAGATCACAGCATCAACTTTACCTTCTCATTCTGCTTTTCTCATACAGGTTTTCAACTGGATTCACACCTGGGCTTTGCATTTCCCTAAATTAGTTTTGGTTATTTTATATTAGTTGAGGTTGGGTAGGGATGGAGAAACATCTGACCGGAGATACTTTGGAACTGTTTGGGTTCACGGCAACAAACAAAACGTCTAATGATACAGGTCAAGGGTGGCAAACCTTGGTTCTCAAGGGTCTGAACAGTTTTAGGGCTACCCACCTTAGCAATGTATTTTCACTAGGTGAGGGGATTTCCTGTCTAAATCATGACTTAATTTAAACAATTAGAAGCCCAGTGGATCCAAAACCTGGAAACACTGCAGCCCTTGAGGACCAGGGTAACCCAACCAGTGCTATGGGGCTACACATATATTATTTCTGTTTTAATGTTACGGGTTAAGAGATAATAATTCAAAGATGAAAAATCTGAAACAGTGTTTCATCGTCATTCTGGCTTTTGGACATTAATTCCGATAATCCACCTTTAAAAAAAAACAATCCGCTGATTTTTTTATTGTTATACACCATGTAGTAGTTTATTTGCTTTGATCTGCAGCTGTGCGCTAAACATGTAGAGCAGCTGATCCCAAACTCTTTTATTAGGATTGAATCTGACTTAACAACCTACGTGGGAATGATTCTCAAAGTACCGCCTGGTCTAATATGTCTCTTGATTTGTTCGATGTGGACTTTATCCAAATGTTTGTTGCATCTTACTCGCCATTTTGAATCCTAAAGCTTTGGCATTGATCATCAAATAAAGGTTTAAAAAAAGGCTGTCATATATTTTCATTAATTAATTTGAGGAATGGAAAATAAGATTTAAA
Source organism: Hiodon tergisus (assembly GCA_025775045.1). Taxonomy (NCBI): domain Eukaryota; kingdom Metazoa; phylum Chordata; class Actinopteri; order Hiodontiformes; family Hiodontidae; genus Hiodon; species Hiodon tergisus. The sequence goes on from JAOVYW010000101.1 coordinate 5,393,118, forward strand.
AAATAATAATATACATGATATTAATAGCTTGTACCAGCCATACATGGTGGAAGACTCAAACTGGCCGTGCACTGATAACTATTGCTCTGAATTATGGTGTCTCTATAATAAAAACATGCCAATGTCAAGGCTTTACAATATAAGGCTGAAATCAGAGAAAAGGATATAAGTCATCGTGTCTGAGTTTTAAAGATTGTGTAATCTTTGCCTTTAGAATTTATAGTCTGATTCAAGATTTGAAAGTAAGAAGTATATTAATACAGTTTTTAACTATTTAAACCTATTATTTATAATATCCATGGTTCATTAGACGGTACATGAAAGGAGACAACCAAACCCAAGATATTCTAGGATGGGACTATGACAAATCAACATGGTAGGCAAATGAATGCATTGCAATGCAAAACAATATCCCAATTGATGGGACAGGCATATATGCAACAGTTTGCCACGTTCAAGTTTTTGTGAAATGGCTTTTAAAATATGTACATACGGCTCTCTGAAATATCTGAAATCATCTGTATAGAATATTTTCTCAAAGAGCCTAATTTCAGAGACAGCTACCGAAATGTGGGACAGTAAAGGCAGAGGTTTGAACATAGTTGTGTCATGCTATGTATATCGCGAATGGCAAGCAAAGCATGCGTTGATGTCACTTAGAAGTTATGCTGCAGTTTGACACATTCTTATCAACAGATATCCCAGTCACACACTTACTGAAGCAGTAGAGCAAAAAATAAATGTTCCTTATTTTGCCCAGCATATGTGCATTGTGTAATGTGTTGTCATCTTCATGCCAAATTTTTGGACTTTGTAGTTTGGCTACTACCAGGGGTTATGCTCAAATAGAGTTGTGTCTGCATACTAGCACTACCTGACTGTTTATATCTACATAAGATAATGTTTTCTGTGTCCTATATGGCATATATATGTTGCAAGAGTTTCAGGTTCGGAGCATATTGCTCGGAGATCTTTCAGAAATAGTTCATGTGACACATTGAGGATGTTTTCTCTGTGTTTTCACTGAGAAATAAGCATAAGTTCTGGTTTAATTGTCGCTCTGTTCCTCAACACCACCTCCACCTGCAGAACAGCTTCTCTTTATCACTGAAGGAATGTTCTAACACTGATATTAAAGTTTTGGCATATAAAAATAACACAAAAATATATCATTCCATTGTCTGGCTTCTGTTTTTGTGTTATATTGTTGTCATAACATTTACCCAGAGGAAGGCAGAATAATGAACAATGGAAAAATCTATAATCTATTCAGAATAAAAGTCCTATAAATGATTATATAATTACATCAGTGCTGTATATATTTTGCCAAAATGTACAAAGTGAGCCACTTTTAGTATATATGATATCAGTGTTTCTTCCTTTTTTCTCTATTTGTTCTTCCCGGCTCTTTTTTTGTAAAAAAAAGTAATTAGCAAAATGTAATGCTTGTACATTAGTATTATTATTATTATTATTATTATTATTATTATTATTATTACTTTTTGCCAACCAAGATCGCCATGCTGATGGAAAACAATTGCATTCTCTTGAGCATAATCTACTGTATTGAAGCTGCTCTAGGACAGAAAAGATAAAAAATTAAAAAAGAAACCAACTATTGAATATTGAATATTGAATATTGAATATAATAAATTTACCTGCCTGTA
>JAOVYW010000101.1:5394884-5415944 GCA_025775045.1 Hiodon tergisus
GTACAGCATACTTGTCTGGGAGGAAGAGGATTTCATTGGTACAAAAATTGACCACGGTTCGTACACATCGAAACTGCTCCTAATTGTACTTTAATTACATTAACAGATGCCCTTTCCATTCACATATTATTAAAATTTCACAACCAAATAAGCCATCAGATAATATTTTTATGTCAACAAAAGTATCCTGCAACACAAGATATCGATGTACTGACTAACCCCCCAATGCCACCCCCACCACCCTCGTCACCTTCATCAATCTCAGTGACACAGCAGTCTTCCAAGGCTCCGGAAGGACTGTGGACCTTGGCATCGATGATTCCCTTAGCACCATTCAGGCTCACTGCGAAAGAGGCTGGCTGGTTCACCTTCAACCCAGACTCCTGCAGGAAGGAACATCTCAGCACTCACCGCCTAACTACCTCCACCACCAATTCTGTCTACCTCAGGGGTGGGGCGGTGCATGGACATTCATCCGTTATTGGTCACAGACGGCACACTGAGGGGTTAAACAGTTTGGATTTTTTTTTAATACTGGAGAAGATTATATTACGGCCATTTCCCCAACCTCTTGAATATTTTACTTGATTACTGAAGTGAAATCCATTTCAAATTTAAGCAACTTCAGTAGGCGTTTGAATGTTATATCCAGCAATGATACATACCCATAACTGAATCCGTTATAATACAATCACCTGTTTGGAAACTAATATAAAACTAGTAAAATACATTGTAACTGAAATAAGCAATTTGTCTATTAGGATAGTTCATTTAAATAAATCTGCAAATTAGAAAGAAGTTCAGCAATCAGAGGGGAAAGTTAAGTTGCTGTAAGGCAGCTAACAGGGTTAAAGAGCCAATTTCAGAGGAAAGGAATGAAGGATTCTCTTTTTAGCTGAGCATCTGGTTGTATGCATCATAAACAGCCTTTATAAAAAATTTAAAATAAAAACAATTTGGTGTAAATGGGTTATGGTGTGAAATGACCTTAGCAAAGATGGCTGGAAGAAAACAGTATGCAAAGAGAAATTCCACCTCCTTAAGCACATTTAGTTTTTGTTCCTTTCAAAACTCTCCCTTCAAAAATCTCCAAACGTCGAAGAGCCTGTTGAGCGTCTTTAGGACGAGACACGAGAAACACACACAGTCCTTGTTGAGGAGCCCCAGAGTTTCCATTACCACCCAAAAAAATATGACAGCAGCCGACTCTACTCTGCCTCCTGATCCTGATAGGTCCTACCAGCAGGTCAGAATTCGGACTAGTGCCTTCATAAGTCATAAAACGTTCAGCTTCCATAGAAAATGCATGCAAATAAACCCGATATTAGACTGGAATGGTAAGCTTCTGGTTTTTACAGGTATAATGTCTGTGATTTGTTTTCCAGTTACCGACTTTTGAAAATGCAAAACGCCACTAATTAATTACCATTAGTTCTTTGCATTTGATTCTTCCACAAGTGTTGCTCACTCCCTATTATATGGAATTAATTCACCTTTCCTCTAATTTAATGCCTGCCTCTACCCAACGTCACTCTGCTCTAGGGCCTACACAGCTGCTGGATTGTGGGTGATAATGGGTTTCTCTTGGGAGGACATGTGTCCGTCTTTCTCGATGCCTCACCTGAAGACTGGCAACAGTTAGGCGCCGGGCATCATCGGAGGGTGATGCCACGGGCACCACAAAAGGACTGTCTGGAATGTGCTCCTCGTTGAACTTGATTGACACCTCGTAGTCCCCTGTAATAAGAGGGAGGGGAAGTTTTTAGGCCCATATTCCGGAGAGACCTCTGAAATAATAGTAGTAAAAGCTATTGCCATGCCAAGTTTCATTTTTAGAAACGGTAAAACTTTTTCAATATAATTTTTTTTTCTTTTTCTCCACTGGCCTTGATATCCATGTTCCAGTCATACATTATTTTCACTCTTTCACTCATATAGCACAAACATATTTTAGCTCAGCTAACTTCTCAGTTTGTGCAGTGTTCCAACCATTCCTCCTGCAGTCAGCAGGCCTCACCTGGCTCCTGAACCACATAGGACACCCCGCTGGACCCATCTTTACGGTCATCAAAGGTGAGCTCCGCTTTGCTGGGTCCCTCCACGGCAATGGACAGGCCCCCTGCCCCCGCCTCCCGGGTCCAGATACTAAACTCCGCTGATCACAATAGACAGAGAAAAGAGTTAGCGCTTTCAGGGCACCCGGGTAAATGGTCTCTGAGGGATGCTTTTGGGAAGGAGGGGCCTTGGGTTATGTTTACAGTCTGTCACTTTACCTGGGATCCCAGCCTCAGCCCTCTCCAGCCCTGGCCCTCCAGCTCGAACCTTGTGTGCACCCCCCTCTCCCAGGGGCCCTACGGTGAACTGGAAGGGGCTGCCGGGGACGTGTTGGCCCTGGTATTTAACACTGACGGTGTGGATGCCCATCTCCGTGGGCACAAAACGAATGCAGTAGGTGTTGTCGTCGCCTGCCATGATCTCGGCTTTGTGGATTTTCCCGGAAGGGCTGGTCACTTGGGCTGTCATGTCAGCAATGCTGATTTCTAACGGAATGGAGTAGATGAGGGGTCATGCTTAGATTATTATTTGGATTTGAGGAAGTGTAATAAAAGGTAAAGCTAAATTGTAAAGCTGCCGTGTATAGCAAAATATAGCTATTTTTAAAACGAGGATTACATAAATATGTGTTTCAAATGCAGAAGAAATTAGATAATTTTGACTTCATAAAGTCAGCTAACAGCCCTGTCTTCATTGTCAACTGATCTCTGCCGATGTCTAGAGGATTGGTGCAGAGTGACACCAAGTCTCTTGGTAGGGGGGGGGGAACACTGGGAGGAGCCACAGTACCTGGGATCTTGAGGCTAAGGTCACACTGGCTGCCAACACCAGCAACAGAGGCTGCCTTTCTACGCCTGGTGATGCTCTCCTTCATTCTGCCCTCCCCAGTCACCTTCGCCGTGAAGGCACTGCCTGTGGGGGGGGGGGGGGCATGGGGAGAAGAGGGTAGGGGTGAACTCTGGGGTGGAAGTGATCATAGGCGTGGCGTAAAGGGTCACAACGGACAGGAGATCCTAGGATCTCAGTCTTGTCAGAAGTCGCAGCAAGTAGACCAAGTGCCTTATTGATTAGATTAAAGCCAGCATGTCGGTGGCGAACATTAAATTGGGGATATGAGGAATAAGAAATGGAAACCCTCAGAAACCTTCTAGTTCTTTCCCCAAGACTGCAAATGGGAGGGTGGTTGGGAGAGGACCTTTCAATCCCAGACAGACGGTGAGAGCGCTTTCCTGCACCACAGAAGAGGGAGGGTGGTTGGGTACCTGGCACATGCTGGTCAGCAAACTTGATGTTGATGATGTAGTTTCCTGGCTCAGTGGGGCAATATGTGACTTTGCAGGTGCCATCCTCCAGGTCCTCCGTGTTTATATCCACTTTGCTGGGGCCCTCGATCGACAGGCTGAGGCCTCCGTAACCTAGATGTAAGGGGAGCCAAATCACAGGCGTGTTTCATTTCGGCTACTCATTCTGGCGCTCCGTGCATTCGTCGCCCCTCCTCATAAACACTTTTCAAAGATGGCAGAAGTGAAAAGGAACATTAAGACTAAAGTTGAGTCAATGCGCATTAGTCCGCTTCCATCCCATACCGGCTTCTCTGGTGTCGATGATGAACTCGGCAGGCTCGAAAGTGCGGCCCTCGGTAAGACCTTTTCCTGAAACCCGGACCCGACTGGCGTCACCAATCTCCGACTGCTTGATCACCACGGTGATGGGACTGCTGGGGATGTGGCGTCCATTCTTTTTAATGTTCACCTTGTGCTCCCCAATCTCCTTAGGCACAAAGGAGACACCTTGGGGGGGAAATGCCTAACATTAGAGAAAGTAAATTCTTGAATACCGCATTTTAGTTAACTTGCTCCGCTGACAACATTCCAAAGAAATTATTCCACCAACAATGTTTAGTGCGGTAGATCAGCGCAAGAGGTACAGTAGATGGTTTGACAGAGCGCCTCGTCTTGCTGGGACACTCTCCCACTCACTCACCAACGTGTCCATTACGCAACATCTTGAGCAGGCATGGCTCCTCTCGACCAGATGGGGCAGTGAGTGAGGCGGTCAACTGGCTGAGGTCCAGCTCCCCGATGTCCAGTGGGATGTCGGCCGCAGATCCTACTTTCAGCTGCGACATGCGCATGGAATCGTCGCCTGTGGGACAAGGCGGTAGATCCGTTGGCCGGGCGAAACACAGAAGAGCCTGGACGAGCTACAGCCTGCTGTCTGCTGCACTCTGCACTGACCCGTGATTTTGGCCACAAAGGGACTGCCGGGGATGTGCTTGTCATTGTATTTCACCACGATGTTGTAGTCTCCCTGCAGCACAGGCAGATAGGACACGGTGCAGGTGCTGTCCTGGTTATCGACACAGCTGATGTCAGCCTTGGAAGGTCCCTCGATTGCCAGAGACAGGCCACCTTGAAGGATATTGTATTAAGTCATAAACAATTAATACTAGTCTTTAACCAGGAAAGAATAGTGCATTTATGCATTTCCAGTGAATGCTTGAATGTCCACAGTCTGCATACCGGAGGCTCACAGTGACTTTAACTCGACACATCCAAAGCAACAATGAAAATGAATAGTCTTAAACTATAAACATGTGACCAACTTGCAAACCTTTGGAGGACATTACCTTCCCCTGCATCCTTAGTGTTGACTGTGAAGACAGCTGGCTTGTTGACCATGCCATGGCTCAGCCCGGGCCCATAAGCCGCAACATGACCGCTGTTCACATAGTCCACATAGAACTGCAGTGGGCTTCCTGTCGTAACAGTGCAGAAAACAGGTGTATAACCAAAACTTTCAGGCAATTTGTATGCCGTATTTCGTTTAAGCTATTCCTTCACATAACACAGATCTAGCTACGTAGTCTACACTTACTGTTGCCAATGTATACAATAACCTAAAACCAGTTCAACTTTCCAACATCATTATCAATCTTAGTACAGCGGAGCTAGTTGACCACAGGTTTAGCAAAAGCATTGATGTCCTCATGATAAGCTTTTCACGCTGGAGACTGGAGTGTCAGAGTAAATTGTTTCTCTTGTTAAGGAAGCTGTGCCTCGTGTGTGTTGGTGTTCAGGTGCCCCGAGTTTGATTCCCAGTCGGGAGTCTGGTGTGCCGAAGCGTTATGTTACACTAGACCTGGTTCAGGACCTACTTTGGCCTTACTCGAACAGACCTCCTCATGAGACTGTCATAAAGGGTTCTTTGTTTACCTGGGATGTGGATACCGTCATACTTTATGTCCATTTCGTGAAGCCCGGCCTCAGTGGGGGCGTACTTCACCGTCACTGTACCATCTTTGTTGTCCGCAATGTCCGGCTTTGCAACTTTTCCAGAGGGCATTCGCACTTCGCCTGGGGGGTGGGGTAGTCCGAGGAGACAGGTGTGGGGTAACCATATACTTAAATTTTCCCCACTTAATGTGTTCAAAAATAAATAAGGATCTTTGCCTTTACCTGTGATCTCCCCTTTCTGTACTGTGAATGGTATAACCAGGTCGAAAGGTCGCAGTCCAGCTACATCCAGCCCATTCACGCCCATTGGTCTGTCGGTGGCCTACAAAGGGGGAAAGATTACAAGCAATAATCACTGTTCAACAGGCAATGAGAGATGGCTCATGGTTCCTGAATTATTAGGATCTGTATTTGTATGGGCTGCCCTCATGTTTAAAACATTTAAAATGTGCACTTAGTAAAATTGTACTAATGTTTGCCATTTGTTAATTTTAGCAAAAATGGTAGCAGTTTATTGATTTTAAAGTTTTTTTTACAGCAATTATAGTCAAGCACAACATGTCATTTCACTGTTATGCAGATTAACAGTGTTGTTAAAATTCGCTTTTTTCAGCTCCGTCTTCTGGCTAAAGTTAAGCCCTTCCTAAACAGCCGTGATCTAGAGAAGGCAATTCACAACTTTATTAGTTCAAGGCTGGATTACTATAATGCCCTTTATGTTGGCTTCAATTCAACTTGCGCAAAATGCTGCTGCTCGCTTTTGAACGAATACTTCCAGGTGTGCACACATCACCCCCGCTCTTTACACTCTCCATTGGCTCCCGGTTTGTTTTAGAATTGATTTTAAGATTTTAATGTTTGTTTTTAAGGCCATTAATGGCTTGGCCCCGGCGTATTTGACAGAGAGTTTAATCCTTTGTGAAAACAGGTCATTACAGTCGTCCAATCAACTTCTTTCAGAAGTGCCATGGACTCGGTACAAACTGTGGGGTGATCGTGCTTTCGCAGTTGCTGCCCCGAGACTTTGGAATAGGTTACCCCCTGATATTTGCACTGTTACAGACTTAGCTCTTTTTAAATCTAACCTCAAAACGTATTTATTTAGAATGACTTGATAAATAGTAGCATTTTCCTTTCTTCCTACTGTTTGATGTTTTATTCTTTTCTGATTTTACTGTATGTTTTATTTTGTAAAGCACTTTGGATACCTGCTGGGTGCTGTAAAGGGCTATATAAATAAACGATTGATTGATTGGATTGATTGGATTGAAGCCAACTGTACCGATCCAATAACTGCAGTGTCAAGTTTAGCATTGGATTAAGGTTCTTTGGGTTTATCAAACTGAACACTAATGTGTTTCATTATGACATGCTTCCGGTCCCGACACAGCCCCGGGTGTGCCAAGGCCCTGAGCATGCCTGCAACAGCCAGATCTTTCTCATCCTTGGTAATCTCACCAATCTGATAATCTCAGATGGATACACCAGGTGAGATTAATTTTACAATCATTGTTTGGATTAGGAACAAACAGCTGAAAATGAAAACCCACAGATAGCCGTGGCCTTAGAGGACCACAGTTGGCCATCCCTAGACCCAGAAAAACACAAGGTTGACATTTTCACATATTGATAAAGCCACATAGAATGCAAGACTGAAAAGAAATGCAAAGCAGATGATTAAGACTGAAGTACTGGATGTAAATGAAGAGATGATCATGGATATCCAGCATTCACACTGTGAGAAGGAATGAGGCAGTATTAAGACAAACAATGATATGGGACATGAGCTTGCCAGCTGCTAGTCATGTGATCCTAGGGATGTGCTGAATGGACGCAAGGCAAGATAACAGAGGTAAAGAAAAGCAATTAAAAGACCCAATAACCACATCTGGCAAAGATTCGCCCTTTAGGGGATTAAAGCAGAAGACCAAGTGCAGAAGATATTAGTTTTCCTCATTGCGATACAATGTTATTTTTCGTGCACACAGACAGTTTAATAATGTCAGATCCTGGTTTTGCTCAACGTTACACCTGAACACACATTCCCAGGCTTAGCGCGGTACTGAAGTAATTGGGGACAAATCAATAGATCAGACATTTGCAGGAGAACAGTGCTGAAAGGAAGACGCTGCACTCTGGAAGTTAAAGGCTGAGGGACAAGACAAGAGCTCATGTGAGAAAGAGAGGAGGAAACCATGGTGCTGCAAGTACCCAGGGTTGGCCTGTACTGGGCGAGTAGGCATACTGAGGGACCTGGGTCGGCTGCAGAAGCTGCTCAGTAGGGGCTCCCTCCAGGGCCTGGGGGGTGGGAGCAGAGGAAAAATGACTGAATCTGAAGTTTAAAAAATAAATTTAAAAAAGACCAAGCAATCATTTTTGGGTCTCAGGAGGGCTAGTTTTCTGCAACAGGGACCTAGAACGAGAATCAAGGCAGAATGGCCACCCAGCGCTGTAAAATAAAAATTAAAACTTTTTGGTTTTTGTTTGTTTTTTTAAAAACTTGACAGTTGTTCAAAAACTGGGAACGGTATATTTGGTCCTTCTACGATTTAACCTAAATACGGTGAAGACATGGGATAAGCCAGCGTATACTAAAATGTTTTTGCCATGTACAACCATCAATCGCAATTGCAACAGTGCAAGGCTCCATTTTAAGAGCTGATCCATGACATAAATAAACAAAATGGACTGTAATGAGTGTTCACGTTAAGTGACAAAAGGAACAGCAGACCGAGGCCAGGCAATACTCACAGTGACCTGGAAGGGGCTGTTGGGGATGAGCTCTCCACCGAAGCGTACGCAGATAACGTACTTCCCGGGCTGAGGGGCGGTGTAAAAGATGTCGAAAGTCCCGTCCTCGTTCTCCACGACGTCCACGTCCACCTCCGTGCCGTCCGGCGTGCACACGCTGCAGGTCACCTTGCCCTTGCCAGCCGCCTTGGCGTCCACCGTGATCACGGTCTGCTCGCCGATCTGGATGGTGGGGCCAACTCCTGGGCCTGAGGTGTGGGGGAGAGAGTCCGGTAAGTCTCACACGCGAGCCACTTCACAAACACTGCCCTCACATGTAACAGAACCATGCATCTAAACAAGCGATGTCCATAAAACTGGAGAATACATGAACAAACTGTAGGAACGACAATTTAAACGGAAAGTAATTTGCATAAATAGAGACGCTGCTCTTCATTCCGACACGTTGGCATTTGTATAGTTTTGCAACCAACGGTAATGGTACTCAAACTGGCAATTGAGGAAGACCATGGTTAGCACTTGGGAAGAAGCCAATTTGAACCAAATTGACTAAGGATAGACTACACTATTCAAGTGCTTGTTGCCCTCAATGAACTTCGTCCCTCCAGTTTTCTGAACAACGAAAACCCAGATGTTAATGTTAATGCTAATTACTGTCTCTACAAATACTCTTTATCTACGTATCCCAAATTTTGACTAGTCTTCCAGTCTTCCCACCCCACCCAGGACGCAGCACTGCGAGTGGTCAGTATTTGCCATGAAAACCTTGATCAGCGTAGGGGCATGCAGCCATGGGTTTGAATGTAAAAAACAAAAGGTAAGGACACTGGCCTCCCCATATAACTTCAAGTAGTGAAGGCTAGCGCCAATTCAAAGAAACCAAAATGATCGGTTCAGGTCATTCTTAAAAGCTGAATTTGCACGACAACCACACTGGAACGCATTTTTACTTTCTGTTGTCCATTCGGTTTCTATTGTCCATTGATGCAGTTTCCTGAACCAGGGTTTGTTTCAACAGGAAAAAAAAAAACTAACCCAAAAACAAACCCAAATATCTCCATGGCAGTTCGGGGAAAATGAATCACAAACAAGCAACTTTAAGAACAGGCAAAAAAAGCAAACGCTGCCACACAACGGGTGCTAGTGCTTTTCCTCATGCAAAACAACACGAGCAAAACAAATAAAGACGTCGACAAAGCGCTTACCCAAACCATGACCTCCGATTGAGACTGAGAACAGGTGAGAAGCAGAAAGCCAAAAAAGTGAGACTCCAAAAAGAAACGCTCAAACAAAAATGAAATGTGATTTGACTGTGCAGCGATACAGAGGAAAGTGGCGCTTCTGTGTGGAGTGTGCAAAGTTGAGGGGGGAGCGTCGTGGGGTGTTTCAAACAGGCATAAGTACACAGTACAAACAAAAACAGCTTCCTAATTAGTGGTCTATGCATTCTGGAAGCAACAGCAATTAAAAATGTCTGGATAGGCTTCTTTGATATTTAATGGCTGTTTGCATTTAGATATTCTCCTCTTTGTTAAAGCATTCTGAAATGAAAACACTCCCAAACAGAATAACTAGCGGTACAATAGTAGGGCACAAGACAAAGACACTTCACTAAATTTCCAGTAAGTTATATTTAATTGGTGTCGATTTTCAGAAACTTTGAGCAAAATGTTATTTTGTTCATATTAACCAGTTTAGAGCTCCTGGCCTTCCCATTACTACACTATGAATAGTTTGCAGTTTTTACCTGTGACTGTGCACTTGCTGGCGTCTCCAGTGGGCAAAGCTCTGATACGGTAGGGCGAGTAGGGGATTTCGTCTCCCCCATACTTAATGAGGATGGTGTAGCGGCCGGTCATGTCCGGCACGTATGAGACCAGATACGTTCCGTCCTGGTTGTCCCGGATGTTTGCCTTCTTGGGCTTCCCCTCTGGGTCCTGAAAAAAAAGAGGGGGAGAGAAAAAATAAAATAACAAATCAGACGCCACAATTTTAAAACCATCTAGAGTAGCCAATTTAAAACCCTGGGGATTACATTATACAAGCTTTACAAGACTGCCTGAATCACTCCCTTCTCACCGTAATCTGGACAGCCAGCAGGCCCTCGCCTGCATCCTTGGCATCAATGGTAAACTCCACAGGCAGGCTGGCTGGCACCCCGGTGGTATTGAGACCAGGGCCACTGGCACGCACCTTACTGGCATCATGGGTTGGCAGCACCTTCACCTTGTATGGACTAACAGGCGCATGTCACATTAGTGATCTTGCTGGTTCAATATCTCACCACTACACTGCACCACTACCTATCATAGTACTCTCATTACTATGAGACCCACCTGCGAGGGACCTCTTCATCACCATACAGAACATTGATAGAGTATGGACCCTCTTTGGTGGGGACGTAGTTGACCGCGTGAGTCTGGTCTCCATTGTCCACAACTTCCACTGGTTCCACCACTCCTGCAAAATTAAGTCTCCCAATGAGTTTAACCCAGGCTTTCCTCAACAACCTCAAAAAAATTCCATGTTTCAGGTACACTATCCATCCGTTTGAGTCATCCTCACCTTTGGGTCCCTGCACTTTGACCTGTAGTGGGGCAACCCCAGCTTTACTGGAGTCCACTGTGAAGGTCTGGGGGACATTGGCCCTGACATTGTTTCCCAGGCCCTGGCCCTGACACTTCACCTTGGTGGCATCCACTTTGTCATGGACAGGCACAGAGAAAGGGCTACCTGTAATGGGTGAGATACAGAGAGGGGTGAAACTAGAGCCTGTGAACACACATGGCCTGACTGAAAAATCCTGAGTTAACATTAAGATTATTTTTCCCATTGTCGGAAAACCTAAACTGGGTTTAGGGACAGCCACATGGAAGATGCTATGAGAAGAGGCCACTGACCAGAAACAGGACGACCACCATAGGTGACATTGAGGTTGTAGGTGCCAGGCTCGTAGGGGATGTACTCCACTGAGCAGCTGCCATCCTTGTTGTCAGTGCAGGACATCTTGGCCTCAGATGGGCCCTCCATGGCCAAGCCTAGTCCACCAGTACCAGCGCCACTAAGTGTGAAAGGGGAGGGGGAGAGTTAATTAAATAAAAAATTTACTCTGGACCAGACCGCAGCCTCTGCCGCCCCTTCAGGCTTCTCGGATTAGAGCATCCCTCCTCACCGTGTCTCCACTGTGAACTTGTTGGGTTTGTTTGTGATCCCGGACTGAAGGCCCGGCCCGTGAACCTGGACACGAGATGGGTCACAGCCTTCTGTGACAGGCACACGGAATGGGCTTTTGGGCACAGGGGCATTGTCGTAGGTCACCTCCAGATTGTGCATGCCTGCATAGAAGCAATAACGTTCAGTTCAGTCTTTAAATTAATAAATGCAAAATTGTCACTATAAAAGTCACTATAAAAACAAAGTAGCGCTAACACGATGTTGAAAATTTGCAATGAAAAACCAAGGTCAGAAACTACTTAATTCCTTCTGATGAACCTTCGAAAAGCTCTGTCAGCTTACCCTCTTCGTAAGGTGTGTACTCTACTTTATAGGTGCCGTCCCCAAGGTCACGAATAAGCGCATCCGTGTGGTTTCCAGAGGGATTCTTGACACGGGTCTTCACGTGATTCCCACCAGACCTGGTCAGAGCACGAGCATCCACTGTAAAATCTGTGGTGGCTTCACGAAAAACTCCTGGGGTTAGGAAAAAACAACCATCAAGACAATTAGCTGAGAGCTATGGACACTGGAAAAGAAACGGTAGCACAAATCAAGGGGTGATGAACTATAGCTCCCATACCTTTGCTGTCCACCCCAGGCCCGAACACTTTGACCCCGCTGGAATCCACCGCAGGTTCCACGTTCAGCCTGGAAGGGAACTTTGGCACATCTTGGCCACCGTAGCGGATGGTGAGCGTGTAAGCCCCAGGATAGAGGGGGATGTAGGTGATGGTGTATGTGCCATCACCATTGTCCTGGATGTGCACCTCTGCCTCAGTCCCGTTGTCGGAGATTATCTCAATGGTGAGCTCGGCAGGGCCAGCATTGGTACAGTCTACCACAAACTCCCCCTTCTCCCCTACTTTGGCACGCTCAAGACCAGGGCCGCGGCAACGGACCTGCAGAAAGCGCATTGAAAACCATGCCTAGGGTGGCCACCTGGTCATATCTACCACAGCCTCCCTCCCCCACATCTCTCAATGAACTGCTGACAAATATTCAGCATTGATTTCCTGTTATTTTCTCCTTTAATTTCTGTCTATATCAATGGAAAAATTTGACTAATAGTGGACTTTAATGATTCTCCTCCACTCAACCAACCTAGATTAATTTACCTACCAACACTCGCTTACTCACCTTGGAGGGGTCGATGGGGGCCACAGCCTCAACGGGAAAAGGGCTCCCAGGGATGGGCGTCCCATCGTAGGTTAGCGCTACGTCATAGGGGCCTTGTTCGCGGGGAATGAATCGGACCTGACTGGTCTCGGGGCTCAGGCCCGGCTCTACTTTGGTGGGCACCGACTTGCCTGATGGGGCAGTCACCACGGCTCCCACTTTGCCCTGCCCTCCAGCTCCTTTTGACTTTACGGTGATCTCTTTGTCTTTACCCACTACCATCTCTGAGAGGAACAGAAAACCCGAGAAAACATCTCATTAGGAAATAAAATAACACAAAAAAAGAAACTAAATGATCTAAAACAGTGGAATCCAAATCTGGCCTTGATGAAACACGATCCATAACACTAAGACTAACCCTAGTCTGCACGAGTAGTGATGGATTTAATGCAAAACACAATTACAGTTGGGGCTGGAGGCTGAAGAATAGAAAAAGTAAACAGTGCCACGTGCCACGTGCGAGCACTCACTTTCTCCCAGGCCAGATACGTTGATCTTGCTGAGGTCCACAGAAGGGGCCACCACCACAGGGAAGGGGCTTTTAGGGATCGAATCGCCGCCGTACGTAACATTCACACCCACGTTACCCTGATGGAGAAAAAAACGGACACGTCACTTGAGAATTATGCGAGGACACACACCTCAGCGATTTTTCCCCTATGTAGGATGGATCTTAATCTCCCACCTGTTGCACAGGTGTGTACTTGACAGTGTAAGTGCTGTCGTGGTTGTTGATTATGTCGAAATCACGGACGGCTTCGCCCTTGGTGGCTCCAGCGAACTGGACGTCCAGCTTGGCTTTGCCTGCCCCCTTGGTGTTGACGGTAAAGTGGGTGGGTTTGTTCAGTTCCACACCTGTGAGGGAGGAAATTTGTGTCAACAATTGAAAGATACAAATAAGAAATATTTATATTTTCAAGTCAGCGCTGTCTTAGCATCATGCAATCAGTACCGTCCTCTTTAGATTAAGACACAGGCTAAGATTGGACCAAACTAACAATGTGCACCTCTGGACACAGTCTTCGCACAAGGTAAAATGTGTTATTCACAGATGCTATGAATGGCCATTCTCTGGGAACATGAGATGACACCACACAGACAGCAATGCCCTCACCACTCCTGCTGAGTCCTGGGCCCTCAGCCTTGACCCTGCTAGCATCATGAGCAGGATCCACCTTGATCCTGATGGGTGTCATCGGGACAGCCTAGAAAACATTCACCATTACAGTAAGTTGCAACAAAAGCTGCAACAGCTCATACCCCAACAAATTAATATTCCTCTTCTCAACACTTACCTGTTCAGCGAACAACACCATGATGGTATAGTTTCCAGCACCAGGTGGGGTATATTTGACGGTAAAGGTGTCATTGTCATTTCGGATGATTTCAAAGTCAATGTCGGCTTCAGCGGGGCCGACTACACCAGGGGCACACTTTATGCCAATGCTAATATCACCTGCAGAGGTAAAGCGCATATGAGGGAGAGGAGAAACTGTTAGAAAAAATTTGAGACTAACTTATGGGTATTTAATAGTTGCAACGGCTAATGGAAAAATGGGAAATCCAGTATAGATCAGTATTACGAGAGGGGAAAGAGCAGCATCCACTTCCCACCTTGGCCGGCCTCTGCACAGTCTACAGTGAAGTAGGTTGGCTCAAAGGCTTTCAGCCCTGTCTTTGCTACTCCTGGCCCTGACACCTTCACCTTGTTAGGGTGACAACCTGCTCCAATGTTCATCTACACAGGGAAAGGGGGAGGAGGGGTTAAAAAAAACTAATAAATATTCTATATCGGTCAACATCACAACAAAGATGTAGGTGCAGTACAGACCCAAATATCCCACGTCGTCAAATATTTGCCAAATAAGTAAAAGTTACTTATCCTTCACCAAATCCCTCTCGTATTCGCTCACCCTGAACGGACTGTCTGGGATGTTGACCCCTCCCCAGGACACCATAACGGTGTGTTTGACAGGCTTGCGAGGGGTATAGCTGCAGCTGTATGTCCCATTCCCATTGTCCTTCACTTTGACGTCCACAGGGTTGCCCTCTCCATCCTGAGAGAAGAACGGGGGTTAGTCACAGAATCAAGACACCTGCAAGTAAAGCCTGAGAATATGGCACCTCCTCCTCTTCATTACCCGGGCCTGTATCTTTAGAGGAGCCTTTCCCCCGAGCTTGGCATCAACAGTGAACTCAGCAGGCTTGTTAACAGCTAATCCACTGCTCTGGAGACCAGGACCGAATGCTTTCACCTGAAACAGAGGAGGGGAACTCAGCAATCTCCACTCCACTCCAGGGATAGCCTCTATAAGACAGAGTGTTGCTCTTATTGTCCTGTTGGACGTTGGGTTGAGGCCCACCTTGTCTGGGTGGAAGTCTTTCCCGGGTGATGGTTTAATTTCAGCCATGAAGGGGCTGTGCTGGATGTCTTCATTATTGCAGAGCACGTGCACAGCGTACTCGCCAGCCTCTGTGGGCCAGTAGCGCACGTCGCACGAGCCATCGCCCTTGTCGTCGCACTCGATCTTCGCCTGCGAGGGTCCCTCCACCGAGAAGCCTGGGGGGGTTGGGGTCAGAGGCGTAGGTCACTTCAAGGGTAAGGGCCCTTTTTCAACCTTCTTACCCAAGCGTGGTTTGGTCGGAGAGGTACAAAATTTCTGAGAACTCACCCAGAGTCCCAACGTTTTCACCGACAGCCTCCACCACAAAGTCGGCGGATTTTCCGACCACACCGCTTTCTAGTCCTGGCCCCCACGCCCGAACCTTCTGCGGCCCTGCCTCGGTCCCCACTTTCACCTCGAAAGGACTGTAGGGGCAAGAGGAGTGGTCACTCTACCGTATAGCTCTAAACCCTCAACCTTTCTGTGCTGTGTTAGTTAGCACACTACTGTGTCACTTATCTAAATCCTTGAATGACACACTTGCTGACATTTACACCAAGAGTTAGACTGTATGAACAGAAAAGTACAATCAACCTTGAATGTACAAAAAGCCACAGTATTCAAAAGAGACACAAGGTGGTGCAGTAGTAATCCAGGACAATGTTACACTACCACATTATCGTTTTGCTGGAATCAAAATGGGGCACGGCAAGCTGCAAGAAATAGTTTTTCACAGAGAAACGCTCCAAAGTCAAATCGAAGGCCACCCATATTCCAAAACTCAACCACAATCTCCATAAAGCTTAGGTAGAACCACACCTATCTGAAAGGTTCTGCAAAGGCAATCTGTCATATTCGATGCATTTTGGAAATACTTTTACCTTAAGCTACCCAAAAAAGTTTAATGCGCACGATCCATTTAAAAACTCTAAAAACTAAAAAAATTATGGAAGGTCAGAGGAGTAAGTGTTCCCTGAAAGATAACCCAAATATTTTTTTTTTTTTAAACGGATTTACCAAGACACGGTTTAGACTTGAGAATATTAAATGCCAGCCTTCTCGTGGTAATGCAATTAACCACTGCATTACAGATCCCTCCGTCTTCATTTTTGGCGTTAAGGGCAAAGGATCCAGAACTAAATTAAAATCTGACATGAATGCTGAATTAAATCTTATTTATCTGATGAATATACCTGCGTGGAATGTTCTGTCCACCCCACGTGATGGTGATGATGTAGTTTCCGGGTGTGGAGGGGTAATACTCAAAGGTGTACACTCCATCACCCAGGTCTTTCTTCTTGCAGGGCTCATCTAGGCCCTCTGGCAGACAGGATAAGGAACAAAAAAAACAAGTGATCTGTATCCTTACAACAATTACTTGTTGAGTAGTTGAACACTTTTAAAGTATGAAAAGTTTGAATTTAGAAGTCTCAATGAGAAATTTTGACTATTACCAATAGGCCACTTCTAAGACAATTGCCAAATGGCTTAGGGGAGTGTAATACATTTGTTTGAGTGTGTGTGAATAGACACAACAGCCTACTCACTAGGTCCTTTAATAGTGACTTTAAGCTCTCCTGTGCCAGCGCCTTTGGTGTACACCTTGAAATCTGCCGTCTCTTTAACCCGCAGTCCCTTGGGTTGCAGGCCGCGTCCTGTTGCTCGACAGAGACTGGGGTTGCAGGCTGCATTACAGAGATAAATCAGAGGAGGGAGAGAATAGTTTATTGATGGGGGACCATGAACAGAAGTTTTGCATGAATTGAATGTGGTCATTTCAGTGATTGACAGAGGAGGGAGGGGAACAGACAAGTTATCGTCATTTAGACTGGGAGCAAATCAACAGCCCCACGATTCCTTTTCAGGGCACAAAGTCAGGAAAGTCCTCATGACTTAAACTAAATGCACACACTCAAAAATGACAGAAAACCTAAGAGTGGGGAGATGACGTGCAGTAAGGTGTTAAACTAGAGGGAGTGATGGTAATTAAATCATGCCTAATGGAAAAAAATAAGTCAGACATCAGATCCATTCATTTTCACGAAATGAATGTGCACTGCATTATGACACGCCTACCTCCCAACGCAAGTGATCGGATCTCAGACAACTTGGCAGACTCCCATTTTATTTAAATGATGTCATAATAGAGAAACAGATAGGAGATAAGTACAGCAGGTACCGACATAGATCCAAGAAAACAGGAAGAAGGAGCAGGACATCAGAAGCCAGAAAGGTCATCCAAAGAAACAGGGCGTAATATCAGGGGACGGACAGGCCATCTGGCTAGCAGGAGTAAAGGGAAACAGTCGCTCAGGCTTAACAGTACTTTAAAGACCAATACATGTGAATAAATAAAGGGAAACATCGCCCCCAATGATTGTTGTTAGCAACATAATCCCAAAATTTTATTGACTGTCATTAGGAGATGTGTTAATGGCATCTTTAAAATCCCTTTTGTCCTCCACTCAACTACCCTGCTCATGTTTCAACCTTCCCCTTACACAGGGCTTATTAACAATCAGCAGATCATCTCGGGTCCCTAATCGAAATACATACATTTATCAATGCCAATATCTCCATGTTTACCATACACTAATACATTTTCCCATTTCCCCACAAGCTCCTTGAAAACTGCCCCACCCCTCACCCAAGGTCAACAGCTCATGCTCTTACCCTCTCCCACAGTGACGGTGTAAGGGCTCTTGGGGATTTGTACCCCGGCAAATGTGATTTGGATGGTGTGCGCTCCCTCCTGTGAGGGCTTATATGTGCAGCGGTAGCTGCTGTTGCCCTTGTCCTCGATGTGGCACTTCACGGTGTCTTTCTTCCCTTTGGGGTCCAGAATCACCACCTCCACCTCACCCACCCCAGCTCCTGTGGTAAAAAGGGGAAGCGGTGGGGTTATACAAACAACTACATTTCCCACAATCACTCGACTCAGCTGCTGCACTCAAGCCAATTAATCCAGCATGCACACTTCGTTTACTGAAATTTTACGTCTGGGATCCACAGGCACAACAAATAATCTTCAGAGTAATAATCTTCTGCAGTACCTGCAGTGTAGACATCAAAGTAGGTGGTTTTGTTGGCAACATTTCCGACCGGTTCAAGTCCAGGGCCCTGAGCAGTCACCTTGCTAGCATCACCCTGAGCCATGCCCACATCCACCTCAAAGGGGCTCTTGGCAATTTGCAACCCAGCAAATAGCACAGTCACCTGGGCGAAGAGAGAATAGAGACGGAATGGAGGCGGTATTTAGCCGATATAGCACAACGTGTGTGACCGGTCAGAAAATCCTTCAGTGCTCAGAAATCTGTACTTCTATTACTCCAACTATTTTTAAGCAGGGAGACAATTCTTTACCTTGTGTCGCCCGGTGACTTTGGGAATGTAGAACACGGTGTAGGTGCGGTTCTTGTCATTGTTGGGAGTCACTTTAGCCTGAACAAGCACACATTGAGAGTTGATTTTTCCTGACACAAGAGTTTCAATTACATTTTTGCATACAAGACAAATGTAAAACCCATGATGAAACTAAAAAGATGAGAAATTTGGGATGAAAAGAAAATTAAACAGTAACTGAATTAAAAAAACTATGTGCCACATTTTTCCTGTACAACAAAAGGCTAGCAAACCTGCCATCTACCTGCTTCACATTTACAACAGGGGGTAATACCACCTGCTGGCATTAAAGATTACTTCTATCGAGGCCACATTATGGTATTCTACCCAGACAGCAAACTGTGTTACTCTGCAACTGTATGATGGCTATATTCTATGCTCAAAATCATTTGACTTGCTTAAATACTACAACCATTTTATTAATCTACTAATGGGCAATGTTGACCTTGAATAGGTGGCCACAGTATTTGTACCTCAAGTGAAGTCATTTCCACAAATAACTATTGGAACTAACTTGCTAACACAAATTAGTCACTAGAATCTAATACTATAGCGCAGTTCCCCATTTAAACCATAACCACTGCACCAGCTTGTACTTCCACGCCTGGATACCAAGCAACAAAAGCTTTCCCCAGCCTCAGCGCATCACCTCCTCCTTGTGCCCTGCAGGGTCCTCTACATACACCAGCACCTCTCCCATCCCCGCACTGACAGTCTCCACCGTGAACACCGCCTTCTTCTTTACCACATTGCCTGTGGGCTCGATGCCTGGAGAAAAGGTAAATGACCTCTTCATGTATAATGTATAGGGAAAATGTTGTTACAGTGCAGACACTCTGTATGCAACCATACACGGCTGCACACTGCTTCAGCGTTCACCTGGTCCATATGCACGGGCCTTTTTGGGGTTGAGTTTTGGGCGCAGGGGAGCACCAGGCTTCAGCTTAGCCTTGGGGAACTGGGACAGGTAGGTCATCACAGAGTGCTCGTCTACATTGGGATCTACGATCTCCTCTGGGGTGATCACCTGGATTGGAGGGAGACAGCATCACAGGGACAGCATTAACAAAGTCGTAAGAGGAACCATCACCTACTTCAACATCTTGGTTTTCTATGTTTGTTACAAGGTTAAGTATCGGTTCCGTACCTGAGGGACTCCCAGCCAATCGTCAGCTTGTTGCATTGCCTCTCTAGCGTTGTCCACAGGCTTGGTCTGGTCCCACGTGTCCCAGTCCGGACATAGACCTTAGAGGGGTCAGAGAATAAAACAACACCAAGCTCAATTCTCCACCCTGATAAAGACTGCATTATTCAGTGCCCAGACCAGAAGCCATCCATCGACCTTATATATTCCATTCATCAAATCCTTCTCCTTTTAGTTCTTAAAGTTCTTAATTTAGTTCTTAAATTCAGGAAGACCATGAATGTTGCATTACTAGCCTAGGAAGATTATCCTTCTCATCCACACATGACCCCGTGAATGTTGCATTAGTAGCGTAGGTTCTCATCCACACATGACCCCGTGAATGTTGCATTAGTAGCGTAGGTTCTCATCCACACATGACCCCGTGAATGTTGCATTAGTAGCGTAGGTTCTCATCCACACATGACCCTGTGAATGTTGCATTAGTAGCGTAGGTCTCATCCACACATGACCCCATTCCCCTAAGCCTCTCTCACCTGGGGCACAGCTATCAACTAGAGCACCCAGTGCCTTGCCAGACTGCCAGTCCCGGCTGAAGTTGGTGATGGGGAGCTCAGGCAACTTGTTCTGGATCCAGCCTAGCAGCCTCTGCTTGGGAGTCTTCTGCTGCTTTCCATCATCCTCCTCCTCTTCCTCATCCCACATGGGCATGGAGATGGAGTAGTGCAGAATCAGAGTCCATATCAGCCCCAAGATAAGCTTCAGATTCCCATCCACAATGGCTTTGGAGTCTGAGCAGGGATAAAAAGTATTGCAGGGTCTAGTAAAAATCATTCTGCCAGAAAATGGATTCTTTCTAATCAGGGCAAGGGACTGTGTAAAAGCAATACATTAAATTCAGGAGAGGGAATTTGTATCATTTGCCCATAGATTTCTGTGAGTTTTTCCAAGTTTTTATGTATGTATGTGTGCGTGTGCGTGTGCGCGTGTGTGCGTGCGTGCGTGTGCGTGTATTAAAATGAGACCATAGCAGCTTCTGAAAAAAGCATGATAGATTCCCTGTTCTTTCATGGCCCGGACACAATTACAGTCTACTGCTTTCAGACTTCTTGCCAGGAAGTGATACATCATTGTATGCCTTAGCAATTTACTGAATGACATATAGTTACTAAATATGAACATTGCTAAAGTTCCATCTAGATAAATGTCACATCATATAAGCTAGCTACTTGCAAAGAGCAAAAGCTTGAAACAGTAACTGCAAAGTCTATTTTTATATGACAATATGTCTACTCCCTGAAAGACTAAGTTTCTCCCCACTGTAGATGTTTTTGGTCCTAAAGGCAACGTGTCAAAAACGGGGAGATTGCATCATTTAAATGCCACTAAAGGCTGAATATTACTGTTGAGAACAGGGATACAGGCTGATAGAAGTCAGCGCTAGACTGATATAATCAAACAAGATGAGACAGACATTTAAAGAGTATGGAGGTTAACGAAATTATCATCAGTATCATCATCATCATCATCATCATATTATACACATTTAACAAAGGCATAGCCATTTAAGAGAAGCCTTAGAAAAAACCCTCACACGAAACTAGGCACACCATTCTGAAGGCCAATATGGATGGAAAAAACCTCCCCCCTCCCCTCAGCTCTCTCAATTGTGTAACAGTCATCCCCCCCCCCCCCC
>JAOVYW010000101.1:5416044-5445363 GCA_025775045.1 Hiodon tergisus
AATAAATCCAGATTTTTGAGACCTGAACACTTCTGAGCCTACTGATAGGCATTGGTTTTTATAGCTTTTAGAAGAACTGATTATGCTATGCTAAATCTGATGAAAATGACAATGCCTTTCCTGACACTTTCCGCTCCATTAAGTAACCAGTGAAAGTTTCCCTCAAAATTATCACCATTCCTTTGGGCCCAGACCCCTGCTTGCAACTGCTGAATTGTGGGTGGCGTAGGGTCCCTCATGGGGTGGACATGTGTTTGTCTTTCTCGATGCCTCACCTGAAGACTGGCAACAGTGAGGCGCCGTGCGTCGTCTGAGGGCGAGGCCACGGGTACCACGAAGGGGCTGTCTGGAATGTGCTCCTCATTAAACCTGACAGACACTTCATAATCTCCTGTTAGGGAAGTAAGAAAAACAGCTTTTTGAGGCTTGGAAGACACAGGGAAAATATAATTAAATGAAAAATCAACTGATCGGTATAGTTATGACATTTTTCTAATTTGGAATCGCCAATTAGGATATTTTCTGTAAATCCCGCCACCACAGATGGTGGGGTGAGTAAGTACAACAAAACAATTTTCCTTTTTATGCAGTGTACCATCCTACCTGGCTCTTGAACTATGTAGGACACCCCACTGGACCCATCTTTACGGTCTTCAAAAGCAATTTCTGCTTTACTGGGTCCCTCTACTGCAATAGATAGCCCACCAGCCCCAGCCTCACGGGTCCAGATGCTGAACTCGGCTAAAAGCAGACAATTTTAAGTGTTAAACACAATGACGGGCCCACACAAACGCACATAATGATCTGTCCATGTACCTGGTACTCCAGCCTCAGCCCTCTCCAGCCCGGGTCCCCCAGCTCGAACCTTGTGCGCCCCACCCTCTCCCAGAGGCCCAACAGTGAACTGGAAGGGGCTCCCTGGGACATGTTGGCCCTGGTATTTGACACTGACGGTGTGGACACCCATTTCAGTGGGCACAAAGCGGATGCAGTAGGTGTTGTTCTCTCCTTCCATGATCTCAGCTTTATGGACTTTGCCAGATGGGCTAGTCACCTGGGCAGTCATGTCAGCAATGCCACTTTCTGGGTATGAAGAGAGAAGTGTTAAATTTCATTAAAGTTAAAAAAGTGTAAAAACTATTTTTTTTAAGAAAGCACAGACTTGTGAATTAGATTTTAAGTGAGGCAGCATGCCTAAAGTGGTTAAAGCAAGGAAGAAATATAAAACAATGAAAAATCATCATACCAGTACATTAGAGCACTAAAACAGGACAATGGTTTAAACACTAAAAACAGAGTCCAAATCCCTGGGCACACTGATGCTGCATTGTCACATCATCCTGAATTAGAGGCCAGAGTGGTCCACTGTAGCCCGACTCCATTACCTGGGAGCTTGAGACTGAGGTCACACTGGCTGCCCACATTGGCCACAGAGGCAGCCCGTCTGCGCCTAGTGATGCTCTCCTTCATACGGCCCTCCCCAGTGACCTTCACCGTGAATGCACTGCCTTAAATCAAAGAGGAAGGATTCCGGGGATCAGTGCAAGAGTCCGCCATTGTATGAGCTTAGAGTCTAAACTTTGGTTTGATTCTGAAATCTGCAGCTGGATATTGCCAAGAGCTCTCATCCAACTTTATCGAACAAAACCGTTAAGCAACAGAACCTCATTTAGCGCAAGGTACCTGGCACGTGCTGATCGGCAAACTTGATGTTGATAATGTAGTTCCCTGGTTCAGTGGGGCAGTATGTGACCTTACACGTGCCGTCCTCCTGATCCTCAGTGTTGATGTCCACTTTGCTGGGGCCTTCAATCGATAGGCTGAGGCCTCCGTATCCTGGGTAAGAAAGAATAGGGCCCCGTTATACACATGGATGCATTATTCATTTTAGTAGAACCTTCCATTCAAGGAATCTAGCAACCCAACCCACCTGCTTCCCGAGTGTCAATTATAAACTCAGCAGGTTCGAAGGTGCGAGCCTCTGCCAGACCCTGTCCAGACACTCTGACCCGGCTGGCATCGCCGATCTCCGATTGGTTGATCATCACAGCAATGGGGCTGCTGGGGATATGACGCCCATTCTTCTTAATGTTCACCAGGTGCTCCCCAATCTCTTTGGGCACAAAGGAAATACCTGGGGGGAAACCAATGGCAGAAAATTATGGATTCATCTTTTAAGGACACACACACACACACACTCCATGACAGACTGCTCACCAACATGCCCATTTCGCAGCATCTTCAGCAAGCAGGGCTCCTCCCGGCCAGAAGGAGTAGTAAGGGAGGCAGTCAGCTGGCTCAGGTCTAGCTCCCCGATGTCCAGAGGAATGTCAGCCGCTGATCCCACTTTCAGATGTGACATTCGCATCGAATCATCTCCTTGGGTCAAAAACAAAAAACAAACAGGGTTTCAGAATAAAAGCAACAGAAGAAAAACCGGATGAAGAGTCTGGCTATGTAACAAACTAGATATGCAAGTCCTGAAGATGCTATGCATCCCATTGTCAAATTGTTTTGAAATTTGCAATTAGTATTCCACACATATTCTGAGTCAGAAGAGCTGTTTACTCGCATTCAAGTTGTATCTTGCAATAAAGTTAGAGCTGGCATTCACTGACCTGTAATCTTTGCCACAAAGGGACTGCCCGGGATGTGCTTTTCATTGTATTTAACCAGGATACTGTAGTCTCCAGGTAGCACAGGTAGGTAAGATACTGTACAGGTGCCATCCTGGTTGTCAGTACAGCTGATGTCAGCTTTGGATGGTCCTTCGATGGCCAGAGATAAGCCACCTTCAGGGAAATTGTAATACAAGAATGTCAATAGAAAAGTAAAAAGGAGTCTGTTGGCATGTAACACTGATTGACAAGTCCAATTAAATAGTGAACTGCACGATAATTTTATATTTAGTATCGGGAAACCGTATTTACTAATTGTTGACTCCTTGCCTTTAAAACGAATCAAAAATTGGCAAAGGTTGACCTGAAGTGTCCTGGGATGAAATTTCAAATTTAACACTAAAGCAGTCCAATGGTAGCATGTGTATTCACTCAGTGGAAAGATCTATACCTTCGCCTGCATCCTTTGTGTTGACAGTGAAGACCGCAGGCTTGTTGACCATGCCATGGATAAGCCCAGGACCATAAGCAGTCACGTGACCACTGTTTACATAGTCCACATAGAATTGCAGGGGGCTTCCTAGATACAACCACACACTTAATTTTCTTTTAAATACAATCACAAATACCTTTTATTTTGTATTAAACATTACTGCTACTTAGTTTACATCTTAATATTTCTGCATAAATTTCTCATTTCCATCTTAATTGCAGCACAAAAGAATACAATATTTTGATATGGCTTTTTGCAATAGTGAATCATTTAATCTGCATCTACGCTGCTACAAACACTCTGAATATCACAATTTAAAAAATAAAATACTGTAGGCAAATGTGCTAAAAACTTGGTTTAGCATGACAATCACCCCTGTGACTTCTGATTAAGTGACAGATGATTTTATAAAGTTTTATTCAAAGTGGACACTAGCAACTTGATCTTGATTGCATAAAAGTGAGTTGTCTGTTCCCAATTTACCTGGGATGTGGATGCCATCATACTTTATGTCCATCTCATGTAAGCCTGCCTCGGTGGGAGCATACTTCACAGTCACTGTGCCATCTTTGTTGTCTGTGATGTCTGGCTTTGCCACTTTGCCTGAAGGCATCCGCACATCACCTGGTGTTGGACGGTGTAAGACCGATTCGTTAGACCCAACAGAAATGTAGCGGAACAGTTGTATTTTGCCACTGCTGCACCTCCAAGTATTTCAAATAAGTTTTACATGCAAATATACCTGTAATCTCCCCTTTCTTGATCGTAAATGGAATTACCAGGTCAAAAGGCCGTAGCCCAGATACATCCAGTCCGTTCACACCTATTGCTCGGTCGGTTGCCTGAAACATAGAATCAAAAGGTAAGAAATGGCACACCTGAACAAGAAATTGGAGAGAGGCAGCCAAGTGACCAAAAAAAGGTATTAAAAACATTAACAGCTAGAAGACGGATACTAACTTTCATTTTGAATTTGTGCTTAGGGATTGCATTACATCACCACATTTCTAAAACTTAGTTTTTGTAACCGTAACACTGCATGTTTATGCCAACTGAGAATCAAAAATAACTTTTACTTCGTCACATCAGACACAATGACAAAGGCTGGAAAGAAGCAAGATTAGGTCACAACACCGATGGTGGGGGGGAAAATGACATGGTTTCATAAACCGAAAATGACAATAAGCAGAAGGCAGGACTTGGGTCTGGCCACCAAAATTCATTCAGGACGAGAGCGGAGCAGACGCAGGACAGGATGACTGGTGGAAAGAAACGAAGACCCAACATTGACTAAAGACCCTGGAAGATGAGATTTGAAAGACACCAGGAATCGGGGGTTAAGGGGTTTGTGCTTTCTGCTGTTTGAAGACACTAAATATCTTTATGTAAAGCAAAACGCGCAACCGAATCGCTCAGTTGTTAGAGCAGGGGCATCAGATATTGCAATGTGTTAATGTGATGAGGAAAAATTCCCCTCCCTCCAGGGAAACTGGTCTTAAAAACCTGCTGGAAGAATGGAACTACATTCCAGGACATGGGCCAAACAGGACAGAGACAAGAGACGCTGACACGCTGATAAACAAACAGGAAGAGGATGAAGGGCTGCAAGTACCCAAGGTTGACCCATATTAGGAGCGTAGGCATACGAAGGACACTGGGTCTGCTGCATGAGCTGCTCTGTGGGGGCTCCATCCAGGGCCTGGGGGAGCAAGACAACAGGAGATGGAGATGGAAGGAAGGGGCGGAGTCAAAATAAAAATCAGTCAATCTTCAAACATTTGATTAAAGTCAAGTCCATCAGGGTACTGTTGAAAAAATGATTCGAGTTAAAACAGAATAAGATGACGCTGTAGAACACCATAACAAACTGAGCCGGATTCCATCCATTGTCTCACTCACACACACACACACATTTACAAGTGTATAAAATCGGGATCCAAACGGTGAAGAACTGCTAACCATAAGATTTAGGGTTAGCTTTAAATTGCAAATATTTTGTCTCAGAACTATCAGAAAATAAAGACTTACTGCAAGAACGGATTCGACCAAAGAACCAACACTGGGGAGAGCAAAGCAAAGCCAGACTAACAGTGTGCACCAGGGTGAAATTAGGCTTACTTACAGTGACCTGGAAGGGGCTGTTTGGGATGTGCTCTCCTCCAAAGCGCACACAGATGACGTACTTCCCGGGCTGCGGGGCGGTGTAGAAGATGTCAAAGGTCCCATCCTCATTCTCAACCACATCCACGTCCAGCTCTGCTCCGTCCGGCGTGCACACGCTGCAGGTGACTTTGCCCTTTCCGGCTGCCTTAGCGTCCACTGTGATCACTGTCTGTTCGCCAATCTGGATGGTTGGACCCACTCCTGCACCTGAGGGGTGCCAAACGAGTGGGGTTTAGTTGAGATCCCAGGGATCGGGTAAACTACCATTTATAGACACGGCTAAACGTTTAGTAACCACAGCCTTCCACCATCACTTAACATCCATACATTCAAACATGGGATGCAAAATGTCCATAAAACTGGAGAAAAAGTAAATGGGAAGGAATTTAATCTAATGCTTCTTTTTTTTATTGCGAGCCGTCATCCATACAAATGCTAGCAAACAGAAATCCATTCTTTGAACTAAAATTAACAAAATTAAGTTTGTTTACGGCTTTAAGGGTATACTACAGGGGGGAACTTGCAGGGTCAATGAACTTCTGGAGGACTTCTCCATCTTGGTTTTCACTCCAGTTTTCTGAACACCGATAATCCAGTTAATATTAATGATTACTACAACTACCACAATCATTAAAACCAATAAAGTTTCTAACTACAAAAATAAAAACAACCCACATTCCAGCCATGCTGGCCAATGGTGCAGAACTACCCTTAGTAGTTAGTTGTTAGTGACCATAACAAGAGCCCTGATGAGAACGGCATTGTACAGCCAGCAGAGAGAAAAGGATGCAATCAGCTAGTTTGTCCAAAAACAAAAAAAAAGATGCAACTTCAAAATCCTAACAAAATTAAACCATGACTCAATGACATTTACTTCAATTGACAATTGTTTCTTGGAACATTCAAACTGTAAGGCAGAGTAACTTAATTATGTAAACAGATCTAAACAGAACAATGGAAGCTACACAATACCCTTAACAAGGCAATTGTTTCATTTATAAAAAAAATGTCCTGTTAGGCAGAGTACGAAAGAGCATCACTAAAACTCGCCAGTGCCAATACACATGCAAAAGAAAACAAATTTGGAAGAATTTCACAAAGCGCTTACCCAACCCATGACCTCCAATTGAAACTGAAGTGAGAAGCAGAGCGAAAAAAGTGAGACTGAAATTAATTTTGAAATTATGAGATGACAAATGTGCTCCAAAAAGAATGCTGAAAGGGAAAAATGTGAGGCGTGTGCGAGCAGCAGGGATGAACAGGTGACGTGTCCTTGTTCAGTGGGAAAGCATGGCGGGGCTGCGCTGTAGTCACACATGGACACCGCGCCCAGTCTATACAGACGTCTTTAAAACACAGGAACTGGAGGGTAGACTGAGCACGTAGCAAATTACAATGATAAAAAATAATTAATAATAATGTTACCATTATAAAAAAAAAAAATTTTTATTGAGTTTTTAAATATAAACCAGCATTAGGCTGACCTTGATGTTCCCCATCACAAACTTGTCTGATTTACTTGGTTAATGTCTATATAGAGGATGTAGGACATTAAAGAGCCTATCCAAATAGCATAAAAACCAAGGAGCTAGATGCCCTAGTTACTACAAGTCTTAACTATATATTGCTACTTATTAGCATGACTGTCACACTATTAGCACTATTTTTCCACATGACAACTTGGCATTTACATTAGGTGACTGAAGAGTATATTTAACAAACAAATCCATAGCACTCGAGATTTTGACTTTAATAGTATTCATGATTGGGATACGGCGTTTGCAGTTTTCACCTGTGACCGTGCACTTGCTGGCATCTCCAGTGGGCAGTGCTCTGATGCGGTATGGTGAATAAGGGATCTCATCTCCTCCATACTTTATCAGGATGGTGTACCGGCCGGTCATGTCTGGGACGTAAGAGACCAGGTACGTGCCATCCTGGTTGTCCCTGATGTTGGCTTTCTTGAGTTTTCCTTCTGGGTCCTGAAAATAAGACAAACATAAAATATCAGCTGAAATACAAACACCAATGAAACAGGAAGCTTACCAATGGAGACTTCAGATCCCATCTTGGAAACCTGTATATACACACACACTACGTGGTCAAAAGTACGAGGACACCCACTTCAAAGTAGTGGATTTGGCCATTTCAGCTACAACCGTTTGAAGTGCATCAGTATAACATTGCCCAAAGTGAGGTTCATACAAAAATTAATTCGTCAAGACTGGTGTGTCAACATGCATCTACTAAAACTAAAAACTTTAATTTAAGGAATTAAAAGCCTTTGGTTTGGCCTTTCTTTGATGTTCTAAGGCCCAATTATTCTTTGAGGTCATGAAATTATTCTAGTTCATATAGACTCTTCCCATATGCTTACTTTCAATTTTACTTGCCATTTTTTTCAAACTGAACGGCAGCCAGAATCAACACACCTACTGTAATGGGTAGAGAAAACAATCTTCAATCACTTTATTGTAAGTTAGCGCTGAATATCGCGACTCCCAAAAGAATGTGAATGCAAACAAATGCCAAAAGCATTAAGAACATAAGTTGCATTTGAATGAAATCAGGGCTGTCAGTTGTTCAGTCAATTGGCCTGTAGGTGGAGATCACTCGCATACAATTAACTATTCTTATAATTTCTATGAGGTGTACTTAAATAAATAAAAATCCTCCCACAGCCATATCAGGATCCACCAGGGAGTCCCGAGCCCCCGTTTAACAGCAGAAAAACCACAGGCATGTAGTAATCCATTAACATACACTTCAGCCTAAACAACTCACTGGGCACAAGTCAGAAGTACCGCTTTGACAGACCGGTCTCCTGAGGTTTCTCGGGCCTGAAACACCTCACCGTGATTTGGACAGCCAGCAGTCCTTCCCCAGCATCCTTGGCATCAATGGTGAACTCCACTGGCAAGCTAGCCGGTACTCCAGTGGTGTTGAGTCCAGGGCCACTAGCTCGCACCTTACTAGCATCGTGTGTAGGCAGAACTTTCAGCTTGTAGGGACTGTGAGAGAAGAGACAGGAGAACTAATGGATAATTGCAAGTAAAATCTATTGTAAATATTGCATCAATAAAATTTCCCAATCTTCAGGCAAGACGGGAGCAAGCAAGAACAGACTTATCAAACCCACCTGCGAGGAATTTCTTCATCAGCATACAGAACATTGATTGAATAAGGTCCCTCTCTTGTTGGGACGTAGCTAACTGTATGAGTCTGGTCTCCGTTATCCACCAATTCTACTGGTTCAACGACTCCTGGAGGGGAAATGCACACAAAATGGTTGGCCTTCTCATGAAAAGTAGGACTTCGCTTCCATTTCCAAGTCTTAACCATCACCTTTCGGTCCCTGGACCCTGACATGCAGTGGGGCAATCCCAGCCTTGCTGGCATCAACGGTGAAGCTTTGGGGGATGTTGGCCCGGACATTGGTGCCCAGACCCTGACCTTGACACTTGACCTTGGAGGCATCCACTGTGTCGTGCACAGGCACAGAGAATGGGCTGCCTGTAAGTGATGACATAAGAGATTATCATCACATAGCATGGAAAAACAAAGTTTGATCAGACCCATTTCAAGAGGTCCACCCAAAAAAGCAATGAAGCCACGTTTTGGATAGAAATATGAACTTTTTTTAGAAAGTTAACAAGCCATGTAGCATATGCAGAGGGCTATGAAAAGGTCCACCTCACCAGTGATGGGCTGGCCCCCATAAGTGATGTTGAGGTTGTAGGTGCCGGGCTCATAGGGGATGTATTCCACTGAGCAGCTGCCATCCTTGTTGTCAGTGCAGGACATCTTGGCCTCAGAGGGACCCTCCACCGCCAGGCCGAGACCACCAGAACCAGCGCCACTGAGTATCCAGTAGAGAAGGGAGACGACTGTAAAAACATACTATTCAATACACTCTGGTTTTTCTCAGTTATTCATTACCCAAAGAGTCTCCTCTCACCGTGTCTCCACAGTGAACTTGTTGGCTTTGTTGGTGATGCCAGACTGCAGGCCAGGACCATGCACTCTCACACGGGCGGGGTCACAGCCCTCTGTCACTGCCACACGGAATGGGCTTTTGGGCACAGGGGCATTGTCGTATGCCACCTCCACATTGTGCACACCTGGACCGGCACAAAGGCAATAGTTTTCTCTTAAATAAAATCTGTATATTTCAGTCAAATGTTCAGACTGAATACAAATCAACAGCTTAATATTTTTGTGTCCATTTAGTACTGTTAATACTGCGTGGTTCTGAATTATGGCAGTTCTGAATTTTATTTTATTTTTTATTTTATCAGTGGGTGGGAAAAGGGAACAACTGGAGATGAACAAAGAAACACTATTACGTAAAACATCAGAATCCAAATTCAACAGCTCAGACGTTCCAAATCCTCACCCTCTTCATAAGGAGTATACTCCACTTGGTAGGTGCCATCTCCAAGGTCCCGAATTAGGGCGTCAGTGCAGTTGCCTGAGGGATTGTTAATGCAGGTTTTGATGTGGTTCCCCCCAGATTTGGTCAGAGCACGAGCATCCACAGTGAAATCTGTGGTGGCTTCACGGAACACTCCTGGAGAATAAATATGCAGCCAAATTAACATGGGACCAGGAGTGACTTATTTCAGATATACACATAAGCCAAGAATCTCCCACATACCTTTGCCTTCCACTCCAGGGCCAAACACCTTCACTCCGCTGGGATCCACAGCAGGTTCCACTTTGAGCCTGGCAGGGAAATTTGGCACATCCTGACCACCGTAGCGGATGGTAAGGGTATAGGTGCCAGGGTAGAGGGGGATGTAGGTGATGGTGTACGTCCCGTCACCATTGTCCTGGATGTGCACCTCTGCCTCAGTGCCATTGTCTGAGATGATTTCGATTGTGAGCTCAGCAGGTCCAGCATTGGTGCAGTCTACCACAAACTTGCCAGTCTCTCCCACCTTTGCCCGCTCAAGACCAGGGCCTGAGCAAAGCACCTGCAGGGGAAATGTCAGTTTTATTTCTGCCATCTTGCCATACTATACAACAGCCAATGCAGATATACCAAACAATATTTCTAAACTATGCTGCTGTCTTTATCTTAAGTTGTAGGAGGCACAGTAGAATTAACAAAGAGAAGCGTATACTTTCCTCAGTCACATTAAGCACGGCCAGACTCACTCACCTTTGAAGGGTCAGTTGGGGCCACGGCTTCCACATGGAAAGGGCTACCAGCAATAGGTACGCCGTCGTAAGTGAGTTCCAGCTCATAAGCTCCTTTATCCCGGGGAATGAAGCGAACCTGACTGGTCTCAGCACTCAAACCAGGTTCCACCTTACTGGGAACAGACTTGCCAGTGGGGCCAGTGACCTTGGCTCCGACTTTGCCCTGTCCTCCAGCTCCTTTAGACTTCACAGTGATATCTTGGTCTTTACCCACAGTCATCTCTGAGTGAGAGGAGAACAAATGATCAGAAAAATACCAGATCACCACTTGTACTGATAGGGCTAGGTAGGGAAACTAGATCAAATGGGACAGAAGACAAAGGAATTTAAAAGGAAAAAAAAAAAAAAAAAAAAGTGGTTTAACGTACAAAAACAGAAATTATAGTAAAATAATGACTATGGAAGCTGCCAGGAATGTAGACCTAACAATATGAACGCGATGCATAAACTCACTTTCACCCAGGCCAGAAATATTGATCTTGCTGAGGTCAAGAGAGGGGGCCACTGCCACAGAGAAGGGGCTTTTGGGAATGGAATCGCCCCCATATGCCACGTTAATGGCCATGTTACCCTGACAACAGGAAAGGGTTATTTAACAGTTTTATTCAAGATACAACACAAAATCGCTGATTGTGTGTAGTCTCTCACCTGCTGAATGGGCGTATACTTGACGGTGTAAGTATTGTCATTGTTGTTAATGATGTCAAAGTCACGGACAGCATCGGTACTGCTGGGACCCGTGAACTGTGCGTCCAGCTTGGCTTTGCCAGCCCCTTTAGTGCCAACAGTGAAGTGGGTGGGCCTGTTGAGCTCCACACCTGAGATAGCGAAATAATGCCTTTTCAGTTTTCAAATGGGTTTGATGAGTAATCACAAGGGAAAGAAAAATAATTAAACATACCAGCTAGGACCAAATGCCTAAAGTACATGCCACTACTACTTTTGGCCAAGTAACTTCGTCTTTAATTTAAAAAAATGCAATGGAAAAATTTCACTGCAACGTTTACTGATGTTGGTCTGTTTTCAAACTTTGCTGCAGTATTCACTCACCAGTTCTGGTGAGCCCTGGGCCCTCTGCCTTGACCTTGCTGGCATCATGAGAGGGATCCACCTTGATCCTGATTGGCGTCATTGGAATGGCCTGGAAAACAGCCCACCATTAGAAGCTAATCCTGCATGCGCAGGAGTTTTACAACTACAATGAAATGGAAGTCTGTCAGACCTGCTCAGCAAACAGCACCATGATGGTGTAGCTCCCAGCACCAGGAGGAATGTATTTGACAGTAAAGGTATCGTTGTCGTTTCTGATTATGTCAAACTCGATGTCAGCCTCTGCAGGACCCACCACGCCAGGGGCACACTTGATCCCAATGCTGATGTCTCCTGCAGAGACAGAGGTGGCCATCAATTTTATATTTTAATAATTACTTGCAATACCAACGTTTTCCCAAAAAGATCCGACAAGATTCATTTGGCAAAAATGTTTTCAAAACATGGACAGATTTAACATCATACCTTGGCCAGCTTCTCCACAGTCCACAGTGAAGTAAGTTGGCTCAAAAGCCTTCAAGCCAGTTTTAGCTACTCCAGGACCGGATACCTTCACCTTGTTGGGGTGACACCCTGCTCCGACATTCATCTACGAAAGCGAAAAAGCAACAAAACAAAAAAAGTCACCCACAGGGGAAACGAATCCAAATCAAAACCACATTTCATGCTCTAGTAAATCAACCATACAAGAAAAAAGTGTCACAAGAAACCATCTCACCAATATACAAAGTGACAGACAATTGCTAATTCAAACACCAACATGACCAAATGCTGTATAAAAAATTTAAAAAAACAAGTAAACCAATTAAACAGGAGGATTCCAGAGAAGATGGAGCAACATGTCTAACCCTGAACGGACTCTCAGGAATATTGACGGCTCCCCAAGACACCATGACTGTGTGCTTGATAGGCTTCCGAGGGGTGTAGCTGCAGCTGTATGTCCCATTCCCATTGTCCTTGACCTGCACAGGTACTTGGTTGCCCTCTCCATCCTACGAAAGAGATGGTCCAGGAATCAAAACTTTTGCGAGAGTTGGGGGGACTTGACTAAACAGACTCGTATTATACAGTTCTATTGAAATTAGTTTGTGCAAGACCAAAACGGCACACATTCCCATTCCTGCTTACCTGGGCTTGGACTTTCAGTGGCGCTTTGCCCCCAAGCTTGGCATCCACCGTGAACTCAGCTGGTTTACTCATGGCTAATCCACTGCTCTGGAGACCAGGACCATACGCTTTGACCTGAAACATACAGTCATCAGTGATCTTCTTAATAACCCAACGTATCGTCATCCATCATGATGAATTCATGTCTCCAACTGCGGTATTAAAATTACCTTGTCTGGATAGAAGTCTTTCCCAGGAGCAGGTTTGATGTCAGCCATGAAGGGACTGTGCTGGATATCCTCGTTGTTGCAAAGAACATGCACCGCATACTCCCCGGCCTCCATTGGCCAATAACGCACATCACATGACCCGTCGCCCTTGTCATCGCATTCAATCTTAGCCTGAGAGGGGCCCTCCACAGAGAAACCTGGTGCAAGGAAGAAGCTAAAGTTAGTCTTAAGGCTCCTCGAATAACTGGTGAGAAAGACTTGAATGAATTTACAAAACGCATTGCGAGTACTTACCTAAAGTCCCAACGTCACCCCCAATAGCCTCTACCACAAAGTCAGCAGACTTCCCCACCACGCCACTCTCCAGCCCTGGGCCCCATGCACGCACCTTCTGGGGTCCGGCTTCAGTCCCAACCTTCACCTCAAAAGGACTGTGGAAGACACACAGTTTATGAACCATGGAAATATCACAAGTAATATTGAAGAGAGAGCAAGTGCTCGATCAACCCCAGAACAAAAGAGATTATCTAAAGGCATCAAAACAAACTAGTGTGGAGTGTCAACACAATATGTACAGGCAACCTGAAGTGCACAGGAAATGTCATTTATTCTGTTATATTCACATTAACTGGATATCTAGCATTCTCTAACTCATTTAAACATTGCATTTACAGGAAACAGGTGTTCCATAACACTGACCAGAGATTTTTTTTTTTTTAAACTAACCACCACATAGAGTCAATAAGGTCAGCTGCAAACAAGGCATCTAAATCGTTTATTAATCAGATTTAGACTCCTGTACCCTACTGCGTTTTCTGACCACATCAGAATATAGGACAGGCTCTTCATTCAGAATGTCAGATGCATCATTGCTCGAGACCCTCAAAATCTTTATTTAGAAACTTGAATAAAGATCAGAACCCCCCCCCCACCTGCGTGGTATCTGCTGCCCGCCCCATGTAATGGTGACAATGTAGTTTCCGGGTGCGGTAGGGTAATAATCAAAGCTGTATTCTCCATCTCCCAGGTCTTTCCTCTTACACGGCTCTTCAAGGCCCTCTGAAATTGAGGGACAGGAAAGGGTTAAAAGGAGCTCTTCACCGAACAAAATATTTCCATTAACAAAGGATCACATAAAAAGGTAATCCCTTTGAGGGTTTAAGATGTCTTCGTCCAAAAAAAATAAGAATACATTTTTTTTTTAATAGTCAGTAACCCTTTCAGTTCCGTATCACCCATTCATTTCCCAGGGGAAACAACAACTTTCTTAGGTATAAGGGTATAGATGTTACTCACTGGGTCCTTTGATAGTGACTTTGAGGTCCCCTGTGCCAGCCCCCTTGGTGTACACCTTGAACTCTGCAGTCTCCTTGACTCGCAGGCCTTTTGGCTGCAGACCACGACCAGTCGCTCTACACAGACTGGGGTTGCAAGCTGCAATGAAAACATAAATTACAGGTCTGAACCATTTGGTTTTTTTTAAACCAACCAGCCATATGTCTGTGGAAGTTTCCTCATTACTGTATTGAATTGCATAATTTTTACTATGATCAAAATACCTAGTTACCTATAATTACCCCATTACAATGCAGTTGGTAAGGCATATAAGGCATAGGGATTCATAGGAAGGAAGAAAAAAATAATAATAAAATTGTGGGTGCTA
Source organism: Hiodon tergisus (assembly GCA_025775045.1). Lineage (NCBI taxonomy): Eukaryota > Metazoa > Chordata > Actinopteri > Hiodontiformes > Hiodontidae > Hiodon > Hiodon tergisus. Next base: position 5,430,574 of record JAOVYW010000101.1, read on the forward strand.
AGTAATAAGACTCCATTCTAAGCTTATTAATGTTCCCATAATGAGGACAATTTCCACAGCTCCCTCAAAACAATACTCTTCAGTGCAGGAAGTGGAACGCAACTTTGAAAGTGATGGTGTGTAGTTGCCCAAAGTGTTGAGTAACAGTAACAGTTATCCTTAAAACGGAAGCTACCGAGTCGTTCTGAATACCTCTGATTGACATTTTTACACTGTCCATATGGCTAACAAATTGGCTGAGAAATTTACCAGAACATGTAGTCCAACTGAAAACTAAACATTTGTGAGTGAGATGAGGATGAAGTGGATCAATTCCATGTAACATGCAATTTTTGCTTAACAAAAATTTAGTATGGTAGGTAAGCGGCAATGACAATTTATATTTATTTCTACATACAAGTAAACCATATAAACACGCATTCCATTCAAAAAGCTAAAACAATCCATGCGGGGGGGGGGGGGGGGATAAAAAATTGATGCATTTATGCAATGCAGCCAAGTGGGAAAATCTATTTGTACATTTATTTGATTCTCACACAAGTGAAGCAATAACTTGCCATGCATAAACACACAAGCTACAATAAAGGTACCCAACAGAAGTCCAAAGACACCGGAAAGACATCAGAAGCCAAGAGGCTGATCCAAAGAGACAGGAAGTGATATCAGATGATGTCTAGGACTCCAGGCTTTCAGGGCAAGAGGGAAATGGCATAAGAATGCAAAAATACTGGAAGTTTAGTAATTAAAACAAAGGCTTCAGAAAAAGGAGAAATGCACAGTATGAAAACTCTTGAATTCTATGCAAGTAAAAGTGTATTTTATGAACTTGGTTGGAGGGGTAAGACCAGCTTTCTAACCAGTCTAGAATACTAAGAAATTGCTTAACTTCAGGGACAAGTTGCCACGAATCTATGCTGGATTGTTAAATTTGGCAAGTGACCAAAAAGCAAGAACATCACCGCAGGCCTCAGTTTTTGGACTGAAAACAAATTATTCTGCAACACAGTCCATCAATCCTGAAAGGCTATTAATGAAGTCAACAAAACCAAACTGGTCTCAGCTCCTACATATTCTATTGCCCCCAAACCCTCTCAACCCCAGTGTGTGTTAACTCTGTCGCTCTATTTTCACAGTAAAAGTAGAAGCCTTCCTGTAGTAGAACCCATGCCAAATGCCCCGAAACCCATGCCTTACCCTCTCCTACAGTGACTGTGAAGGGGCTCTTGGAGATCTGTCCCCCAGCAAAGGTAACGTAAATGGTATGTGGCCCCTCCTGAGTAGGCTTGTAAGTGCAGCGGTAACTGCTGTTTCCCTTGTCTTCAACATGACACAGGACAGTGTCCTTCTTTCCACTGGGGTCCACAATCACGACCTCCACCTCCCCCACTCCAGCTCCTAACCAGAAAGGGGACAAATGGTCACATGGTTCAGCATCACAACCTTGCTTTCGCCCCTGAAGCATTTCCTCCAGGCATGGAAACATCTGCCAAGAACCAAATAAATGCTGGCTCGTATGTATACAAGATCATGCGAGCGGTACCTGCAGTGTACACGTCAAAGTAGGTGGCTTTGTTGGCAATGTTCCCTGCCGGCTCCAACCCAGGTCCTTGGGCAGTCGCCTTGCTGGAATCTCCTTGGGCCATGCCCACATCTACCTCGAAGGGGCTCTTGGAAATATGCTGTCCTGCAAACAGCACGGTGACCTAACAGAATTGGTTAGAAAGGGGGGCAAGGGTGCATTTACATCAGAAGTTGGAAGTAATTATGACTTTCTTGCATCTATGATGGATGGCTACACATTTAGTGTAGGAAATGCAGTACATTGCATATTTCTATACATGCCATTCATCAGATAGAAAATAGGCTAAAATCCATTTCCATTACTTTGTGCTGTCCAGTGACTTTGGGAGTGTAGAACACAGAGTATGTGCGGTTCTTGTCATTGTTCTGAGTCACTTTTGCCTGAGGAAAAGAGTAAGACAAGTTTGCCACCTTCCTGAAGAGTTAACGCAGCAGATTTACATATCGATAATGACTAGCTTTAATGGTTGCCATAACATGAAAAAAGCTACTTTTCATAACTTCAAGTAAAATTCTTAAAATTTTCACTGAAACGTATAACCCTAGATAGCAAACATCAGACTGCTTGTGCTACGACTACAGAAAGTATCTTAACTGTCACGGCACAACCCCTGATCTGGATGCAACACAGAGGTTGTTTTGAGTAGTGGGCACACCAACAAAATGCCAAAGTGGCAGCAGTATTCTTTTCCTGTGAGCTGACCTCCTCTCGATGCCCAGCAGGGTCCTCCACGTATACCAGCACCTCCCCCATCCCAGCACTGATGGTCTCAACCGTGAACACAGCCTTCTTCATCACCACATTCCCCATGGGTTCGATACCTGGGGGGAGGGGGGGGGGGTCAAAGCCAAATCATGCACACAAACTCATCCACAATCATGTCACAAAGAAGTCACATTCTCAATTAAACTTGCAGCACTTTGGTAAATAAGAGCACTGATCAGACTCTACATATGCAGCGCTATGGTAAACTGTGTGTGTGTGTGTGTGTGTGTGTGTGTGTGCGCGCGCGAACAAAAATAGATTACCAAGTCCATAGGCACGGGCCTTTTTGGGGTTGAGTTTGGGGCGTAGGGGAGCTCCAGGCTTAAGCTTAGACTTGGGGAACTGGGACAGGTAGGTCATCACTGAGTGCTCATCCACGTTGGGGTCCACAATCTCCTCAGGGGTGATCACCTACAATTTAGGGAAACAAAGAACCAAGGTCTATAGTGTTCACCCAATTCCATAACAGTATTTTTTTGTTGTCCATTCTTAGGCATGGAGACTTCCTAAAACACCATTTACTTCAGCTGTCCCTCACTTGAATTCAAACACACGATGCACTTTATCTAACCCAATACACCCCATTCAGAGCAGACTTTTGACAAGTTGTTTTTAGAGGAAATAAACCATTATCGTGCCACTACGTGTGCCAGGGGCGGAAACTGCGCTACCCACAAAAACCATCTGCCAGTCTACACCTCAAAAGCCTTTATCGGCACCAACACAGACCTGGCTCACTTCCTGCAGAGGGTATTTTTATGAAGTAATCAGCAAAATGATATGGATAAGACTCCGTTGAACGTACATTCATAAAGCTAACATAGCGGCATCCCAGAATGTCGTGAAGGTACGACAACTGAAGTCCCGTCGGTTTTTTTGTTCATACCCGTTTGCACGTTAATAAACGGTATGCAGACCTGGCTGTCCATATAGTATCACATTAAAGATTCAGAAGAGTAAGTATATTGGTGGTGGAGAAAACCAAGTGAAATGTAGGTACCTGAGGGATTCCTAGCCAGTCATCAGCTTGCTGCATGGCCTCACGAGCATTGTCCACAGGCTTGGCCTGGTCCCAGCAATCCCAGTCCGGGCACAGACCTGTGGGGAAACGGGGGCAATGCAAGAATCAAACCTGCTTCCTCGTTCCCACTACCCCCCTAGCTTCTTTCTATAACAGCCAACATCATCCCATCCCAATTTCTCATTCACGATGGAATTGGGCATTAACCGTGGGACCCCGACAGGGTAAATCAGCTCCTCTTCCATCTTACCTGGGGCACAGCTGTCAACCAGCGCCCCCAGTGCCCTGCCAGACTGCCAGTCCCGGCTGAAGTTGGTAATGGGCAGCTCAGGAAGCCTGTTCTGGATCCAGCCCAGCAGCCTCTGTTTGGGCGTCTTCTGCTTCTGCTCAGCATCCTCCTCCTCGTCCCACATAGGCATAGAGATGGAGTAGTGCAGGATCAGCGTCCATATTAGACCCAGGATCAACTTGAGGTTCCCGTCAACAATGGCCTTAGAATCTGTTGTGGGATTACAGTCCACCATTAGGGTCATACATTGCTAACCAGCAATGAAACGTCTAATATTTTGACAACAGTCTTGAATTCAAGCCTTAGGGAGACTAAAGTTTTAGACTAAAGAGGTTTTTTTCTGATCCAGGTATAGAGTGGGAACAGGATTACAAAATGTTTAAATGGCGGTGGATTTCATCATTACGTTTTGCATATTCCCAGGAAATGGAGCGACCCATCTAAAAGCAACTACTGCACAAAGATAATGGACAACAAATTTGAATAGTGAAGCACACTAATTATACAGGGGCCCCTCAACCCATGTCAAGAAAGTCATCTTAAAAACAGACATGTTTGACCAATTTAAAACTACTACCTGCCTACGGAATATGAAGCACAGCATTGCATGTTATTACTATACAAAGCATTTACATGGACGTTGTAAGAACATGTACCATTTTATTTATAACAAAACAGACAAGTAGCATCACCAAAAACTATTGCAGCAGCTCAACAAACTAAAAACGTTGGTATGTTTTGCCAACAGGCCATGGGTAGTTGGATTACAACAAGGACTGGGATCGGAGACGAAAATTTGAACGTATCCAAAATATGTTCACTATTCCGGGTGAAAAATGTGGCAAACCCAGAGACTTGATTCTTTCAAGGTCTTCCACTTCCCAATCCTGTATTCTTAAACACGGACTTTAACACAACTATTGTTTAAAAAAAATTATAATAATAATAATTCTAAGTCAGACTTTTGGCCAGATTAAGAAATTTTTTCAAAAGCACAAGAGGACCACTTATACTACAGAGGATTCCATCAGCCCACCCCACACTCTCCAACTGACTTAATTTAGAGAAAAAACAAATGTGTGGTTTGGGAGATTAAAGGAAGCAGTTTCACAAGGAGAAAAACACACAAACACCAATTTCTCCAAATCAAAAGAGGCCATTTTAACACAATTTCTCAAGTTAATACTCTGCCAGAATGCATGTAAAATCTCAAAACTAACCAAGAAGCTGTATGAGAGCGGGGTTGAAAACAAAGTTGTGGAGGCCTGTTCACCAGACCAAGCCCTAATCCAGTAGCTATGACAGTCCGAATTGTGATGTGATCTCCATGGTAATTGGGCGGCTCCCCCACATGAGTCACACACTTTTAGGAATGAGTAGCAAAAATGATAGGAGGCTGGAAACAGGAACAGACTTGCAGGCCATCTACTTGACACTTACAGTTCCACTGCAACAGCATATCAACACAGAAAGCGTGCGTATCTCACAGTTCATGCAGGTGAGAGACTTGGAGGTAAAAAATGTCCCAAAAAAACCTAATTGTTCTCCAAGAAGTTTCAAAAGCAACCCCACTCATCACAGCTGAGATTGTTAAACAAAAACTTGTTGCCACTTGCCACAAAAATGCCCCTCCTGACAGGATGTGGAGATAAAATCAAAGGGTGTGGTTCACATCCTTCATCAACTTTGACAACTGGAGTTATAAATCACTGATTGAAAGGCAGATAAATCTGATGGAGCCATTACTTTGATATATTTTCAATATGGATTTCATAATCCATGCTACAAAGGGGTTATTTGTGGCAAGAAAACCCATTCTGAACAGCCAAGATTACAAAGTGAGACACATCCAAGTACAGAACATACCCAGAGGACATTTAAAAAGACAACAGCAACAAGCTCTCTAAACTTTATAGGATTACAACAGTATTCCCTCCAGACCACTAGTCCTCCATGGAACAAGAATTATTACAATTGAGCCCCTTTTTAGACCAACTGATTAAATACCTGAACATGTATGGCAGTGTCAAATCACAGCGTTCCTCTATGAAGAACACGCGCATTGTTTAAAACCATATGGGATGTGGTCCTTCAATATGGCATTTGTGTTTGGCACCATCCACATGAATAAGGGAAGTTACCATTGCAAACTGGACCCAATGCCAAAAGTTAATCAACGACACCCGTCATAATTGAATATCTCTCTGTGATAGTGATGGCAGCCAAGTAAAATTAAGCAGTACACCAATACGGTCAGTCATTTTAAGGAAGACTATACTTTACAAGTTACTCCACGGTGCATTTGGTGTGAGCAGCAAAGGAAGTCCCAAAGGAAATTTCTCACATTCCAGTTACTACTTATCACAAACCCCAGAGTCTAGACCCCCTCACCAAAGTGACTCAGGTCTCAGTCACTACATGGAAAGTACAACTCATTTGTTACCATGTCTGGCTAAAAGCTTCCTCCTGAAGAACCAACAGGTTTACTCTGCCACAGTCTCATGTCAGTACAAAACAAATGACCAAACCAAACAAACATTCAATATTCTATTTTAAACTTATGGTGGGGTTGCTTTGGTTACTGTTAAAATACAAATCAACTTGATTCACATTACTACAGGCCCATATTTCAGTCCCAAAAATGTACACAAGATTGGTTTATACAAAATGGGATTCAGAAAGTTCAAAATATTTTGAAGAAATGTCAAGTTACAGCATAAAAGACAGAGCAAGGAATTTCAACACATTATGACCATTTTGTGCATAGACTGCAACTTTTAAATATGAGGGGAAAACCCATTCAAACAGTGGTAACAGTACAATGGAGAATACAAACTACACTGGCAACCCCAAACCTACTCTCCTTTTCTTTCTTCTACCTCCAAATGTCCCAGCCCCTCTCACCCTCCCTTCTCTCATACTAGCTGGAAACGTTCCCCTTGATTTTTTAGCCTTAAAAGGGCAGAAGCAAACTTGATCCTGGCAGGCCACCCCATTTCTCTGCTCGAAGGTTTCTGATTACAACGGGGAAAGTGAGGGAGGGAGGGAGGGAGGGAGGGAGGCAGGGCAGAAGAGACAAAACTGCTGCGTACAGACATTTGAAAACACTGGAGTATCATTGGTTTCCCCGTCCTGCAGATGGGCTAAAAACCACAACCACAACAAACAAAACAGCAATATCTACTTAAATCCACCTACTGGTCATTTTAACATCTTGGAGCTTGTTTGACGATATTTAAAACAGATCCCATATGGTTTATTAAAACGGACTGAACTCCAGCTTTTCGTTTTGCAACGTTTCATCCAATTCATGTTTTTAGTTTGGTTAGAGAAATAAAATGATGCTTCCTGAAGAAAACCCACTGGAATATTTGTACCGGCAAGGGGGCAGTAGAGTCCAGAGACAAAGAACACAAAGGAGAATCCATCACCCACCCCTGAAAAGGCTAATATGGACCTCTTAATAGAATTGGACATGGCCTTGATTAAATTTCACACGGATACTTGTGAAAGTGAAGCCCTAAACAAGCAGCAAACTTGTCACAATGGCACAGCCAGTGACAGCTGCAGTAAGAACAGCAGCTAGAGGAAGGCACATTACGACAATGATAACGACTTGGATTACACAGCTCATCCAACCATACCCTCACTGGGTTTAAATGGAGAAAGACAGCAGAACCAGCCTAGGGATATTCAGATGTTTCCTGTTCCTCTAAACAAACCACCCTAATTATAAACAAATTCAGAGTGCCATCCTCTGTATAGACCGCAGTTCAAAACGAGATCAAGGCAGCACTTCGCCAACACAGAAGGCACGTAGACTTGCGCAATAAGCAAGCCAGCATTGCTAATAATTTGCTGTGCCAAAACACCAAAATCAACACTTACCTTAACACAATCAACTGAAGCAGTAGTAGCAGCATGGTTACCCAAACTCTTTAAACCAAAAAAAGTATTCAATTGTGTTATATTTATTCAGCTGAATATCAAAGTCACCGTTAACCGTCTGTCAGATCGTCCAGAAATGTGAAATGGCTGCACGGCTTTAAATTTAAGGTGCAATTTATTCATCTTACCTTAAAATCCGATTATAAACTGTTGAAGTCCTACAAATGGGTCAATAGGCAACGGGAATATTGTGCAGCTTTACGCATTGCTTGTGTGGTATACTGTGCACCGTATCTTTGAAATGACCAACGTGCACAGCCACAATGCATCAAAAATGTTTTTTATTCCTCTTAGATAAAGCATCGCTAATGTTAAATCCTTTGAATAGGGCCCACGATTTTTTAAAATCTGAAAATTTTTACATCTTGTTGCCTTGCAAGCTACCTTCAGAAAAATATTTACAGTAGAGATCCAGACAGCATCCAGTGTACATGATATGCAGTTTCCTAATGTTACCAGAAAGCCTAATTTTTTTTAAACCAATAAGAGTTAATAAAGTAAACCTGAACTTTCCAGAACCACACACTACTATGAATTAGGCATTGAACTAATTTTACAGGTTTAATTCACATTAATACCATGGTTTTGGTCAAGATTAAAACGCCCCCCTCGCCAACAACTCCATCACAAAGTTCCTAACCATGCTTCTGCAGGAACCCCATAGATAATATTTTCCATCCCAATAGCCATCAACCTAGATCGGCTCAAACATAAGGTGACTGACGGTTGGAATAAAAACCATCACAGAGATCCTCTAGATCCAATATTGGGAACAACTGGTCTAGACCCCGTAAAATTTTAAAAAGTTTCACGTGAGCATGGGCATAACTGAATCATTACCAAAAAAGAGATGTGCGAGTATGCAGTTTGCGTGCCTTGAGGTGAGGAGCCTTCACCCACGTGCTCTTTGGTAAGCCTCTTCTGAGTAACAAAACTCAGAAATCAAAATGTGGTCAGTGCAGCTGTCCTAGTTGATCATAGCAAAAAGACGTATCAAAAACAAAAATGTCTCCCCGGTTATGACTAAGGCCCAGCAAATTTCCGGGGGAAAAAATAAATCTGAAACCAAATAGAGAAACCGAGCAACGCCTTTTACCAACAATCACCTTAAACGTAACGCTCTTAACTGCAGTTACCCTATTGTTTTAGACATGACTGCAAATGCATGGCGTTCAATAAGAATAAACGTAGAAGAAAGTTTGTCTCATTTCATCTTGCAGGATTTCTGGGACTTAATTGATGGGAGAGATAATATATCGGTGTCTGAGACAGTCATTATTGCAGCTCCTTGGTTTCATAGACATTTAATGTTTTTCCAATTAGTTTGTTTTTATTGGATCAGAAGCAAGCCGCCGTCACTTGATATCAATACAGACTGCAGTGGCGTGACGTAGATGTTGGCATTCTGAACAGAAGGGTGCCAGTTCCAATCTCATTGATTCTGCCATCATACACCCAAGAAAGGTACTCATCCTGAACTGATTCACTAAACTGTATAAATGGAACAAGTTTCCATTATGAATTAAGGATTGCTCATAACTGAGCAATCCTGTATGTTTTAAAGTTTAACTTGTCTTAATTGGAGGAGGGGGGGGGGTCTAGTACATATTAACTTCTTTATATCAATGGAAAGAGCTACTTAGCACCCATATGTTTCTACATTGGGTTTTTATGAGCCGTTTTATTTAAGCAATGTAAAAGCAATTTGGAAGAGCAAACATTTTAAATGTTATTAAAAGTTTCAGGTCAGCAAAACAAAGCTTAAATGCTATAAAACACAAGTAAACTGAAATTACTCCAGTCAGACAGTCTCATTTTGTCTATTCCTAATAATGTTATGGTGAATAGAGACAATCAATATTAGGCCGGTTTACTTAATCTGACAAGACTGTTGAGTAATGCTCCATCTATCCATCTGGTTTTCTAGTATTCAGACATTTTGGAGCAACTGACAAAGGAATCCCATGGTAGAGAATATGGGAATTTGTTTACCTAGGAGGCGTAACTCAGTACATTGTTTTAAATGAAAGGAAGGACTGCCAAAATTTGATCAGCCGTTAACCTTTTTTGCTTCCATCAGACAGAACGAACAGCAACACGATCAAATATGTAGTCAAACTTAAAAGTTGTTGCATAAACGAATCACTACTCCATGAAATAGATTTTATGCAGCAGGTTCCCTGGTGGTATAATTTCTGTTCAAACTCTTCAACCTAGTCATAATCTTGTTTGCCTTCGGCAATGAAATGTAGGAAAAGTTAGTCACCCAAATGAATAGCTTTACGCTCAATCTCCACCCTTCTGCATGCACACCCTGGAATTAGAAACCACAACCTGCCTAATGCCGCTTTTTTGTTTAGCCCTGGTAAAAAAAAAAAAAATGAATACCCACTAGCACAAAACAATTCTTCACCAAAGCAGCAACCAATAAAACATGGTCAATGCTATTCCACATTCATTTCTTTGAATGCAACTGCAATTATGAACATACTCCCGTCATGAGGAAGACTTTCTCATCCTATAAAAATGCTCCATCCATCCATCCATTTGATGAGGCCATTGTTTTGAAAGTTTTTAGCTGCCTTTTAGGGACAAACTGCATTGGAAGGTCCTAGGAAATACAGAAACCTTCCTCTGCACAACAGTTACCGGGTGAGAACACAGGAAATACTTGGCACGCAACACCAAACCACACTGGGGGGTTTAGGAGTTTGGTCATTTCAGTCACGCTAAAGACAAGATCACTTTGCAAGTAATAACTACACCGAGTTAACATCATAGTTAAGTGAAAACACTAAACTGAATTCAACACTAGTTGGTAAGTTTATTCGACTATATGGAATAATATCCAAGCAACATGCATTTGGGTGGCTTCGGGAAGATAAGGAGGATTTTAGATTAATTTTGTAGATGATTAATGATGCACCAACCTAGTGAACCAGCTCAGATAATGTAGTAGAGTAGGAGGGTCTACATGGGGGGGAGGGGGGTGCTTTTACCATTACTTACCAATAATGTCTTGATGTCTGGCTCCAACAGAAAGTAGTTCCCCATTCATTAGCCTCCTATTCTCCAGATGGTAACCACATTACTATGGCAATTTTATATAGAGTAAATTGACTTTTCTAATGGAGATTATATTCCAAATGACAGGGAGTTGGCTCAGAGAAATCATGTACATGATAATATCTTAACATTGTAACACATCTCTGGACTGGTTGCTTTGTGCAATCAAATCTACTTTGAGGCTTGGGGGGGAAACTTCCAAAAATGTTATTCTAAAAAGCACGCAATAGAAGTCTGGTCATACCTCCCGTTTCATCTATATCAGCCTATTCCAATTCCATTTTAAAGAACAAAAGAGGTCAAAACACTCTGAGAAGAGAATAGGGCCACTTGTTTGATTGGTGTGGTGCTTTTTCTTTCAATACCCAGGCAGATCATAGGAGTGAATGTCATTTCACTTCTATGGTGATCACACTACACTGTAGTCCATCACAGAGCAATTATGAGAATCCATCCCCATTTTCCTGTCAACCAAGCTCAGACAAAGCGTGTCATTTTCCTTAATATGCATACTGACTTGAAAGTTAAACTTAATGTAAGAAAATTAATGGATATTGGATATTTCCTGACATGTCTTATTTAAATGAAAGCACATGTTGAAGAGGTCCAGGCTACTGCTGTACATAATGATTATATGGAATTTAAGAAATGCACAACTACACAGGATATAAACTAAATGTGACAGTAGCTGTGTGGCTTAATCAGACAGTTTATAAAGTTCTTAAGCCAGATGAGCTCGAAACTTTGGTGGCTGAAGGAATTGCAGATTTAGGGTTTGAGCGACATTCAGACATTAATAGTTAATCTCAGGAAGATCTAAAACAAAATCCTTCCCAAACATACCGTCTGTTTCCCCCTTACAACGCAGCCTCTGCTTGTACATTGTCCTGAAGGCTCTTAGACGTAAAAGCATTTTGGTTAATAGAAAACACGTGAGGACTTGCATTTCTTTGTTTGGTCTAATGACCATGCCTTGGAGTCACACTTTGCAAATATCTTTACGTTACGAAGTCTTTTCATAAAAATCAATAGGCCTTTGTCTTAAACCTACGTCGTGGCATATTATGCCGCATTTCTGTTCGATTCGTGGTTTGAATTGGGTTTTTTCACTTGAATTTCATGAAACCCACAAGAAGTTTTGCGGCTTTCCCTCTCCGCTTCTGGAATTTTGGAAGTCGTTTATCCAGTTTTGCTTCTGCGCGTACGGAAAGATAATTTCCTAAATAATTTACCCCGTGCATTTATGGCACAACGCCAGAATCTACCAACACTAGTAAATTCATTCTATTTCACAATACTGACAAATACCACTGGCCAACACGATTTAACATATTTGCCTTTTCTACATTATATCTCGACTATTAGGTTGACAAATCAAGTCATTTTTAAAAACAAACTTTTATGCATGTTCCGATACAGGGGGGGAATACAACGGGTTTCGGAGTCGGCAGCATCAGACACGCAGCTGCAGGGAACTAGACAAAAGCTTTGACTTGAATGACTAGTGATCTGGTCCATTGACATAATGTTGTTCCCCACCCATAATTTATCTCCCTCCCTCACCGACCACCTATCCTGGATCCCCGAACACATTCCAGAGATAACATGAAAACATTCTGTTTAGGCCCTTTCCGTCTGAACGCTTACTACGTGTAACTAAACTGCAAAATCATAGGCCACAGAGACATCTTTAAAAAACGGAGGACAGAAATCCGTTACATGGAAAGTCGGACAAGCGATCGCCTGCGTCAGCAAAACCAGACGATTTGAGCAAATTAGTAAAAGTTAAACTTTTTCAACGTCCATTACCTAGCACAGCACAACATGCATTTGAATACTATTGTTCAACATTTTTATCTGCCACATATATCAAGAAAAATACGCAATATACTAAGATTCAATATCAAGAGACAGACGATAAGTGGGTGGGATTTCAGCTCAAGGCCGGCCGCAACTAAAATGTCGTTAAAGTTGAATAAGGTCTTGTTCCGTGTATAATTACAGTCAGGCATGTGTCGAAGAATGTAACATTTTAAGTTTACATTTCTTACACTTACACATATATTGAGTACAAGCTTACATTTCTACTAATTAGCCCAGTTACCTAAAAGCGCGACACACACAATAACAATTCTACAACTATCCTGAAATAATCTGATTTTTAAAACAAACGCCAGAAATTGTTCGTTTTCAGATCCGTTGAGAAATAAAATCACATTAAATCACTACACAATACATAAAAACTCGTAAAATAAGTTGTAGAATATTTACTAACCTATGGACACAAGTTTTATGTTTTCCTTATCCAGGAATTCTAGCGCCACAGACACGTTCTCCAGCTGCATTTGTCTGAACGTGGGGCGCTGATTATACTTTTGGAACATCTTCTTCTGACTAAGGACTTCCAACAGCCCAATAAGCCGGAGCCCATCGCTTAGGTCGGTCTGCAGGTTAGCAATGCGCTTATTAACACATTTCAGGTGTTCATTGCACCAACGTGTAAAGGTGTTCTGCTGGATCTTCTTCCATGGGGCGTCTTCAGCTAGATCCTTCTCCGTAGCGGGCATATCTGCGTCCTTGTCCTGGGCAAGAGCAGCAGTGGGAACAGGCGCAACAGTTGTGGCGGCGGCGCTCGACTGGTGTAGGCGTGGGTGTGGACTACTCATTTTTATTGACTCCGCTCTCTCACTCGTACGCTGTCTAGATTTTTGGGTGGGGTCAGTTAGATTTCACAATTCCTCACTCGCTTCTTCTTATTGTAACGGATTAATCTGTGTAAAAAAGAAAGAAAACGTCAACAACACGAAACTAATTAAGGGTACAAGAAAAGCAAAATGTAGATTGTTCTGAAACAAAGTCCATGAATTTTAGACTTTAAAAATTAAAACTTTCACCCTGTAACAATTTCAAGATATTAATAACAAACAAAAAACTTATCTCGATACTACCTTCAAATAAGAATCTTCCAATGTTGAGTAGGAAGCTAAATTCTCCACGTTACAGAAAGATTATTTTAGCAGGCATTGTATAAGATATAGTATAACATCCAAAGGGCCTATTAACATTAGATAGACGAAAATTCTATTAATTCTGCCATGGCTTGGTATCAATTTTACAGCGCTCCCTAATCCTCCCTCTGGATTCTGTGGGAGGCATTTGAAAGTTCTCATTCAGACTTTTCATACATTGTAATAGTTTATGTTATCATGAGTGTGTAACACTCCTTTGACTTAAGTTGAAGATCAGAATCCAGTTTTTCCCCTCACAAATCATCTCTTAAATTAGTCATGTCTGAACATTTGCATGGTGAAGGGTCAATTGAAGCAAAGTGATTTCGGACACACTGTAATGTAATTTAAAACCTTACACAAATAAATACCACAAAAAAGTCACTAACTGAGATTAAGATCTGATATTTCAAACAACATTGATTAAATGTATTGAATACTACATACTTCAGTCTCATCAGTTAGATGAATGAAATACAAGAAGAATAAATACATTTACACAGCCTTTTAGTAAATAAAGCGACTGCAAATAAAAAAAATTCTTGTAGTGATGCAGTTTATATTTTCTCTTTCTTCTTCTGTTATTCTTAGAATTTGAAGAATACTAAAGTCTAATGAGTAACCACTGCCCCTTGACCTCCAAGTAGTAAAATAGATGTGGTAGGAGGCTGCCTAAATATTTTTCCACAAAAGGTCTTTATGTATTTCACAGAGCAATCCAAACCACTACCAAGGTCTCATTAACATTTAAAACAAAAGGGCCTCCAGATTGGCTGAGTCACACAGACTGTGCCCCATGATCTGGATTTTGCACGTTAAAATCCAGGTAATTTAATTTCCAGATTGTGACCAGGAGAGCACAACAGCTGTTGCCTGGGCTGGGGTGTTTGGAAATTGGGAGGGCTTTGCTGGCCTCCACTGGGCTCATGACTAAGCATCTCCCCTGACGCCTGTAGGCTAGCAGTGCCTGGTTATGTGTAAAATGAGCGGTAGCTCCAAGATGATAGGATGTGAGGAGATCAATCATCCTACTTTTCCACTCCCATGTGCGGTGGTTGCATAGTAGCAAGTAGCTGAGAGGTTATTGGCAGAGAAAATGTTAGAATAACTA
>JAOVYW010000101.1:5452023-5465503 GCA_025775045.1 Hiodon tergisus
CCATCCCGCGACTTTTCCTTTCCTGTAATTCCACTCTCTTTTGCCCACACCCAGCCTTATTCTCCTCCTCATCTCTCCTCCTCTTCAGACGTTCAGATGGAAGATCGACACACTGAGTTGTGAAATGTGATTCTGTGACACAAAGGATCCGTCAGGTTACAGTTAAGATGCTAACAAGGCTTAAGAGTCTATACAGTCTGCAGATACAAGAACAGTTTGGACACAACAATGAACTGGCCTGTTGGAGGTTAATGAAAAGGGATATTATACAATTTGTGTTGGAACACAAGATTCAATCGTCCAGCACCACATGGTTTACCACATGGTTTACAGCAGTTACAGGCCACTGTTTACTACGGCCACTCTCTTCCAGTTGGCCTGAAGGTCTCAGCATTCTTTATAAGAATTAGGCTATTTGAGCATTTTGAGATGGCATGGCATGGAAGGCTCTGCAAGAATAAAATCTGATTTTGACTGAAACTAAATCAGCAAACTTTTTTTCAGCCACAAATACGATAAAGCATCTGACCATATTGTTATGCTGCGACCACGTTGTATATGAGTCTGTAATTCATAAGGTATCATCTTATGTTCTGTTCACTAGCCAGCAGATGAGCAGAGTAGTTGGAGAGGACATTCTGTGAGAGTGCTTTTGGTGCATGATTTGTATGAGTCAGCCTGGTGGGATGGGGATGAGAAACAAAACAGACAGCTGGACACTCTTGGGGGGTATACGCAGTCTGCCTTTCCATGGGATTGCAAGGATCTGTGGGATCACAGGACATCTGCACCTTCAAAATGCACCTCAGATCAATGTACAATTAAAGCACAGCAGCAAAGAGCTGGTGATTACGGGATACAAGAAATAAAAGTGACCCATTGGGTTTCTGAGCAGGACTCTTTTCCTAAATAACTCAAACGTCCAGAAAATCAGTGCAGATTAGCGTGTCAGGTTTGTCTCAGTAGCTGAGAGGGGGTACACATACAGGTATCTCTCCCAGGAACCCAGATAAGCCTCTACTGCAGTGACTTTGGTAACTTTGGTAACTTTGGTAAGCACATAATCTGTACGTCCTTCATGAAATCCTCAGGGCACACCCAGGCTATTCATATGGCCTGGCACAGACCACTGCAGGCATGACAACACTACTAACAATTTTAGTCATTCCCATCCATTGCTCCACATCAATCATCTCTCAAAACAGACCGCTGTTCCCATTGCGCATTAAGATACTAAAAATATCAATGCCTTCAGCTCAATGTAAATAACCGGAGTAGTCTGTCACTTTGTTTGAATTAAACTTTAATGAATAAATTCAAATGATGTAAATTAGCAAAACCGATTGTGGACTTCCGTCAAGTGGATGGTACAAAATCAAGCCTAACGCGGAAATGGCCTGCATTGTTTTGACACACAAGTGTCACACATTGAAACAGAGACACTGTCAAGAAGCGCAGCGAGGGCTTGTCATTCAAAGAAAATTGCTATAAATATATAGCTTTATACACCTTTCTTTTTTACATATACAGGAAAAGATTACTGGTTATTTCCAAAAAACCAACACAAATTAAAATGTATTGTTAAAGGTCGTTACTTGGGTTCCGATTCATATTTCTTCTTCCTTCATATTATTAATATTAGTACTTAGTAGTGGTAGTAGTAGCAGCAGCAGAAGCAGTATCAATAAATAAGAAGAGAAATCAAAGGCTTTCCTCACCTGTGCTATCACGCATGCGTTTTCGTTTCTCCATCCTGGGAAGGTCCGTTGAAAAGATTTGTCTTTTATCTTGAAAGCTAAACGTCATCCGACATCTATATCACATAGTTAACTTCAGTCATTTTACCAAGTCCCTGTCCACCACAAACACTGTCCACCCTTCCCTACAACACATGGACATATGATATCTGTAGCACGGACATGTCCTTTAACGATTGCCAGGCCTACGGGTTCACGCCATACATATACAGCACATTGAGGGGGTTGGGGGGCACACTGATCATGACAGAAGGTCACTTAGTAAGGAACTGACATTTAAGCAGCCACTCTAACTCCTCCCAGACACTCAAAAGTGTAACTAAAACCTTATAAGGATTTATTGCTGGAGATATGTATCCGTGTCGTTTCCTGTTGCTTATTAACAATTATTGTAGAGGGAAATAAGTTTGCCGACACAGCCTATACAATGAATACATTTATCAATTAAATGGCACAATAACAGTAAATAGCACAAATAAGACCACAATAATAAGGATAACATTAACACAAGTAATCAGGTTAATTAAAGAGGAATGATTAGTTACTGGGTGACCAAATTCCTGCTGGCTTGATTTAGTTTTTTGTATATTCAAGCTTCTATTTCTTACATCAAGATGTTTCTCACTTGCATTCGTTATATTATTTAGAGAAATCATTTGGCTTTGCAAAGCACCACATCACACTTTTTTTTCTGACAATTAAAAACCATCAAGACCCATCTCGCACTATATTTGGAGTATTACTGTATAGATGGATGGATGGATGGATGGATGGATGGACAATTTTTTGCTAATTTGTTAGCTTATTAACAATAGTACCTAATGCTAGCAAGCATAAAGAAAATCGAATACAGCTTGCCTGCCAAGGTTTCTCCTATTATATTGGTTGTGATAAATATGTACCAAACCGGCTCTGATGTATTGTTTTAACAAAAGCCACCAATAAAATATCAAAAACACAATTATTAAATGATCATACAAATGTAAAATAAATATGGAATCTTAACGCTAATGATTTTTTCACTCTGCCACTGGAGTGAAAAACAGTCTGGATTATTCATTTCCTCAGGTTTGGGGTGGAACTCAAGATAATAACTGCAAAAAAATGTAACCCGAGTTTTAATGGAGTTCGTGAGAGTACGGCTAGAAATACAAAGTAGTCACGAAAAAGCCAAACAGGTATTTGTTTAGGCACATGTTTAAGAAGTTCTTCTCCAATAGAATGTCAACAGGAGCACGCCATCATTAAAACTTGGATAATTACTATCATTAGTTCATCAATGTCACTAATTAGAGTGTCCATTCAAATAAGTGTCCACAAATAAAGAATAACAAAGGGAGTGTTTAGTGTTCCTCAGGAAGTCAACAAATGTGCCAAGGAATTACACTGTATTTCAACTACTTTAATTAGTGTTTTTAATGTTGTTTACTCTAACCAAATATTACCAACTACCACTAAATGGTATTTTAAAATATATTTAATCTATAATATGCCCGTGATATGTATTATTACAAAATACAGTTGACTAGTTCAGGGTTTGGAAACATTGGTCCTAGAGATCCCTAGATTTAAGCTACTTCTCATTAGCAGTTAATTTTTACCAGGAAATACCAGGTGAAATAATTTCTAATCCAAATACTTGGTTGGATTAAATAATAAAATGCGGTACGGCTCTCGAGGACAAGGTCAATGTTCTGACAAAATGCGAGTACCCTTCCTCACATATCGACATAAGGTCAGGACGACCAAGGGAGAAATGGATTAGGTTTGATACAAGGTCTAGACAGCTTACTACTACTTTTGGAACGCGACGCAAATTTTTACACCTAAATTTTATGGGTCCGACGACACAAATATCTTGAGGGCTAGCCAATTTAACAAACGTGACGTCCGTTGTGCGGTTAACGAATAGCAGAGTATTTCGTTTAATTAAAAGTAAAATGACTAAACAGTTAGGGAAATTAATATATACAGTTAATTATCTAACGTTACATCGTTTTATAAACGTTTTTTTTTTAATTATCACAAATTTCCGCGTTCGATATTCCTTCATCCCTCTGTTAGTATAGTCATAATTACCAAAGCTAGCTTGGTCGCTTGCTAATGTTTACACGCAGATCTGTCGTTCACATCTGGACAGGTTTCTCAACGTTACCTTTCACCCGTAAATAAAACTCACCATGTGGACGTTGACAGCGGGGCATTCGAGGAGGGTCATTCTGACGTTCAGCCATGCTTGCCTAAGCGCTTCGGCGTCAATAACCTGATATTAGTTCCTATGTTTAAAATGTAAAAATAGCTGTTTTTGTCAAATGCAACGCCGTTATTCCTAGCACAGTGTAGCATAGCTGGTATGTGTTTTTGAGCGGACCACAGCTCACATCCTGAGGCGATAAACCCTGCGCTGGCGGAAAGCTTGCCCGTATTCCACGCCGTCTTCCTCTTGCCTTAACATGCGGGGTCTTGATAAGTAATCTTCAACCTAATCCTACCTCAACTCCGGCATACTGCCCGTATGCTGCATCTTGCTGGCCGCACTAACCAGTCGCACACACACAAAGGGCCACATAGATATTGACCTGAAATAGCATTTTTGAAGAATAATCGCCGCAACTGTCAGGTTCGCCGTTAGATATAAGTTTAATTTTACCAGGGAAAAGCGTAGCACAGACATTTTCTATTTTTGCGACATGAACGTCCATTTCGTTAGGCTTTGACACTGGATGTTAACCTTGCAGATTTATTATTGTTTGGGCTACAGCAAGCAATGGTGAAAAAACAAATAAATAAAAAAACTGATTGCAAAGCAGCTTGACTCTTATTTTGGTCTGGGAGACAGTGTAGTGGATCGTTCTTCTTCACCCGGACTTCCCTTAAAGGCCTCAATCACTAAATGGGGTATAGAATACAATCAAATCATGATATGCTTTCTTTTCTGTATCAGTTGCCTTATTAGAAAAACCATTGAAAACATCACCTGCAAATTCTACAGCATCTGTTGTGTATATGGAGCGGCACCCAAGACATTAGGTGTGCAGCCCTATCGGTAAGGAAAGTTAAGAAACCAAACTGCCATTCCTACTTCAGTTCAACATTTGATGAGAAAATGTCAACGCCGAACCTCCCAAACGGTCTGCGTGGCCTGCAGTGTTGAATGGCCAATGTATGCAAGGTAAGCAAGATTCATCTGCATTTCCATGTCTGGTCACTGCATTTGTTGCCGATACAATCTGATCAGAAAATAACTAAATCGGCAATTCAAAATGGATCAGAAAACTACCTGCTTCTCAGATGAATGGATGTAAACAAAATCCCCTCAAAAGAGAATTTACGTGATGTTTTCTACTAATAAAAATGGCTGCAGGATGTGCCAGTTCCGCAGAGTGTGGAATGAACCACTCCTAAGCCATGCTGATCCTTTATGTTCCCTGATTTGACACTGGCAGTCAGTGCAGAGTTAACAGTGGTAAGACTCCCTGAAGTAAGTGTAACACAGTGTTAAGTTACAAAATATGGTTAAAAGTTTTAAACAGGGGTTATTAATTTATAAATGACCAGAAAACAAAAAGACATTTTGGTTCACTTTACTGTATCAAAGGATGCAAAAGGGACAAATAGGAGGACAGACACAAATTAAAAATGAAACAAAAACTTCACCACATCAAGTTAATGCAAGATAGTTCACTACAGGGAGCAAAGTACGGACACGAGTCGTAGCAAAATTATTTAAATGTCTTGACTGTGCAAGTCAACTACCCCAAGTAATCAGCCGATTCAATGCAAGGCAAGGCCTACATCCAAGCTGTACATAATGACAGTGGAAACATAGCTTTAATGACCAGTACAAAGACTCAAGGGAGTCAAATACTGACCAAATGCAAAAATTCACAAACTGGGAAAAGGTGTATAAAATGGCACATAAATGCAAGTCGCACAAAACCCAATGTAGGTTAAATAGTGGATTCTTTTCTAATCTAACACTTGGAAATGACTCGAACACTGTATAGAATGTACTTAGTTTGCAGACCCCACGGGCAGTCTCCACAAACCCCAGTTAGGGAACCTCTGTCCTAGTCAACACCTCCTGTTTATAGTTAGTGCTGCTCCATGAAAACACTATTGTACACTGTACTAAATAATTATATGAAATGGAGAGCATACCACCGCCAGCCCCCCTATTGTAACAGGCCTATAAGTTCATGTATGTATAAAGGTTTTCATTTTTCATGATAGGCTAGAAGCATGATAAAGTGAGGTCCTCATTAAAGAAAATGGTAGCAGGCGGGGGGGCTCTGGTTATAGTAAATAAAAAATAAAAAAACATCTTATACCACCGGAGCAAGGAAGACCTGTTACTATGTCATTAAAGACCCAGTAGTTATGATGATATTAAGGGAATGCTTTTGACAAGATCAATCTCCACTGTCTTCTATTCGTTGGGATTCGGGTTGGCATCAGGATACTGGGAGAGGTCAAAGGTCAACACTTTACTGATGACACAGTCTCCTTGCTGTGGGGGAAAAAAAATTATGGGTTGGATTAATACAATTTCTAGTTACGTGTGTGTAGGAAGTGTAGAAAACTGGAAACTTGTAATTTAAGCATCCAGGAACAGAGCACTTTCTATGCTGACCATTACAGCAGTTCTCAATCCTGCTTCTGGGAACCCGCGAGTATGCCGTTTAATTTTAATCAGCACACAATTAGTTTTGGCTGATCCGTTGCATAAATCTCAGACTCACTTTGGCCCCATGGATGTGTGTGACGTTGTGTATCATGTTATTGCCGATCTCTTGAGATTTTGATACAGACCTCAGGGTAGACCCCAATAAGAGAGTCAGCCTTGGTGTAGAACTCTTCCTTGAGGGAGATGACGATAGCCTGGAAGTTCTGCACGGACTGATCCTTTATGTAGTTCGCCACCTGCAGGACACAAATGGTAATGACTCAGTGACAAGATATTTATAAAATGTAAAAATACTTACTTATTCAGAAACGCATCCATATACATATACAAAGCCATTGTAAAACAAACAAAACAAATGAGCTAAAAGGCTGGACACACAAACCTTGCCAATGTTGGTGTTGTCAAGCGCAGCATCGATCTCATCGAGGACAAAGAACGGAGCAGGCTTGTAGCTATGTGAGAGAAGGCATATGAAAACATGTTTGTCCATTCAGCTGAACGCCAAACAAACCCCAATTAAATACAAACACGGCTATTTGAGCTATACAGAAATAGAAAGTCCAAAAATACCATAATAACCATCCAAAATCCCTTGACCATAAACTGTATTCAGTTTCCCCCACCACACAAAAATCTGTTTCCTAATTTATCCCTATCGCCAATGCAATACGGTGTTGGTAAAGTAGGCTACAGAAGGGAACGCATGAGAAATGTCCATGTATATGTCCAGAGACGTGATATTTTGCCATGTTGTCAGTGGCAGATGCAACGTCCCGGACTGCGGGAACAAGATGTCCTTGGAGAGAGGTACTTATTCTGAGAGGTATAGCCACCAGGCGAGGGACACCCATGAAATACAATTAGCTTCGATGGGTAGGAAGGCAATGAAATAAAACCAATGACTAATGAAGCTCGCGGCCCATCTAAATGCTACTGCTGTAGATAAGTTGAAACTCTGCAATAATAACCCAGATGCACTTACTGGGAAAAACCATTACCTACACATTGCTTTGTACCCTAAATTGCTTTTTCCGGGAACCAGGAGTTCATTCATGGCCCCGATTCACCATTTTTTAAAATTCAATTTAAAAAAAATTGGAACATTGTCCATTCACAAACGATATTGCATTAAAAACTCTGAAAAAAAATCTTGTTGAATTAGTAAAAAACCCCTTCGCTTCTTTCCTTCCCACCTGTGGATGGCGAAGAGCAGAGCCAGAGCAGCCACAGTCTTCTCCCCACCAGACAGGTTGTCCATGGGCCGGAACCGCTTCCCTGGAGCCACACAGTTATAGTTGATCCCATCTAAATAGGGCTCCTCCGGGTTCTCTGGGCCCAGGAATGCCTGAGGAGAGAGCCAAAGAAAGTTAACCAACAGTGCAATATTGTGCCAGAATGCATTCAATAAAACACACAGAAACCATCTGTACGCATTACAAATAACGTATTATTCATTTGTTTTTAAGAAGCAACAGGGCACTATATTAATGACATGCATATACACTTATTGTGCACATACTGCCTTGCAATGCCATTATAGACAGAAACACCCCCGTTTGCCATTTGATACATCTGATCTACAATATGTGCTGACCTAAATTCTGTATAAAACCACTTAATACAATTAATTCCATAAACGCACATTTAAAAAAAAAAAATCATTTTTATAACTTACAAGCTGTAACACCGTAATACCGTAACAAACATTTAGAGGAGTAGAGAGAATTTCGGTATGGTTTTGAAAAAACACAGATGAGTACCTGGGCACTGCTGTTGCGTGACAGGGCCTTGTAGATCTCATCAATGTTGGTAGCCACTGACTCAAAGCAGGCATTGAAGCGATCAAACCTCTCCTTCTTGATCTGCTCAAAGGCCTGCTTGGCCTTCTTCGCTCGCTTGCGTGCCGCCTCAAACTCTGCAGGGCACACACGGTCAGACAGTCTTCCTTAGATGCTAAATCCGGAGAAATCCTCCACTCTCCGTGTCTCCAACGTCGGGTTCTACCACAACCCGCTCCCGCCACACTCACCATCGCTGGTCTCCTGGAACTTGTCCCGGACGCTCTCAAGCTTCTCCATGGCTTTCATGTTGGGGGCGCTGATCCTCTGCAGGATGCTCTGCTGCTCGTTCAGACGCTGCTGGAGGTTGTTCATCTCCACCTTGATCTCCTCTTCGGACAATGTGTCCTGGGTGGGGGGGGGTGTCAAGAAGTGGTCAAAGGATCAGCACAAATGCACAAATAGATGGCAAAAAAAAGTCCCTATGTCCATCAGCGTAGAGGCAAATTCGCAGTATGTGTATGACTGTGTGTACGTCAGAGGAGGTCTATTGTTTAGAGGCAAGAGGGGAGATCAAAATATAAAAGAGTAACTGGTTGAAATAAACCATTACCAAATCATTTATAAAATAATTTCTCTCTTCTTTGAAAAAATCCATTATTGAAATTTGGATTAAAATACTTCAACAGCGACACCTGCACGCAGAGGGGAAAGGGCAAGCTGTGTGAAGTGGTGGTGGGGGGCGGGGGAGGACGGTTCTCCTTAGGCCGGGATCTCTTGTATCAATTTAATGTACTTCATTTTTTTTTCATGTTAATCTGTTATTGGATGTCCTCCCTAACCAATCAACAACCGGAATACAATATTGACATCATTTCCAAATTTCATCTTCAATTCTCTACCACTGAGTGTGACGAACTGGTGGTAAAGCGATGGATAGCGATATATACCGTACCATATTAGGAAAGAGAAACTATAAGTGCAAATTGCGAACCACTTTTAGATTTTTCAGATTTACGTTTCCCTTTTAGTAGCTAGCGTTAGCTAACGAGGCAAATAACGGCAGCCTGAGTGAGGGGGTCACAGAGAGTGGGATGGAGAAGAACCACTTGTGGATTATTTGTCGTCACAGCCATTCCACAGTGTGGATTACGCAGAAAAGGTAAGGATCAAGACTGCTAAACCAAGTCACCAGAAAGATTCAAAGCTGAATAAGGTCTGGTATGAGAGATATTCTTGACTAACGGGCAATCCGACCACTGTGCGGTTAGCCATGCCTTCTGATGGGGAACCCTAAAGCTCACTGCAACGCTTGGTCTGCTCAAGGATTCTGTGATATTAAGAATTTAGATATGGCTAAGAAAAGGCATGACGAGTGTTTTGACTGCATCGGCGCGAATGATGAGGCTGAAGGTTTTTGGTCGGGTGCCAATCAACGAGTTGATAGACGAGGGAGCACGTTTGCAAAAAGAAAACTACAATGTTAAAGTGAGACGAAACAGAGATCCGTTAATCCGTCTCTCTGATGCGACGGCTTATCTTGGAAGCTATCTTTTAGAGTGCATCACGAGAGGCAGGAGTTGGCTAACAAGAGCAACTACAAGGAGTTGGTGGACTTGATAGCACGCTATGACAGCTTAGTTTAGTGGAGCACATTGAAAAATCTAGCGTGTTCTCTAAAACCATTCAGAGTGATTTGATATCAGCGATTGTATCAACAATTAAAAGTGATATCAAAGGCGAGGTGGATGCAGCTCCTTTTTTGCATCGTTATACAGACAATTCAGGAGCGCTTTTTGGGCTTTTTTGATGTGTCCACCAGACTGTAATAAGATAAGTGTTCCTTATGGAAGATGGAAGCCCTGTCTTACCCTAGTTGTATAGTAAGTTTGCATTAGGTTGCTAGTTGGATTATTGCTACATCTGAACATAACATAACAAAATAGAGATAAGTAGCCAACTAGTGTAAAATAACATGACGCGGTGGGTTGGTTTTCCTCCTGTCCTCCCCAATTTTTTGAGTCACCAGCCACCACTGGTGTACGTAGAAAACATATAGGTTGCTATGGGTGTTAAACTCCTCAGAAACCAACAGAACCTGATACCCCTTGATTCAAAGGCTGGGCGCTGTATACCTTGAGGTCCTCCGTCAGGTTGCTGTAGTCAATCTCTATAAGGGCCTCCTTGGCAAGCACAGTACTGGAGGTCTTCTGACTGCTGCTGACAGACTCCTCTGCCTGTGAGCTTCCCTGAGAGACAGAGAAAATATTTGGGCCGTTGAAGACAGTATAAGGACAGAGGAAGAGGGGAGAAAGTAAATCCGGACAGAGAAAGAGGGAGAGCTCCAGAAGCCTGTACCCCATGACCCCCTGTGTGGCGCTCAGTTTACCTCCCCCTGGCTGATGTCATCCATGGTGCCCGACTTGAGGGGCAACCGGATGTCCTGCATCTTGCAGGCCTGCAGCAGGTTGTGCCTGTCACTGCGCTTCTGCTCCAGTTTGGTCTCAATGGCCGTCACCTCCTTCTGCAGCTGCGTCAGCTCCCTGTGGCCCAACGGAAAAAAATATGGACCTGCCATCCCAGTATAGATCCCTCCCCTTCCAATCGCATCTCTGCTTTTCCCCATTAGGGGAGGAGCTGTGGCTTTATAACCGGCTGTCAGGGCAGCCGCCAGGTCGGCATCTGCATGCACGACGCGGGCCCCTTTGAGGTGACTTTATAAACCAGGACGGGAAAGCTAAATATGCACGCGTCTATATTAAAGGCTGCAGCCTTTGCTAAGGGGAGCACAGAAACTATCTCAGTTTATCAATAGAGAAAGTGGGAGGGACTCAATGCTAAGTAAACACATTATCGAATTAATCAATCAGAAGTTATTTTAAGGGAGACCGAAAAGCCATTGGTCATAAAGAAGTCTTGGGTGTCAGCAGAGAATCCACAGAAATATTGTATCAGGCAAAAATGCTTGCTGAAAGGATAACATTAACATAACTACTTTTCCTAAACAAATCAGGATCTAATTTTCTATTTAGTTACACTGGCAGAAGAATGAGGGAAGTTAATTTAAATCACTTAATGCGTTTCTTGGTGCAGTAGATCGTGTTCGCAAATTGAAGGATTTGGATAATATCTTCATCTGTACTGCAGTTAGAGCCAGGGCATTAATGACCCTATTCTGCTCATCATTTGCTGTGGTCACGGTAGTAAAGAGCCAAGTTCTGTCTGACATTGTCCAGGGTTGCACTGTGTCTAGTTTGCAGCTATGCAAATTTCTTACTTGTTGGCCCCACCCAGCTTTTTGCGAATCTCTTCCATCTCGTGGTTCTTGTCGTTGACCTCGGACTTCTTGGTCAGGTGCTGGTTTTTCAGGTCCTGCAGCTGAGCCATGGTCTCATCAATGATTTTCATGTGCCTCTGCTCCTCCTACAAGAGAGAGAAAGAGACAGCGGATTACTTTGTGTTCAACGGA
The DNA here is from genome assembly GCA_025775045.1 of Hiodon tergisus. Classification (NCBI taxonomy): domain Eukaryota; kingdom Metazoa; phylum Chordata; class Actinopteri; order Hiodontiformes; family Hiodontidae; genus Hiodon; species Hiodon tergisus. The sequence continues at coordinate 5,463,715 of JAOVYW010000101.1, forward strand.
AACCGTTACGTTTTTCTGCATTTTAAATACCGAGTATTGATTCCTTCTCCCAAAAAATGTACCTTTTTCAGCCGCTCAATCTCGCTCTCATCCTTCTTCACGGTCTGCTCCCACATCTGCACCTTCTCCTGGTCCTCCTTCAGCTGGTTCTTCTCATAGTCCAGCTGGATACCAAGGCGGGTCTTCTGGGTCTCAAACTCCAGACTGTGGGAAGGAAATATATAACTTAAAACTGAACACGTAGACCACAAATTGTTAGCACTGAGAGCTACATGAACCGTTTTGTTTTTCTTTGCACCATTTAACTGGCAGAACTTTTACAGAAGCATTTCAGATCAAGCTACAGCAGCAGTCGCACTCCTCGGTAAGTCAGACACCTGGACCAGCATGTCCCACGCAGCCCCAGAAACACAACCACCCCAGGAGACGCACCGTTTCTTGGCGATCTCGTTTTGCCTCTTGACCTTCTCCTCCTCAAACTCCCTGATGTTCCTCACTCCGATCTCCTTGCAGAACTCCACAAACACCTCATCCTCCACCTGAGGATACAGGAGACCTCTTCAGGTCTGGTTTTACGGTATTGTTTAACAGTCACCTCCACGGTACAGTGTGTTATTTATCCTGTGTTCTCAGAGTTCTGGTCCACTCCTTACCAGATTCATGCGGTCTTTCAGATCCTTCATATCCCTTTCACGGGACTGGACGATGCGCTTGATGTCATTGATACGTGGTCCAAAATTTGCCAGCTCACTCTCCAGCTTTGACTTTTCCTGCACACAGAGTTTAAAAAGTCAGACTGAACAGTCACAAGGCAAGCATTCCCACAGGAGCGGAGGTGTGCACGGGCGTACCTGCATGTTGAGAGACAGGTGCCGAGTCTTGGTCTGCTCCAAGTCACTCTGGGAGTATTTAAGTCTCATCTGCAGGCCGTGAGCCTGAGATTGCACCTGCCTCAACTCCGCCTCCTTCCTCTTCGCCTTCATTTGCTCCTACAGACAGAGTACCAACAAATGAAAAGATAAAGAGGAAGAGACAGAGCCATCTGTTCCCCTGCATATTTAACCCAGTAGTTAACAAGCCACGTATTATAAACCCAAGCACGTTTTCTGGTTCCGCGTTTTGAGGCTGAAATGGACTCTGCGTTTGTCCCACTGGGGCCCGATCTTGTACCTTGAGCTCCTCTGTGAGTTTTTCCTTCTTGTCCTTAAGCTTATCCACAGCTTTCTCGTCCCAGCGCCGGGCCTTGGCTTTCAGGTCGCTGGCCCCTCCCGAGATAACACCCGACTTCTGGAACAGGGTACCATCCAGCGCCACAGTCTGAGGGAAGGAGAGACAAATTTGTGGGCTGCTTTTGGCCACGCCTGAGTGTATGGTGAGTAGACTGTATGCTCCCAAACACAACTAAACTGTTCAAGCTGTGGACTGCGGGCTGGTACTTTATTACCTTGTGCCTGTACGGACCCCCGAAGGCGATCCGACGCGCGTCCTCCACGTTCTCGCACACCAGGGCGTTGCCGCAGGCGTACTGCAGGGCTTTCTTGATGTGTGGCGGCTCATAGCGGATCACGTCAATCACCAACTTTGCCCCGCGCAGCTCTCGCAGTTTCTCATCAGTCGGCTTCACCTGAGAGAGGGAGGGGCATTCACAAGTAAACCAATCAAGTCAATCACCAAGACTGATGGGCAGCAGATGGCATAGTGGTTAAGGTTCAAGTCCCACCCCAGCTGTTGTATCCTTGAGCAAGGTACTTAACCTGATTTACTTAAGCCACACACACACATACATACA
>JAOVYW010000101.1:5491555-5502322 GCA_025775045.1 Hiodon tergisus
TGAGTTTTGAATGTGCTGCACCATTGTGCTAACACACAGCAGCACAGACATGGGTGGAGCAGGAACGGGCGTAGAGATGTAGTGAGTTTTGAATGTGCTGCACCATTGTGCTAACACACAGCAGCACGGAAAGGGCTGAGCAGGAACAGACTTAGACATGTAATGGGCGAGTTCTGTTCTCACCGGAGCTGCATGTCTATGTTCAGGCTATGGAGGAAGTTCCCTCCAAACGCCAAGCAGTCCACTGGGGTCAGCACAGCATGAATCCATCCTGAGAGAGAGACACGTGCAGAAAAAGATAACTACATAAACCAGTGTTCTTTTTCACACCTTTTTTCTTTTAGGTAGCATCGTTTTACAATTTTAATCAGGTTGTAGTCGTGTACATTTTACTTCCTAGCAGGTAAAGAAAACGCAGATTAAACATTATGATTATCAGATTAACAACATCTGTCGGCTAATTTTATGTTGTGTTGTTAACGTCCGTAAATTATCAAATCGAATCAGTAATTTATCCTCATGAAGCAATTTTTTTGCCATTGTCAACTAAATTTAAACACCTGTATCAATTTTGTGGTTGAAATTAAACATTGACATGCATGGGTTCTCATAAGAAATTACTTAATATATTCCTGACCAGAAAAGAGAGAATTGTCCTTTTTTGTCTGCAGATGTGATGAGCAAAAACCATTAATTCAACATTATACTTGCAATAACTACATAACGACTATGGTCTACTCATACATAAAAAGGACGCATAGATATTGTGATGAGAACAAATACCTAATTTCACTGCACACAGTGAAACACACAACACTTCAACAATCAAATACCTGTAGGACTCCTTTTTCTAGAAAGAATCTGAAGCAGTAACGTACGAGCCCTGCACTTTACACTAATTTACGCAAACACATATTATACGGCTGGGAAGTTACCTGTGGGTATGAAGAGGGTGTTTCCCTGCTTGACAGAGCACTTATAGCACATGTCCACCTGGTCACCAAAGAAGAGCTCATTCTGGTTAGAAGAAGAGCTCCAACGTTCAAACAGGGCCAGGTTTGCGGAGCTGGGACGAATTAGGTAGAATATTTTTTCTCCCTGGGAAAAACAAGGACAACGAGCGTCACTGGTTTGCATGGGCTTACTATTCCCATCAACCAACATCATCACAAACTTCCCACACCGCAAACACTGCTCAGATTATCAGAACACAGACATGGGTTAAAATAAAACTCAAACATTTAGCTTGGTACAGCTTCCCTCATCACCAACCTAACCAAAATGTATATATGCTTGTTTCTTTGTCCTTCTCTGTCCCACTTCCTCATAACCTCATCACCCGCAACCTCCATCTCTCATCTCACCCGAAGTACATGGTACCACACAGAAGTACCACCAAAGTCAATGTGGAAGTCTGTGTAGCTGTCCTTCACCCCCATTAGGCAATACTTCTGCACATTGGGCCTCTCGAACACAGATTCTTCAGGCCAAAGGTTCTCCACCCAGGACAGCTTCCGGACAATCTTGGGTGTTTCCACCAAGTTGGAAAGCCTTGGAGAGATCATTAGAAAGGCATGAATAATGAATAATCCTGCATCTACATTTTTTCTAATACTGCTTTCGAAGAGTGCCAGCTCCATGTGACAATTGTAAAAAATGAATTAGGTTTGTAGAAAGCTCATAACGTGTACCTGGTCTCGGAAAATTCCAAGCTGATCACATTAAGTATTCGGTCTCTGTTGGGGCGGTTGTAGTATTCAACAAAGTCCCCCAACCGCATTTTTAAGTCTGCTTGACGACCCACATCTATCACGTCAATCTCCTTGTCTGCACCTTCACACATACAATACAAACACCACACAGACATTTGAATGCAACAGGTCAGAGAGGGGACAATAGAAGATATCAATCGATTTCAGCACAAAGGTAAAGCTGCCACGGTATCTCAGACAGCACTCCGCAAAAGTCGAAAACAGACATGGAGAAACTACAAATGGCTAATTCCACACACAAGCACAGGTGATCCTTGGAAGGACTTTTTTTTTTTTTTTTAAACAGGAAAACCATGACAAACGTTTATTTTATATCTATTTATATATATATATATATATATGTTAAGAAAATACCGAAACATTAGCTAATGTTAGCCAACACTGTGCTTTCTTTAAAAAAGAAAGAGGGTCAGAGAGGGTCAAGGTGAAAGATCTGAGGAACAACAGACAAGCTTTAGTTCTGATCTTCTTAGTAACGTTGTGTTAGTGGAACAGCGAATGTTTTGGCTATGGCGTGTCATTTTTGCTCATTCAAGCAAAGAAACTTTATGCAGATACTTTTTGTTATCTTCCATATTTATCTCAGTAAATGAACCTGCAAATCTGGTGATTCTCTTGTACCAGTGTTTTCCTCTGGAGATTGAAGCGCCGAGTTAACTGTCGACTTGGATATTGATTGCACACCATCAGTAATAAGTTATAGCCTGCTGTCTTTATAATTAAGACAGTATGTTTCAACACTGAAGCTCCAAATATTAGTACTGGGGATGGAAGATCTGTAATAAACGTAAATAAATTGACTTTAAAGTCTGATTCATAAGCAGATTAGTCAACTAATAATTAAACAACACAGTTTTTTGATTGACTTACAGCCCTACATAATTCGGATTCAGGGTTCTGTCCAGGTCACTTGGTGTAGCCTTTGTCGGGTAATAAGTCTGGCACCTGGCAGTGATACTGTGCTGTTGAACGAATCGCCATCGGAATATCAGGCATGGGAAAAGGAAGGGCCAGCACTTCAGGCAAGGAAGTAAAGCTTTCACTTCTCCTTCTCTATGCTGACAGGAAAAGAACTGGATAGGAGATGGCTGCAGCTCTGACCATTGAAAACCACGATTGACTGAGGGAAAGATTTACACACAAGCAGTAAATTAAGTTTCAAATTCAGGGCGAATTGCGTAAAGCAAAGCCGTGAATGACAAGGGTCACCCACAATAAAGGGGGAATAAAGCGCAGCATTTACCTATGTAGTGCTCAACGTCGGAAACGGAGAAGGACGGGGGGGGCAGACTCATGCCCAGCCCTTCTTTCCTCAGGACCAGCACAGGCACACTGAATGAGCGCTCTTCCAGAAACTCTACTGTCAGCTGGGTTCCAGATGGCTTTAACAACACCTCTTCCGCACTGACACAAATAGAGTTAAAGGGGGGAAGCGTCACAAGAGGGAGAAAAGTCTTAGAATAGCTGAGGACGAGAGCTGGACAGGCTCTACCTGGGGAAGGTACGGCTGCGTAGCTCCTTGACAAACTGAGAGCTGCCCGTCTTCACTGGCCGACTTGGGTCCCTCGCCGCACTTGCTGAGTCAGTCTGTCTGTGACCCCCACGGCGCTTGCGCACTGGGAAAAAGACATAGGGCACAAGGCAAAATACGGTTCACCACTGGTCTGAGAATGATTTTGTTCACACTGTGTCACGGAGGCATGCAGGCAAACGGGAGGACAGAAAGGCCATACGGTATGTATTGATTAAACATGAATGGGCAAAAGGTGCCTGAAGGGGTGGCTGTAAACACATTTATTCAATGTTAGGCAAGGCAAAAAGACAAAGCAGTGCACAGAAGGGTACTTACTGACAGAGGGGCCATGTGTGACCTGACAGTTTGGACAGTGGTACAGATCAATATCTGCAGCTTTTTCCTCTTCCACCCCAACACAACTTAAAAAAACAAACATAAAAATTGTAAGGAAACATCAATAAATCGGCATAGTGATTTTAACTATACTTATATGAGGTTATGTATAAAAATCTATTAAAAATATAATATATAACTATATACAACACATAAAATACAACTAAGCATTACATGCAGTATGATCAAATAAATTACCTTCCATGGAACCAGTCTTGACAGATGTCACATTCAATCATGAAGCGAGTGACATCATAGGGCAGTCGGCACAAACAGTAAACAGGAACGGATGCCATGTTGGGAATACCGTTATTGTTTACCTAGATGGTGTTTGAAGTGTTTGTAAAAAACTTATACTAGTTTATACCCTAATACAGTTTGACGTGTATTCAAAACTAAATAGTTTTTGGTTTTCATTTGCCGAAATGGACACGCAGAGCAGCAAGATTGAAATACAATACACTGTCTCAGGTGTTAGAAGACCATCCTGTACCAGGCTGGATGGCAAAATCTATGCACAAATAAACAGAGGTGGTAGGAGCTAAGTGAGAGACGTATGAATGTGTGTGATGTAATTATTTGCAGTGACACACATCCCATCTCACATACAACACCGTGTTCACGATGGTTGGGTACCTGTTGGATGGGGGAAATAGTTAAGATGAGAAGAAAAACTTAACAAAAGCAGAAAGCATCTACGAAAAAGTATAAACCAACAGCATGCAATTACAAAGCACATATTTAATATATTCATTTTTTTAAATCATCAAAAACCAAACACTTATGCAATGCTTAAATACATTTTTTTAACGTACAGAATATTATGAGAAGTGCGGAGTTAGACTAATCTAAAATTTGCGGCAGGTAATGAAATAGTTTTAGGTCAGTTTGCAAAGAAAATTATTAATCACCTTATCACTGAGCTAAATAAACGGATTACAAATTATTTAAAAACTATCCAAACCGAAGGTATTTAGAATGGTTATGGAATATTACGTGTGTTTATTTACTTAGTAAGAACTGTTGTCAACTTTCACATCTAACAAATTTACTTCAGCATTTACATAGCAATGTATTTATTGTAGCCAATTTTTAACCTTACGTATGTATTAGCCCTTTAACACAACCTGAATAAACATCAATGATTTATGGTGCATCAGCGCAGCATTAGTGTGATCGAAAGTATCTTTAGGCATCATTTGTGAAAACTCTTCACCAATAACATTTCAAAAGTAAAGGAAGCTTGTGTGCATGTCTTATATTTTCAAAATAGTTCCCGTCATCTTCTTTAACACTAACAACTAGTACTCTGTTCAAGCATAGACTGAATAATGCATAGAATATAAATTTGATCAAATTAATGAGTAACGAAATTCTAATACGGATGGCTAATTAATTTAATGAGAAACAGCTCAAGTTTAAATTAGACGCTTTATATTAACTACGTTTGGCTACTCGGTCTACATAACAAGCAAACTGTCTAACCTGCAAAATAGTTTTTACCCAGCGTCTTTATAGATAACTAGCTAACACCTGATTTCAGGACAAAGCTATCTAGCCAGCGAAACATACATATTGTTTGTTAGCAATCTAATAGTAAAAGTTTTAACTGGCTTTAGACTTCTACTGAACATTCATAGTTCTGCAAGGTGTAAGAGTTAAATAAGAATACACTCGAGAACAAAGCAAAACTTAACCGATCTAAGTTGTTAACAGAAACGGGGCCTCCAAGCACTCTGAAGCGGCCTACCTCTTCACTAATTGACGAGGATTCACTGCGGCCTAGCAAAGAAAGTCCCGTTATTCGCTAAATGTAGCAAGGCATATTTCCGAAAACATATATTGTTGATTTGATTCAGGAGCTGCAAAATCAATTGGTAGTAGAGTCACCGATCGGAAATATTAGAGTATCACCACAAGAATCAAAACTGTAATAAACAACGGCAAGACTCGCGGCGCAGAGACGCCATTTTAGCCCGTACAAAGCGCGACTGTCATCCTGTAGATCTTGAGAAGCAATAAAGTTGGATTGGATTGTATTGCGGCCTAACTGATCCAACTTAACGGTACCTGTATATTTACATAGGATAATACTATGCTTAAATAAATTCGTTGGGAAACGGCTGCATTTCGTTCTACTAAATATACACAACTTTCTGGAAGCAAGAGTTGGATTTGGAAAATCTGTTTGTGGCTAAGGAAGTAGAGCAGGATCAAAAAAGAAAGACAGACAGTGACTAAGGAAGAGGGAAAGGAATAGCTAGCCCTCGAGAATTCTGAGCAGCATGCCAATAGACAGTGCCTGCTACTCACGTGATACACAACAGAAAGGAAGCCTTGAGAGTTAAGTTCAAGCTCTTCAGCCCCAGGCAGTGTATTACCTCAGGTGGTTCCAAGTGGCCTTTCTTGTGGTCTCCAGGCCCAGCCTAGAGAGGTGTTTGGTCACAAGCTGTGTATGGTACCGTGCTTGCTCTCTTGGCTTGGCACACACAAGCCAGTAATCCTGATGCACTTTAAGTTGAGTGGGGCCAATGAAAGGCAGAACACAAAACTCACTGCTTTGCCCCTGAAAGGCAGACAGAAAGTACTGTGTCCCTGAGTTATAGGAACATGGAATTAAGTGCCTCGCAGATCCACTGTAGTGTACTAATCTTGCGGTTCACTTAAGTAAATTGATAGTTTACTTGCTTTCTCCGACTTCTCCATACAAGAAAGAGGCATGGAAATTCCAGGTGGAGAACGCCTTGATGGAGTTGTTAAATCAGTGGATAACAATGGTGCACCTCATAGCATCAATTTATCTGAATAAGTGCTGTGACCCAACTTAGTGTTGGTACTGTGGATGACCCATTTGAGAGACCATGTTTTTTTTTCTATAATAAAAACAAACTGCACAGCATTGAGGTCTAGTAGTGGTCCATTTCTTCAGCTACAACAGTTTAGACCTATATCCTGACAGAGGAATGTAGACTTATTTTTCTCAAACTTTATAAACTTCACTTGCTAACAAACAACAAATAAAGGTAGTACAAATTAAGAGAATTTTTCTTTACTAAAAGAATAAATTTTATTTCAGCACTGTATATCCCAACCATACAAACATGACTGCAAATCATGACCCTCTTTCAGCCTTTTCTTTAAATCCTTTGTGAAAACACAACAGCTTTCCAAAAATATGTGGTTGTTCTGTTACTGCTAAAGAAGAAATTACTAGCAATGATCATATTAATGATTTTACCCTTCACTGCACAAGTTCTTATGGGTGGTCTTGATACATGTATCAATTATCTAGGATGTAGCAGAAGGCTGCTATCAAGGGACTGTTGCCTGTAGTAAAACTTGCCATTAAGCAGTGAGGTGATGATCAAAGAACAATCCTCCTGCAGCAGTATTTACGTAGCGCATCACTGTAAAACACATTACTGTTATCACAACAGTTTTGCAATGCAACATGTTGGTTAAAAAAAAGGATACATGCTTTGTCTCCGTGAAGTGAATGGTTGTACAGCCAAGATACAATAGGTTGGGGGAGAAAACAAAAAAAAAAACAAATAACAAAACATGCCGTCCCTCCCCCTCCCCAAAAAAACCCAGACACAAATCTAAAGGAATGCAATGACAAAACTTCTTAAAAGTTGTGTCTAAACACGAAAAAATAATTAAATTAAAACAATGACACTTGTTAGAAATTTTTAGAAATGGGTAAATAAAGCAGGTTTAAAATTAAACTAATTGTGCCCAAGGCTTGACTCAAGCCCTGGCCTGACAACTCATTTGGGAGACAAGAAAAACACAACTTGTGGCCACTTTCCCCAAAAAGATGTAACCATCACTAGTTTAATTACCTCTCACAGATCCAATATTTCTGCTAAATTTAATTTCAAAGAACTTAGACACATAATACGTAAAGATATTACCAAGGGATAAAACGTGGGTAAAATTTTTGGTACTGAGATTTACAACACCACTAACATTGTTAGGCCATACAATCATATTGTTAGCAGACAATCGGCAAACTGCATCAAATCGATCGCGGCCAGTTTTAGGGATGATTACATCATAGTGGTTCAAGTGGTCTAAAACATACATTTTCCAGAGAAAATACAGGCAGGGAAAACGGCAATTGTTACAGACTGAAAATGGTAGTTTTGCTAAACATTTCACTACTAACAGTAAGCAACAGTAGGAGGATTAGCAGTATTAATAACATTAAAAATAGCAAGAAAAACATCTGCACGTTTGAATTAAACCTAAGAGATAAGCAATACTCTGCTATTGAAAAGTTTCCTTTATTCAGAATCTCACTATAGTTATGATCATCATAACTATCTTAATTTCTTTACGTTTGGTTGGTTGGGTAGATAGGAAGGGATGGGAGAAAGAACAGATTGTAAAAGGAAACTTTGGAGACAGCCAAGAGACATTATGAAGGGATAAGTTAAGGAAAGATCTGGGTCCATTTGTATGTAGTGTGTTGCGAGTATCAGTGAGGATAATTTGGTGTGAATGTGTGTATGGTCCACATTTGTACTTTTCTGAAAACACTGAGCTCCAAACCTTTTCAGTCAATGTGTGTTTTCAGAGAAGCACAGAGGGAAAACAAGGGAGTGTGGTCAACAACACAATTTAATGACTGTTTACCCAAAGATCCATTCAGTTAACTGCCATTACCTTTACCAGTTTTCTATATGTAAAGTACTATAATTATTTTTGTGTTTATATAGTATGTTTAAATTGAGAGAAAATGATGAGTTAGGTTTATAGAGATAATTAAAACATGAACGGTCTGGAAGAAAGAAAGTCAAAGTGGGGGATAGGAACTTCATAGGTTTCGGGAGTTTTTAAACACCCATAATGACCACATTCTGGAGGACACCACTGTCTGAACTATGCGTCTGCCTACATCTGCATGTTTTGGTGTCACCGGATGTGCATTGTTCCACCTTGGTCGATATTCCACTGCCAGTATCACTATGAGATTAAAGAACTGCTTATTCACCAACGACTATCTACTCGCCTCACTGAAACTGTACAGAAACACGGCACAATGGGAGAAACATAGGAGAGTGTACGTGTCAGGATGTGGGGATGTCTATGATGGCATGTGCTAGCATGCAAGAAGTATGATATCAATTTGTTTCATTTGTTAAATGCTGCACCTAGCCAATTAAATGCACTATGCATGCTGTACTAAGGATAAGTCTACCTAGCATGACATAATATGATGCCTTTCTTTATACTAAAGTCCTGTCAAGTATGTCCAGTACAGTCCCATATAGTAAAACTCATTTTAGTCTAGAAAACATAGCAAAGCTTAGCACTGTACACTATGGTCTTAATAAAAAATAGCTAACAATAGCAAACCGTTAGTTCAGTTATTGTTTTCGGGTATTTTGGTAACAAAGTTATTACATCAAAAGGGCCATTTAAAGTGATTCAGTGTAACTCACAATACATATTCCAGACTACTACTAGGGTACATATTAAAACAATATATGTCCACACAAATATAAAGGGTTCCTGTCAGATTCAATGATAATAAATGTAATATTTATTTGTAGCACAAGTTAAAAAATATTACCATTTATATTAAAACAAAATAAGGTGCTTCAAGTCAACTTAAATTTTTTCAAACATTATAACTTTTATAATCCAATGGCCTGGAAATTAACATTCAGCTAAATTTAATCATTACAATTGACTCAGGGCAATATTATTTCCCCACTGTGTTTCTCTTATTACAGCCTGTATTTAACCATGCTCTTCATCACAGTAGCTCTTCATTTAACCTCACACTACCAACATTCATTCAATAGGTCTTGGAAATGGAAACAACTCAACCCTCCTCAGTCCATAACACTGCTGTTAGACTCATTGATGGGAGGGTGAGTGCAAGGTTGCCAGTTGTAGTATATAGAACAGTGATATATATTTAACATAGTTTTGATGTTATTTTGTTTAGACTTAGATAGCATTTAATTCCACTTCTTACAAAATGTTGCTCATGTGTCCTTTACCATGGACATATATGAAATCATATAATTCCAATAAATGAAAGTTGTTTAATTCTATTAACATTAAACAAAATTTTAAAATCACCAAAAATAGTTATTTTCTTAAATTTGAGCAAATAGTTTTAATGATTGTTATCTGGGCCCATTACTTAAAACAGATCATATACCATATCTGAAAAATTTCCAAAGCTAAACGTAGTGCAAATAAGTGACTCAAGAGGGCGCTAACGTGAGGTGTAGTACTTTTGGTTTACCCCTCACTAACCGATTTTTAAATATCTCCCAGGTCAACTAAGGTGCTATGATCATTAGGAGTCATTGGCAGAGAGAAGAACGCAGGACTTTCAGAGAGGAAAGCTTGCCCATTCAGGTCGAGCAATTATTAAAAAGGGTTGCAGGAAAGACTAAAAGCTTAGTTACCCCCGCAAATAAAGCATGACCAAACAAACAAACTATCACCATAAAATGAAGTGCTCTACGCACAGGAGAGGAACGCAAGTCCCATGTGTAATAATTTTATAGAAATAGAACAAGCTCAAGGATGGCTTGTCATATAGTACAACACGAGGAAGGGACACTTAACATTAAAATAATCTGATAACAAATAGTCCATTGGTAAAAATTTGGGTACGATGGCTTTATCCACGGTGCGAAATACAGGGAAACAGCCAAGAGCACATTACGTACGAACACGCTAAACCTGATCGGCTGCCTACAAACAAAGTCCTACTGAAGACAGAGAATTAGGGATCCCTTAAATTTATATCATCAATGATGAGCCCATCTGATAAAAGTGATCGGGAAGGCAAGGTGGGTCTATTGGACTTTTTGTAATTCTATGGTGCATTCCCAACCAGCTACTATCCTTTAAACTTAGATGACATTCATTTATAATATCCATTCATGATTAATATATCAACGATCCAATGTTCAACCAATATTAAAATTTCTTACCAGTTATTAAAAAAATATTTACACTTCTAATACATCTGCGTTTTTTCCTAATTTTAAATAAAAGGATAAATGTTCCTCTTAAAATAATTAAATTTGTTTTAATTTAATTAAAAATAAA
>JAOVYW010000101.1:5502422-5531784 GCA_025775045.1 Hiodon tergisus
CACACACACACAAATGGCACGAGTAGGTATGTGTGGGTGTAGTATGTTTGTGAGGTGAAACAGCAGTCTCCTCTTTCCAAAATGTCGAGCTCTTTGAGACAAAGAAGAAGAAGAAGAAAAATGAAGCATTAGGTAGGAATGGGCGAGTAGATCGAACCACCCAGTGATTTTCAACATTTGGGCCGGCTGGGGGGTGGGTGCAGCGTGGGGAGGACTCCAGCTGGTGTGCCCCCTCACCAACCTGACCGCCTGAGCCTCCGTCTGTACCCAGACTGTGGAGGTGTGCGTGTGGGCTGATGAAACTGTGCTTGGTGGGGGGAGCAGTAGCCCACATGGAGCGTTCGCTCCAAAGAAGATAAGGTGAAGCTATCTGCGCGGGTGGGATACATGAATAAGTTGCAATGCTTTTTTTTTTTTGTGTGTGTTTTTTATTGGGTTATCAGCACTTGGCCGCTGCCTGCTGTTTTCCATGTGTGGGCGTGTCCAGGACTGTAACTTCCGAGAGTGGACAACACGGAGAGATGGGAACCGAGATGGAAATGATATAGTCAGATACATGTTCCTGATTTTATTATTATTACTATTTCTATTAAGGGAAGGCATTTCTATAATAACATTGAAATTGTCCTGGCATATTTTATACTATAGGGGGCTGATCAAATCATAATTCTAGATGAACGTGATTTGTTGTTTTTTGGTATTATTAAATAAATGATCACTATAGTGATATAGCAATATATAGTAATGGGTTTATCATTGCAGTTCACAGTTTATCGGTATACAGCTAAAACTTTTGTGATGCCTGTATTTTCCTTTTTAAATACATAAGAAAAATACTAATGCTAAATACTGTTTGAAAAATTGAGAAAAGACACACGTTTTAAAACAGAATTTTTGTTTAAACTTTTTGTATTCATTTTGAATTAAATTTGATTCAGGGTGATCAGAACAATTAAGTAAAATAAGTAAATAGACAAAGAGAAAGCAATAAAAATACAACTTGTCAATAGTGATATAAATCGAGAGAAGATATATAACTCACACAAAGTATTACAAAAGAGTAAGAAGCTAATGTAAAACTAAAATAACTGCACCTCCTGGTCTACAGAGAAGTCCCATGCTACCATCGTGCCTGCAGAGGCTGAGTGCAATTGAGCCGTGAATCTTTCTATAATAACAATTTCGTAGTATAACCTAGCCAGACAGAAGGACTCTTAAAATTTTGATCAGTGCAGCTGCCGATTTAGATCTGAGTAGTAGAAGAGAACAGCGAGCGATTCGCTGTTCCCTCCCCCCACTCTCCCGGTGATTATCTGCGCTCCTAATTAATGCTTGGCACTGACAGGCTAATGAAAGCCTGCTTGTTTTTTCTGTGTCCTCATTTAAAAAGTACAGGAATTCGGGATACGTGGGTCTACAAACAACAGAAACGTGACAGTGGCATAAATATAAGTCTAAGTAAACAAAGTAGGCACAATTTCTAAGTCAAAATCCGAAGCCCCCCTGCTTCTTTCATCTCCCGCGTTGACCTCAGCACCACCAGGGCACGGAAAGACTACTACAGCAAACTTCAGAATGCGTCCACTAAGAAGACAGCTGGTGTTGTCCTGAAAACACCTGTGTGCCCAGATGTGCACATGCGTGCAGAGTGGTTTCTCAGAGCAATTTATAGCATTGATGCCTTAATTTAATACATTGACGTATATCATGTTTTTTTGTATGGTTTCATTTTAATCAGATTTGAAGCAATTTTGGACGAAATGGAAAACAGACCAATTACTTCACTTTGTAAAATGGATGATGGCCAGATTCAAATAGAGAGGTTCCGCCCACGGTCTAAAGACTAGCGAGTTAGATGGACTGGCTCCTGTGCACAGCGACCCTGAATTTAATAAGCTGTTATGGAAAATGAATGAATGCAAGCCCATTGTCCTTTTGTTTTTTCTAAAGTCTGTCAAATTACTATTCGTGTAATCTTACTAATTCGCTAATCACACATAAAATTTATTTAGATATTTCAAGCATGTAAAAAACCTAAAACTAAGATATCATCGTAAAGCTTACTAGAGTATCATTTATACCTTAGAGTGTTTATATGTAGTTGGATTCCTACAACAAAGCTATGAATTACTAAAACTTCTTTGATGAGCCCAGACACAAAATTAAAATCTTTATTATAAGAATGAACACATGGCCACTTCAGCAGTGCATAAATTATTCCACCCCCCACAAATTAACACCAAACATTAGTCAACAGAACCAGTCAACAATTTGTCATCATATAATTTTTGTATGTACGCTCTTCAGACTCTTCTGTTACCAAGGCAACCAGAGGCTATTCCTCCGGAGGAACCAACGTTTATGTTGGCATGACAACCATGGGCACTACTCTCCTCATGTGGAATGCCTAATGAATTCTGGCACAGGTTAAAACATTGATATATATATATATATATATATATATATATATATAGTATATAAATGTATATATAAATATTTAGCCATAACTTCTTAGGAGGACGAAACAAATAAATCATACGAGGGACTCAGAGGTGCTAAATGTGGACCATCACATAAGTTGGTGAAACTAGATTGCAGCGGTAGAACTCATGGGGTGCCACGTGAGGGAAGTGAGAACATGCAGAATGCACAAGTGCGTGGGTAGATGCTTTTCAGACTGGGAGAGCATGGGCAGCACGAGCAAACCCTTTTTTTTTTTTTATGAGAAAACCTTTTAATCAAATTTCAAAGAATTGCACACGGGAATAACACAGAACAGCATACAAGAATCAAAACAAGACAGACTTCCGAACAAAAGTAAACAAGAGACAAAGAGCAGTGAAATATAAGATCAGAAAATCATTCATTCTGGAGTGAAAAAGTTGTAGTCAGTAAATGTCAGTTTTTATCTTGAGCCAATCCTCAAGTATATTGCAAAAAACATCGCCTTGGAGACAATAAAAAGGTCTGGTGGGCTGTTCATTCAGAATAGCCTGACAGCAGATACATGTGATTTATTCTACATTACATATTATTGATCTATCTGGCGCGCTTATCCAGCACAGTCAAGTACAAAATGATAGTCAATGCGTGGGGGTAGGTCTTGACCATGACCTCAAAAAGGCAGGGTCCCAGTACACAAATTCTTAGTGAAGAGAGGCAGAGCTTCAAAAATGTGTTTATTTTATGATTCTGTTCAAGCATAAATTATATACTTTTAAAAGTTATTCTTAAAACTGGAAAAACATATAACTGCTGAACAAAAGCCAAACACAAAACAACTGCTTGTCATATGGTATCACATTTTCCAGGAAGCCCTCTTCTTCCTGTTATTTAAATCTCACCCAACCAACCAGAGGTTCATTTGCAGACAAGTCTTCGTGGCATTATGGGGATTGTAGTGTTAGGGGAGGGGGGCTTTTTCCCCGGTGCCCCCTTAGCTGTGCCACACAACACTTTAGTATGTAGTGCTCATTGAAGCATTGATAATCTGTAATCTAGAGGCAGAAGAACGCTAGGAGGTGAAGTGCAGATCAGAGGTAAGTTTTAAGTTTAAGAGTCTTGCATGATAGGAACATTCAGACGTTCTTTCTGCACTTCTAACACAGGTTTATGTTTTATACTCTTATAAGTTTGAAGCTAGCTTGTGTCACGGGGGTAGACAGAACTGCAACTCTGCAGTTTTGATCTACCACCAACCCAAGCAGAGCAGGACACAAGGTAGAGTAAGGACAATCATTTAATTCGTAGTAAGAGTGCAAGTGCAGTTGTGCAGTTTGTAGTGAAAGTAACAGCACTTCCTGGTGTCGGAGGCCAATTTCAAGTTGTATGCACCTACAAAATGACAATCACATACAAAAACTGCATCCTAATCAAGGAGCTTTTACCAGTGAGCGTAGAAAACTCAAAAGGAACTTTTTATGTGAAGATATTTTCAGACAGAGATACAAACGATTAATCTATGTGCAGTGGGTCGCATTGTTTGTCCTTTGATCGCATGTGATTTTTCCCCCCACTCTCGTCACCTCTGTGAGTGGCGGTGACAAGATTTTCTCTCTGCACACCGGGTGTGGCTCACAACAGCTCATTTCCACCCACTGGGTTACATTATGTTCCCGTCCTCCTCTCCATCAGCCGAATCTTCATACATCTAACGCCCTCACTACCACCCACGCCCCACCTCCACACTGTAGGCCTGGGCTGCCGCCACCTTCTGGGACTAAGATGGCCACCTATGCCGGGAGCAGATGCTTTCTGCTCCTCCAATCTTTGGAGTAGTGATTCTTGCATGAACCCTTACTAGAACAAGGGTACAGTTTATAGTTTTCATAAACTGACACCTATCCAGTCGCAGTTTAAACCTTGTCTGGAACAACAATCATTTTCCTCCCTTTCAGCATCATCACAGTTTGACATTAGTCATTGTTAACAAACCACAACAAAATAATAATTTAAGTTTGGGTCAAGCATACAAAATAATTTCCCAGAAATATCAAAATCACAAATATATTCCACAAAAGAAGTAGCTTAAATGATGGTATATATATGTTAAACAACTCTGTGATATAATAATTTGGTGGCACACATATTGATATACCAACTAACTCGCAATTACCCAAACAGCTGTGTAGATATGAATCTGAACTTGGACAAGAGATAAACAAGACTAAGTAAGGGAGTTAAGAATTGGGAACATGGGAACAATGGCACCTCGTTTCAAAGGGTTTCAGATTAATCTCCTTGGATCTTTTGAATGCCAGATGCTGCTTACATCCATTGTAGCAAATCAGTTGGGTTTTCAATACGATTTGAACTTTGTCATTGCAGATACGTGACAGCAACAAAATTAATTGAATCTTGTATTTAACATATGACCGTAAATTGAACATTGGCTCTACAGTACATGCCCAAAAGCACGTGGATACCCCTCCAAATTAATGGATTCGGCTATTTCTGTCACACCCATTGCTGACAGGTGTATTAAATCAAGCACACAGCCATGCAATCTCTATAGACAAACATCGCCTTTCCAACAAATCAGTTTGTCAAATTTCTACACTGGTCAGCAATAAGTGCTGTTATTGTGACGTGGAAACATCTAGGAGCAACAACAGCTCAGCTGGGAAGTGATAGCTTCTCCGAGTGTCCTTGGTTGTAACCCTCACTACCAAGTTCCAAAATGCCTCTGGAAGCAACGTCAGCACAAGAACTGCTCAGCGGGAGCTTTATGAAATAGGTTTCCAAGGCAGAGCAAGCTCACATAAGATCACCATGTGCAATGCCAAGTGTTGGCTGGAGTGGTGTAAATCTTGCAGCCATTGGACTCTGAAGCAGTTCTTTGGTTTGATGAATCACGCTTTACCATCTGGTAGTAAGACAGCAAATCTGGGTTCCAGTGAAGGAAAATCACTACACCATACAATAGCATTCTAGACGATTCTGCGATTACAACTTTGCTTACAACATTTTGGGGAAGGTCCTTTCCGGTGTCAGCATGACAATCCCCCTGCGCACCAAGCAAGGTTCATACGGAAATGTTTGACTAGAAGATGTCCACATACTTTTGGCCATAATTAGGAATCTTAATATATCGACAACGTGTGGAAGTTTGGAAGTTTTTTTTTCCAAAAGAGCCACATAATCACACATTCAACTACAGTAACGGATTGGATCTAACTGTGGTTGTTTGGCGTCCTCTTGTGGATATTTCCACTTTTACACCTCCAAAATCTAATGACTTCTAGTTCTCTTATGGATTTGAGTTCAGGGATAGGCTTGTGTAGTAATAGTTTAATTGTTTAATCATTACATGTAGTCCTTATAAATAACTACATGCAATGATTGTAATCTATTGCCTTAATACAAATCTATAAAAAGAAAATATAAAAAAAACACGGGTACGTACAGTAAATGTATGTCATATAGTTCGCATGCGCACTCAGTTTACGTGGTGACGTTAACGCTACTCCGACGCAGGAACGTAGTCTCGGTGGGAACAACGATGTGTTTCTGAAATGTGCAGCTGACTTACGGGGTGAGATATATTAACGTCAATATTTGACACGTTATTTTTAGTTAGTTTGTTTAGACGTTGCAAATCAGTGTTCCATATTCTAAATTTCAGAATCGAACAATGTCCGATAGCATCACTTGATTCCTGCACGTTGAAATGTTGGCAATATTTGCGTTTATCACAAATTCTGCTGCTGCCTTATGGGAATAATTTATTTAAGGGAATTTGGGTGAAGGGAGTTGATTTTGAATATATATTTATTTGCATGATTTACCTTAGTAAAGATGTACCGCCCCAAGCCCACCTTGAGAGATCGACAACACCTGTACAAGCTGATTATTAGCCAACTTTTGTATGACGGATACACCAACATCGCCAACAGCCTGATTAATGAGGTGAAGCCTCAGAGTGTGGTCTCCCCTTCTGAGCAACTAATGCAGCTTGCCAAAATGGGTAAGGCCGGGTGTCTGAATGCGTGGGTGGGGCTGATGTTTAGAAAACAGTAACCCCTATGTTTGATGTCCCCTACCTAGTGGGACCAGATACATTTATTTTTCATCAGTGCAGTAATATTTTTATCAATCGCACCTGTTTTGCTGTGACGATGGCCATCTGGGCTCGCCCGTGACGGCACGTGCATGCGATCGGCAGGGATGGAGAACGACGACAGCGCGGTGCAGTATGCCATAGGCCGCTCGGACACCGTGGCGCCTGGCACAGGCATCGACCTGGAGTTCGATGCCGACGTGCAGACCATGTCCCCCGAGGCCTCGGAGTATGAGACCTGCTACGTCACCTCGCACAAGGGTCCCTGCCGCGTAGCCACCTACAGCAGGGACGGCCAGCTCATCGCCACGGGCTCCGCTGATGCCTCCATTAAGATCCTGGACACGGAGCGCATGCTGGCCAAGAGCGCCATGCCCATCGAGGTCAGCCTCTTTAACGGGGAAGAGGCAGAGATGTACCCATGACTTATTCATGCCCTATTATGCTCCTATAATGAAGTTGGGTGTTTATCATTGTTAAAAATGATGTCCTGGATATTTGCCTTCAGTTTACGATAAGGGTCCTGTAGAGGATGGCCAGTTGAAGAAAATCGAGAAATTTCCAGTATAATAAGGCAGTTAAGGAACAGCATTTTAAAAATCCAGTGGTATCTCTGTCTGCAGTCACAGACGTATAGGAGTTTATGCTGGTTTGCATGAAAACAGCTGTGCCTGTAGAGGGAGCTCTTTAGGTGGCAGAAGATCAATGGCAGAACATTTGTAATGGAAATGTTGTTTTTGTGTAATGAATGAGCGGGTGGATTTTTGACTGGATCCATGCTGGGAGCAGCGCATTTGTGTGGAATAATGTGTATATGTGTGTGTTTGTGTGTGTGTGTGTGTATGTGTGTGTGTATTCGTAGTTCAATAAATGCTTCACCGTCTGCATCTTTCCTCAGGTCATGATGAACGAGACGGCCCAGCAGAACATGGAGAACCACCCTGTGATCCGGACACTGTATGACCACGTGGACGAGGTCACCTGCCTGGCTTTCCACCCCACGGAACAAATTCTCGCCTCCGGGTCACGCGACTACACCCTCAAACTGTTTGACTATTCCAAGCCTTCTGCAAAAAGAGCCTTCAAGCATATACAGGTTTGTCACGAGTAGTGCACAGCTCCTGCATGACGTTCACCATAAACAGATCAGTAGATTCAGGTTGTTACTGTAGGTTAATTACTTCCCGTCCTTTTTCCTCTCTGTCTGTCCCTTTAGGAAGCTGAAATGCTGCGCTCCATCTCTTTCCACCCATCAGGGGACTTCCTGCTGGTGGGCACGCAGCATCCGACCCTGCGGCTGTATGACGTCAACACCTTCCAGTGCTACGTGTCCTCCAACCCCCACGACCAGCACACGGACACCATCTCCGGCGTCAGCTACAACCCCGGTGCCAACAGCTACGTCACCTGCAGCAAGGACGGCAGCATCAAGCTGTGGGACGGCGTCTCCAACCGCTGCGTGGCCACCTTCGACAAGGCCCACGACGGCGCCGAGGTCTGCTCCGCCGTCTTCTCCAAGAACTCCAAGTACATCTTGTCCAGCGGCAAGGACTCGGTGGCTAAGCTGTGGGAGATCTCCACGGGCCGCACGCTGGTCAAGTACACAGGTGAGGGCCGTGTTTAGCGATTGCTCCCCATTGCACCAAACGCATATTATACTTACTAAACCCTAGTAAAACACTGCCACTTTCCAAATACCAGCTGGCATTTATTCGATCGCATGTACGTGACTGCGATTTAAATATGACATAAATCTGACTTAAAAATGAAAGGTTCCCTTCTGTAGTAGCCCTGTTATTCTGCATTAATAGTTCAGTTGCCTGACCATGTGGCCTCTGCTATAGAGGTTGTACTTCTAACAAAAGAGTTTTACTTCCCCCCCGCCTCACCACCCTGACCTCTCCTGGTCAGGCGCCGGTCTCAGCGGCCGTCAGATGCACCGCACGCAGGCAGTGTTCAACCACACTGAGGACTACGTACTGCTGCCGGACGAGCGGACCATCAGCCTCTGCTGCTGGGACTCGCGCTCGGCCGAGCGGAGGAACCTGCTGTCGCTCGGCCACAACAACATCGTCCGCTGTATCGTGCACTCGCCCACCAACCCCGGCTTCATGACCTGCAGCGACGACTTCCGGGCCCGGTTCTGGTACCGCCGCACCACCACCGACTGAGCCGCCCCACAGTTTTATTTTTCCCCTTTCCCCGTCCAGCTGCACGGTAGACTGTCTGTAACCCTAACAGCTGGCCTGAATGGGGAAAAGGTTGAATGAATGAAAGTTTGAGATGAGCTTCTGTGTTCCAGAGGATAAACAATTTCCATTACCCGAGTCAGGCTTTTTTCCTCCGGTTTTTTTATTGGATGAACATTGGCCCCTTGGTGGCGCTGTTTTACAACAGATTTTATTATTTTACCTCAGTGGAAGTTATTTCACATTTGGGACAGTGTTTACACGTTGCTGTCCTTTTTAAAAATGTCATAAAAGAATGTGTCATTTGTGAGGCTGTGTTGAAATATCATGCATTTGCTTGGGCTTTTATCAAAATAATTTCTAAAAGGAGTAAGTTATATCTGATGGTATGATTGTGATCATCTGTTAAAACAAACATAAATGTTAATCTTAGTTCCTGAGTAATAGATACATTTTTTTCCCTTCTATTTCTGAGAAAGATAAAGACAGTTTCTTTATCTCAATGCTGAAAGGCTCCAAAAACTTTAATTATGCACGTAAGATCTGCTATCAATTTCACCCAAAGAAGACAGTTTGACTTAAATGTTACATAAATTAAATGTTTACGGTCTGGGGTCCAACAGGTGCTACATTTAGCTAGTTTTTGTAATTCAGGTTCTTTTGAGAGAGAAGTTGTGTCTGTGGGGGGGTTGTTATTTTAATATTGTAGCTGATTAGGCAGGGATGGGCAGTTATTACTAATAAATGTATTTAAATAATGCTTTTGTACATTGTATTTGGCCTGCTTTAAAAAGTCTTAATGTAATTTGTATCAAAATAGTTAAGAGATATTGTATTACCAAAATACATCTGGTGTGTGTGTGTGTGTGTGTATATGTATATATATAGTTTCTTTACATCTCCCTAATCATTTCATTTTAGATAAAGTCTTAGACCAGATCACGTAAGTTGTGCCCTCTGACTTTCCCCACATCTGTCGATAAGCTTGTGTTTTTCAATCTGGAAGTATAATTTGGCAATCTTTTTTGTTTTTAACCAGAAATTCTCCAATAAGGGTTTGGTTTTCTGACGCTGACATGGTTAAGTGTGTCTATAGTGAAATCAGGGGAGGGGAAGAAAAAAAAAAACCCTTCTTGTGAAATGTATTTTTGTATTTTCAAAATAAAATACAGTTTTTTTTTTATTTATTTTGAATGCATTTTTAGGTGCTAGTATTTTGATGCATTTTCATGTATTTTTGCCCATCTAAGCAAATAGAAAAGGAACTGGCTGTGGTGTTAGGTAGTCTAGTCTAGAGGAGTCCTTGTGAACGGTCTGTGTGTTTATGAGAATAAACTTCCCTCCTCGCAGCTCAGGGGTTGTTGATGACATCGTTGGCAAATGCGGTTTGGCCGGTTATCTGAGCTGGCCACGTTACCCACTTCCTGAGGGCCTGTGAGAAGGCCAGTGGATGATGGCGGTACTCACAGCAGGGGTGTTTCTGTCACTCCTGTCTGAGTCATTTGGGATTTTCCCTGTAGAAAAGCATGTTACACAGTGTACAGTTTCTAGATTCATCCACTATAGCTGGATACTTACGGAAGCAATTCAGGTTAAGTGCCTTGCTCAAGGACAAGACGGCTTGGGGTGGTGCTTTAAATGGTAACCTTTCGGTTACAAGCCTGACTCCTAAGCCACTCTACCCAGGTAGGTAAGAAGCTTTGAGTAAGGGTATAACTGTGCTCCTGTCTGTGCGTTTTTTTTTAAAGATTTGTCGCTATAAGTCTGACATTTTGACCATTAAATTGCGAACCTCCATACCCCTGTTAACAGAAAGCATGACGTTTTCTGAGTAGCGTAGGTGATGTGATGTTGTGAGATTCCATTCCACAGAGGTTTGTGTGTCACACTATTCAAACACGCCTCTTCCAGCCTGCTCTCGGGCTTACTCAGTGGCCTGAGCATTTGGTAAAATTACATTTTATGTATAAGGTGTTTTTATTTATTTTTTTTAACATAAAAATTATGATGATTATTCTGACTTCACATTTTCAGTTCTCAGAATTCGCTCGGGTGCTGGCTACAACACTAGAGGAGTCTGTTAGCGAGCGAGATGTTACATTCATTTCCATTCATGTGACAATGTGTCAATCAGGGGCGTTGCTAGACATAAAGCTCTACTGGGGCACAGGCCCCCCCATTACTCGGATCGTTTTCGTATACAAACTTCACTGGCTTAACCCACTATTCCTACACTGCAACAAGTACTGGTAAAGGTGAAAATGTAGAGATAAATCTTTATGAAAATATTTAAGATTTATCAAAGATTTTACTGGGGCACAGCAGATTTATGCTGGGGCACATTGCCCAGTGAAAAGGGTCTAGCGAAGCCTATGGTGTCAACCATTTTTTTTCCCCAAACCTGGTCCCTAACCCTAATAATAAAAAAAATCAGTGAGTCGAAGGCCACCTAACCCTGAAAACCCTGTTTATTAATTAAGAGACACTATTTGGATTGGACACGATCTTACCTGACGTTTCCCAGTGTTGATGGGATACTAACCCCTAAGTTTTGTTGTCAAGTGCTTGATCTCTACACCTGGCTGACAAGGCTTGGATAAAAGCGTAATTTGAGTAAACCCAGTCGCATTTAAGGAGGACATGCCTGCTCTCATTGGGATTCACTTCATGGCAGACAAACATTTCCCAAGCCTAGTTCTGATAGCCCGATGTGTGTTGGTTTTGATCTAGCCTCCTTTTTAATGATCAAAGCTTGATTTATTAGACAAAACTGTTCTAAGTATAACCAGCAGTTATTTCTTTGTAACAGAAGTGTGCCGGTAAAGATGGGTTTAATGTAGCTTTTTTGTTTGTTTGTTTGTGGTCATTTTATCTAATTAAAAATGAATGCTCATGTGGAATTATTAGCTTCGATCTATGACATTTTAAACCGTTTACCATTGTGTGATATTCCCTACAGTCATGTGCAACAACAAAATGAGATTAAGATACGCCAATGCTTTATTTCAAGCAGCAAAAATGTTTTTATTTCCAGAAATCTGAGCAGGCAACTTCGAAATAAAACCCAGAGCCTGCGTTCAATTCCCAGCTCAGTTAGTCCGCAAAGAAAAAAAGCTTGGTTGGCAGATGGGTGGGTAAATTGGCTGGGTTTCTCTTGGCTTGAGGCTAAAGAGCGACTCCTAACGGCTTCCCGGGCACTTGCGGGTTTACAGTATTGTTGAGAGGAGCGTGCGCTGAACCTCTCATGCGAGCCGTGTAGCCTGCAGATTGGAAATAAGACAGGTGGCTTGAAGGCGATTAGGATTGATTGAGTTCAGTCATACTACCTTGCTTTCCCGATATATGTGTGTTGGAGGGACCCATGGCAGACAGACAGTATGCAGACAGGGACTGGCAGACAGGCTCATTGGCTCCCCAGTCCTCCACTGCCCCCACCCCAGCCCCTCAGTCTCTTTTAGGTTTTTTTTTTTTTGTCTCTTTGTGTTGTCTTGACAACAAACACCAGGGGCTTGAGAATTCTGGCCTCTTAAATATGCCTCCCCAGTAAATCACTTTGGGGGGGCAAACCCACGGACAGAGGCGAAAAAGTAGAAATGCTAATGAGAAATTATTTCTGTGGAAGATCTAATACAATGGAAAAGATGGACACAGTTAGTTCCGCTTTGTCTTAAGGAAACAAATGCGCTCATATAAACCTTTGCATTGCAACGTAGAAAAGCTGTGAATAGCGGCAGAGGGTTAAGGGGAAGGAAAGAGAGAGAGTGAGAGAGGGGGAAGGGGAGGGGCCACAGCAGCTAGCCAACAGGAAAGCCCATCTGTCAGAACTGTCTGTGGGCTCTCTCCACCCCTCAGATGTAAAGTGCCTGAATCTCAGTCAAAACTCAGATAATGTTTACACGCGAGAAGGGGAGCTCTTGATTTCACTGTCTCTCACCACAGCCCGCTGTCAGCCATGGTGGAGCGCCTGTGACCGCCAAGCTTAGTCTTTGGATGGGCAGCATCCCGCATCAGCGTCTGGATATTGAGGGTCGCCGATTCCCAGAAATGGAGGTGAGTGACATGTTTTATCTAACGTTGGATTGTACACTGGCTGCCGTTCGTTTCTTCCGAAGTCTTTCTAGTTGGTATACTGTGTTTCTTTGCAAGGTCTCTTTCGGAAAGTTATTTCCAAAGCTTCCAAAGCTGGTAATGGTGCTGATTTTAAAGTGTGCAAAGAGCCTCTGCTCGCTGACTGCCAACTGGTTCGGTTCATCATGAAGTTGCTGTGTCAGCTACCTCTCTTGCACACCCCACTACCCCCGCCCACCCACCCAAATGATAGCCATGCAAATGTAATCCGATAGCCATTATTCTGAGGGAGGGTGCCCAAAACGTGTGGCTTCACAGAGCTCATTAACATACTCTTCTGGGAAGCTGTAAAGTCAGGATGTCAACAGCGAAAAAGCAGAGTAGTTCTCCAGGACTTTTGGGGTCCCAAGCAGGATTTTTGAGTGCTCCTAGTGGGCCCATTCTGGGCAATTCTTCTGAAGGGCACATTTACTTTTAAGCTGGCTGAAAGTAAAAGAGGAATCATCAGGAAGTGGAGTAGACAGTAGACATTTCAGAAAGTTAAGATTCAGTAATCATCAGGAAATCTATAGCATTTCAAAAGTCCGATCTATTAAAAACCACTATCAGTTTCCTCTTCTAAGCTTACCAAAGAGCTTTTTTGCAGAGCTGTTCGGACATTGTTGTGACAAGAACGCAAATTTGGTTCTGCATGAAACGCAAATATTTATTGGTAAAGTTTCTTTAATTTGCTGTTAGAGGTTGGAGACAGCTTTCCGCGTTTGTTTATTAGTCTGTAGGTATCTGCAGGTGTCACTCATCACAGGCCAGTTTGGCTATTGCGAGAGATTTCATGCTTAGTCACATTTTTTCACAGTGCAAATCAGTTTTTCACGTTTGGAAGTTGTTTGGGTCAGTATAATACTGTTGAAATGGAAGTCCATTTTCAGAAGTTCCCTAACTGTTTCTCATTTTTCCTTTCATGCATAGATCAAATTGTTAAAAATGAGTTAGGTTTGTGAAAAACTTTCTTTCACTAATGATCATGAAGCAATTTAGTAATTTCTCTTCACGGCATAGTTTTCTCTCAACTGTCTGCCAGTGAAGCCTCGGGGCAAGAAATGTCCTAATGGACATTGCAAGGGGTGAAAATATACAGACAGACCACAGGTTTATACCGATGAAAGGACTTCTGATGGTCACGCTACCAAACAGCTTGTTCTGGCATCTGTCTGAGGGATGACAACACTGAGGGCTAGTATCCTGAGAACTTTGCATGCTTGAACCCTGGACTCCCCTGAGAACCTTCCTTGGGGAAAGAGCTTCGGATGTTTTCACTGTGGAAGTCCCATGGTCTACAGAAGTGGGTCATTACAATGGCACGCACCAGCCGGGCTCCTCATAACACCGTTAGGCCAACAGGTCTCATTCTCAACCATTTGGTCACAGATAGAGAACAATTAACCGTACGAGAAACAGGGAGAAAACGTTGAGTGAATGTCATCAGTGCTGCTGGGACTGGAGCTTGCTGGGGCTGAGGTCTAGATGATCTCAAATTCAAGTGCCAAGAAGCACTACAACCTATTACCCGCAATTGTGCCTATTTAGCCTTCTTTATGAGCGAAGGTTTTAATGCTACAAATTCATGCAAATGTCAATCTGCTTTACACAGAGCCCTACTCTTGAGTCAACCCTGAAACAGACCTTGTTCCGGGCGGGTTTTTTTTATGAATAAGTTTGTCTGTGTGAGGGGAGGTGGGGTGTGTATGAGATACAGTTAATAAGCTCCAGGGTTTAATGTGATCCACCTTCAAGTCATTGTAAGCATTCATAATTCCAATTAAGTAAATGCAATTTCATTAATGACATTTTTATTTGAAAGACGCACGTCAGATGGCGGCTGCAAAGCCGCGCGTTCATATATAATGCCAGCCTCTGCGCGGAGGGGAAGAGTGGTCTTGTGTGTTAACTGTGCGGCAAGGAGACAGAAGGAGAAAAAGCAGAAGACGCGGAAGGGCAGGAAGTCTGCTGATGAATAAAACTAGAGGCTGTTTGAGAGATAAAGCAGTCGGGCCAAGAGGAGAGTTGCTCTTGCATTTCCAGTTTCAGGAGCTGTGCTGACCTCGCCTGCAGATAAGGCACCGCAACATGTAACAAAAACAGAATTTTTGTGAAATAACATTCAAGCAACTCATTTTCTTCTCTCTGAGGTCTTATAGCCACGTCTTCTTAATTTGACTGTCAGTATGTTTCCCCCCCCCCCCCCCATTATCTTGAGTCATAGTGATGGGGGGTTTGGCGGTGGCAGCCTAATCATCCCAGTAATGTTATCATTGTCTGCTTGTATGTCAACCTCCAACATCCCCCTTGATATTCAAATATTTACTTAGTCGTTTTCTAGATGGGTCGTTTAAAATGTTGAGTACAGTTATTTTTAAAAAGTGTCGACCTCCTTTAGGGGATACGTGTTGAAGGACTACAATACCTTGTATTTTCTCTCTAATACTACTACTAATAATAACAATGACAATAATTCTCAGCTGCAGTGTGACCCGAATTAAGGGGAGGCGTCTCATGGTTACCCCGTACGTAGGTAGTTGACCTGCCTCAGAAGGAAGTTCCATCAGGCCGTATTTTAAAAAATTGTGCCGTTGGCACCCAGCCAGGAAGTCGTCTTTACAAGTTTTCTTTTTTTTTCCATTCCTTTTTCCATTTCAGCATCTCTTTACCTGGCAAATGTGTCACTGTGTGCACAATTTCACACACTCGAGTGTCCTTTGTCAAAGGCCAGAAAGGAAATTCATTTGATAAAATGTGTTAGTTGACCGTCAGGATTATATAAACACTTTGAGCTTCAGAGAGTGTAAATGTCTGATTCTTTAACCTGACTTCCCAGACATAACCAGTGGAGGGACATCCAGGCCACTGATGTCATTTAATTTACTTCTTCACGTCTCAACAGATTTCCGGTTCCCTTTTTTTTTTTTGCTTGCAGAAAATGGGTGTTTTTTTATTAATTTTTTTACAGCAAACAAATTCACTGAAAATACAGGGTGGTTAGAATCTTTCAGCACATTTCCTGAAAAGATGCAAAACAGTTCAAGGCAAAAATGGTCAACTGTGTGCTTGTGCAAAAGTCTCTCTCGTCCTCATTGCGACTGTTTTGCGCATGGCTACATTTATATTGGTCTAGTCTTGCTCCATTGCCTCGTCCTTCTACCCTCTCCCAGTACCCAGCACAAATAAACACACACTGTGCCCCGCTAGTTGTGGGAAAGTTTCGTATTTCAATTTGCTGGTCAGCTTCCTGTCGCGGTGCTCATTTAAGGATTTTCGGAAGAATGTGCAGTGTTTCCGCCTGGCAGTGACCCTCCATGGAGAGTTTAGATATTTGCTGCATGTGATTGGTCATATCCGTGTGAAAATATGATGCGCATTTGACTGGACAGACTCTGTGTCTCTATCTCTCTGACAAATGGGGTGGACTTTACTGTCTAGCTGTGTCTGTTTCCAGTGACATGATCTGAATGCATTTGGAAAGCCCTTGCAGATGCTGAAACAGATATTTAACAGGTAAATCTCCATTTCCCAGTTAGGCGGTTTAGTTGTTTTTTTGTTTTTAACCCTCAGGCTTCACCAAAGGTTGGAAGGTCGAGGTTTTCCAGGAAGGGATGATTTGCACGCTTTCATCTTCCAGCCAGACACTTTTTTTGTTTAGAGAGTCCTGGGCCCTGGGTTGCACGGGGGTGGGGGAGTTTGTGTATGGTGGGCTACTTTTGTTCTCACAGTTAATCGTTATTAATAGAACATATAGCGTCCAAAAGTTCCTTTATTTCAGGCCCTTTTTTTCTTCATATGCACCAGCAGAGCATAAACCGGAAGTGGCAGGCACAGGCTCTGTTCCTAAACAGGCTCACCGCTTGCAGTGAAACAAGCAGTGGCATACGGCTTAAAACTGCGACCAAAGCAGCATTTCTTTGTGATCAGGGTTACATTAGGTAGCAAGGGCCGTGTGTAAGCTTACTCAGAAACACAGGAAGCTGGTGCAATTGTGAGCAGCAGCCCTTAACCACCCAGTTGTTCATTAGTTTTATCATCGGGTTTGTGTGTGTGTGTGTGTGTGTGTGTGTGTGTGTGTGTGTGTGTGTGAGCGCGTGCCTAACCCAGTATTTTAACTTTGTGGAGAGTGGCAGCTGCAAATAAAGCCAACTGTCACTGGCTGATCTGCACAAGCAGGCATGTGCCAGACTCTAATAGCCATTGAGTTCATCGTTGGTCTGTTTAATGTGCACACACAAAAAAAAAAGATCAATTAATGACCCCTCAATAAACTATCAGCATGCAACTTAACCTGCTTCCCATTTTTCTCACACCCTGACCCCTGCTGCAGTCTCCTTGCCTTTGCCAACCCAGTCACCACTCTAGTCAATCCTCCCTAACCGAGACAGAAAGATGTAAAAGCAAGCGTTTCCTACAACTTCAGATTCAGCTCCTATTGATTTCTATTACAAGTTTGCAACTGTAAGGTGATGTGGCCTGGGAGGGAGGCTGAGAAAATATGTGTTGCGCTTCAGCAATGAGGTGGTCTAAACCACAAATATAATTCTATCGACTAGACCGTGTCATGGAGATTTAGTGCCCCACATTGAGTATTGGATGTGGTACGACTAGGGTGTGTTGACAATGAAAAGTATTAATAAGGTGGTTGGTGCATGATGCAGGCATGGCGGAATAAGATGGACAGGGCTTGTTTACATGTAGAGATGACAAGTCTGAAGGGTCTGCAGGAGGTTTGTGGAGGTTGTATGGATGTGACGAAGGTGTGTGTGGCACAAGGGGCGGTGGGGAGGGGGGCTCAGAATGTGGTCTGCACAAGCCTGCAAACAGCGTGCAAGGCCTGCGCTGCGGAGGGCCAGGCAGACTCGTACCATGACAGGTGCTGGGGCCGTCCGGCTTGACAGTGAAAGGACCCTTTGTTTTCAGAGGAATCGCCCTCAAACGAGGGCAGCGCCATGTATGGTGGTGCCAGCAGCCCAGACTTATCAGCTGGGGAATGGAGTGTATCTGCAGGGGGCTTGGACTGGGGGTGGCCTGTGCCATCTCCTCGTGGAGCTCTCTCTCCGATTGCACAAACAAAACAGCTGAAGGTTGGAGAAGGAAGAGGTAAAAGGAGCAGAGCCCAGAGGCCCAGACAGCACAACAATAGGGGAGCCTGAATCGTCCTCGCCCCATGCCCGAGGCTCAGTAGCCCACTGTCAGGTCATCCAACGTTTCCCACCTTGCTCTCCCACGCTAAGATGTTGCAGCCATGGGAGTATTGGCTGGATTCGTTATTCACCAAGAGGATCAAGGTAACTGCAAGAATTGAGGTGCGCCATGAGGTCAGAGACAGCAGATGGAGCACACTTAGTGCCTGTCTGCAACATTGCTTCTTGGTTTATATTTTGTGCTCATAGTGCTGTTTGGTTAAAAAACTAACATATGTTTTGCCGGCATACACTATTTAAAAGAGGGTTGCTATATGTCACGTCCATAGAATAGCTCAGATTATGTAAGGATTAAATAAGGATATAAGGATTATGACACCTGCCAAAATTGTGGAAATTGCTTTTTATTTTACTGCAAAACCATTTTATGCTATCTCCACGGAGCGTATTCGCAACACTATTCAAAAAGGCCAAATGGGCTGTGTTTAAAAGGTCAAACTTGTGTATCAAACTCCTGGTATTATGGAATTTATCAACACATGGGTTGGGAGTTCCAAGACGCATGTGGATAGGATGATAAGCGCACCGACACTCGCTGGGAGGCTGTATGTTGTGCATGCGTGTGTGGCTGGTGTGGTTTTCTTGTTTATGGGTAGCATGTTTTTTTGCATTTATTGTAGTGATTTATGATGTTAAACATCCATGAGAATGTTTGTATCTGCACAAATCTCATGGCCAAGTCATTCATAACGTGAAAAAGCGATGCTAAATTTAAGCATGAGCGATTGAACTAGAAATAAACCGTATATTAAAAATAAAGCTTTCAAATTTGCAAGCCTAAGAACAATTCTTGTGATGCTAGTGCACGTGTAGAAGTTTGAGCCCCCTGATGTCCCCCCCCAAGCAGAAGTCACACCTGTCTGTGACTACTGCTATTTTAGGCTGGTGCTGGGTTTCAGAAGCTTCAGTGGAACAGTGGGTCTGTGATGCAACTGTTCTGAACTCCACCAGAGCTTCTGACAGAAACTAGTGCCAAACAATCGAGTTGTACTGGAGAAAACCATAAATGAGTCTGAGTCAAAGTCAAGACCGAGGGGTGTTCCAGACCGATTCAACACTGAGTCCAAAGGATTCGTGACCAAAAACCATTCAACACTGCCACCATACCACTACAAACTATGTTCATAAATAAACGTTGCTGAGAAAGGGATTTTCACAGACAGTATTTCAAACCTAAAATGTTATTAGATATTAATCTAAATCTTAATAATATATATCAATATGGTTCAAATTTCAATATCAACGGCTGAAATAGCATGTGAACCTTTAGGCGCCCCACTGAGCAGCAATAACAACTAAGCATTCCCTGTAACTATGTGTCAGTCTCTCA
The DNA here is from genome assembly GCA_025775045.1 of Hiodon tergisus. Classification (NCBI taxonomy): domain Eukaryota; kingdom Metazoa; phylum Chordata; class Actinopteri; order Hiodontiformes; family Hiodontidae; genus Hiodon; species Hiodon tergisus. The sequence goes on from JAOVYW010000101.1 coordinate 5,521,815, forward strand.
TATCAGTTTTCAGGAGAAATGGCCCATTGCTCTTTACAGAACTGCTTCAGCTCAGTCACATTCACATGGGCAGCTGACTTCAGATTCTGCCACAAGGTTCTAATAGGTTTGGGACAGGACTTTGAATAGGCCATTCTTAAATGCAGAATATCTTCTTCTGCAGCCATTCTCTCATAGAGTTGTTTGTATGTTTAGGTTAATTGTTTTGCTGCATGCCCCTCTTTAAAAAGCCGATGGAGTACAATTGATGCCTGTCTGGTAACGTTGCTTTTTAAGCTTTAAGTGCTGTTCAGGGAAGTTGAAATATTTGCTGCCAGCATTCACTGTTTAATTGTGGGATGTCATGTACCTAGAATAGTTCAGATTGTATTCAATGATTACAGCACCTGCCAAAATTTGTAGAAATTGATGTGCAACAGTGTTCTGCTATCAGTCTCTGAAAATGATTTGCAAAACTGACCAAGCAAATTAATTTATGTCTGCATTTAAAAAGAAAAATCTTTGCATTGCAATCTATCAAACTCCTCTCATTTAGAAATGTCACATGGGTCCGGGTTTCAAAGATACACTTGCAAACAGGATCACAAGATTATTATTATTATTTAATGAACTGACACTCACATTAGCCAAGATAAGAGTTGCCTGCAGATCCTTAGATGTTACTCGGGGGTTCTTTGTGACTTCCTGGATGATTTCCCAGTATGTTCTTGGAGAGATCCTGGATAGTGACTGAGGTCTTGTACTTTCTTGATCTGTCCAATAGCAGATTGGTGGAGCCCCAAATCCTTTGAAATGGTTTTATAACCCTTGCTAAGTATAATTTCTGATCTGATACTGGGTGGTGCCTCCCAAACTAACCCCTAAATATCCAGTTTAATTGAGCTGATAAAACCATTGGTTCACTTACTTTTCCCCACAACCTTTTTGATACAAGAGAATATCATGGTAAGGCACTAGAATTTATTTTCTTTATTTTGTGCCCTAGCATTGTTTTGGGACTAATAAACATTAAGAACAATAATTAGAATAAGAACTTTAAATATGTAAAGCATGCATCGCAAATATTCAGGCAATTTGTTGATTAATTAATTTAATACAGGACATTTCAATAAAATACAAAGCTCTCCAGTATATTTCTTTATTTTACTTTTTTTTATCTACAGGGAGCTATTGAAGTATTTAAAAACAACGTATTTGATGCACATATTTAGTGACGCCCCAAGTGCTTCTGTCAAATAAACTTTTCAGAGCCGTTAACCTGAAATTACCTGGAATTCAGATCGATTGGAATAGAAAAGTTTGACAGTGTAATATTAATAAAAATGTACGCATCAGTATTTTCATATATAACACATACATAACACAAGCACAGCTTTCCATGCCTTGTGCACACCATTGTGAGCTCTCAAATGTACAATAAGGTATAGGTTTGAAAAAATATACCAGCGCCTATTGACCATTTTTACAGCAAACAACAGTGAACTTGATTGGAAGCAAATTCGATTTTTTATATTTTCAAACACGATTATTGGGGTTTTATCGTTCACTGAACGCTGCATCTCTGTCCAGCATAAACATCACGATCAGCCAATCACCAAACGTCGAACAACGTTTTGCATCGCGGTGGAGATTCAGGGTGCGTTTAAAGGAGTCTCATATGAAGTCCCTCGACCTTTGAAAAGAACATAAAGCTTACGTGGGCGCATGGTACTTCGAATATACATAGAAATGATTTTATCCTTCTCTATTTAGCATTCTTTCAAATTAACAATGAGTTTTCACTCCATTGCGAAATAAAGATTTATTTAATTGTATTAACTTCCAAATTAAAATTTTAATGCAAAGTAAAAGTAACTTAAATCTGTTATTTTCACGTGTTATTTTAATGGTCTACCCACCAGCATCAAACGTGGTTAGATTGCTAAAAAGTAGAGACTTGTCTAACGGGGGAATGACTGGCAGTCGAAACGTTTGTCTCGGCAGTATAAAACATCGTGTAAGGAGCACAGTCATCCTAGATAGAATTTGTTCGAGTCGGTCCTACTTATAAATTTTAAGTGTCGCCGAGTCAAGTGTCGACCTAGACTACGGCAAATCTCTAGTTTACGTGATTTTACTTCGTTCAGAAATATAAATCTGGCTTGGCATTTGCTAGGTGTGTGTGTATTAAATATTTAAACGACATTTTAAATCATTTATTTTTCTCACTCTGCTTTGAAATATTGCAGGAGTTGTTTTTATCGCAGATTTGTAAGGCTGCAGTTAATCAGTCTGTCCACGAGCTGACAGTTGGAACCGTCTCCAGTGGGAACGGGTCACAGACATTCTTTAAGCCTGACAACCAAGCTGTTGCGCCTAGCTACGCCTAGACCCATTATCTGCGGCCCACAAAGCTAGCATTTGTCACTCTAGCGCTGGCACCTCTGGCGAAGACAATGCTGTCAGAGGACACACCAGAACCACAAAGGCTAGCCATGTGGTAAATCTTAGATGTATGACTGCAGCAGGCCTGTGGCTTCAGTGCTTCATGGGACGTTAATCTGTAGAACTGCTGTGTGTGTTTAATCACTGCTATATTTCTTGTTTTAATTAATGTTATCAATTATGTATGCAAGAAGTATAGGTTATATTACTGTTTTACATGGTTTGTTGTTTATAAGTTATTACTCTCATGGCCAAAGGTAAAAGTCAGCATAGCTCACTAAATTGGATAATGTTTTAATGAGGGGATTTTGTAAGAAATTTCCAGAGCTTTCTGTTGATGCCACGTAATTGTGTTTTTGTCTTGTGTTCCCCCATGGCTAGAACCTGCTCGCCAAAGCCCTCTACGACAACACGGCGGAGTGCCCTGACGAGCTGGCCTTCCGAAAGGGTGACATTGTCACAGTAATGGAGCAGAATGTGGCCGGCAGTCAAGGCTGGTGGAAGTGCTCCCTGCATGGACGCCAGGGCCTGGCCCCCGCCAACCGCCTGCATCTACTCTCCCCGTCCCTGGGCATGGAGCTCTCCCCAGGGATGGTAGCAGTGGGTGGTTGCCTTACCCTCGGTGCCGAGAAGCCCTCCCTTCGTAGCAGCAGCCCCATGAACATCTACCAAATCCCCACTGTTCCCCGGCCATCCTTAAGCCCTGCGTATGAGCACATGGACCAGATCTATAAAGTTCCCTCCCCCCTCCAGCACATGTCCAGAGTACCAAGCCCATCCACGAGAAGACAAAGTTCCGATGGGCAAGAAAGGAACAGTTCTCCCTCCAAGGTGAGCCTCCCTTAGTCAGGTCTCTGGAGAATGAGATGTAGGATTCAAGTGATGGGGGCATGCAAAACATGTAATAACAATAAACATATCCATCTCCAGCAAGATAAATAAATATAAATAAATAGGTTTAAAAGACAGTTAGTCATTGGATGGTTGGTACCCTCTTTCTGATGGTGTTAGAGAAATGAAAAGACCTTAGGGTAAGGAGGGACATGATGGGAAAATGCAGGAAGCCCCTGCTGGTAAAAATGGTAACAGATGGGGGCCAAGGGCCTCCCTATGGGGACAGGCATGCTGCGTTTGGCCTTTACAAGCCTGTAAAAGAGTAGCAGAGACACATGCTTCAGACAGCACTAACTGCAAACAGGGGGAATGCTGCTGTGGACCCTGGAGAGAGGTGTCTGTGCAGGTGCCTGTGTGGCAGGGGAGCAGAGCCACATTCTTGACCACTTCCCCATCCTGCTCCTTGAGAAAGGAATCCTCAGTAGCAGTCTAAGAACATGAAAGTGACATGGTTTCGATTACATCGTCTTGGGGAAGTGGGTTAATTGGCAAAATACAGATGCTGTGAGGGCTTCTGTTTTGCCGCTAAGATCTGAACTCTGCTATTATTTAGCAGGGCGACTTATTTAAGTGGTTTGGCGGTGACTTAAGTATTGCCAGCCTGCCTCTCAGTCTGCTGGTTTTGCTGTCCATGTGTCCAGATGTCAGTAGCTGGCAAAAGTGGCAGTCCCAGGACGGAGGTGTACGACGTCCCTACCCTGTCGAGACACGCATCACTCATGGTGAGTCCCTCTTAAGAAAGGTTCAGTACATTTGTAAGTACATTATTTTACTATCAATTCACTCTCTTCCATGATTTTTGTTTTTAAATGTGTTGGAAGAAGTACAAGGAGAGAAAAATGTGTGAAATCCCTAGTGTGTTTGTAGACCAGGTAGAGATAGAAGGTTTGCTTTAGAATTTGCTGTAAATTGAAAAACTGTGATGATCGCCGCCCGTTGCCAGGTTTCAAATCGTCCGCCTATGAACCGAAAGCTCTCACTTATCCCGACAATGGAGCTGGAGGAGAGATATGAAACTTTGGAGAGCGTTAAGTGCAGCAGTCTGCGCCTGACTAACGTGAGTGTACCATTTCACATAGACTCCCTCTCTCAATTCGCAGTGTCGAGGAAATTCTTTGTAAAGGTACATTGGTAATGGCAATACGATTTTTAGTTAACAAGACACAGTGGTTCTCAGTGTGATTTGGAATACACTGTAACATTCTGAACTTGAAAACTTTAGCTCTAGGGCATCAGTACTTTTAGCTTTTGAAACATGTCCTGTGTGGAACAGTGCTGAATAATGACCAAAAAAAAACTATGAATACATTTGCATTAGGAAGGTCCTGGACTCAAGGCTATGTGTTCTCATCTCTCATTTTGTAGGCCCCAAGCTATGACACCCCTACACCCCTGACCTCTGAAGCTCAGGAGATTTTGGGGTTCAGGTGCAGCACCTTGCCAACCCCCCGCAAGACAGAATGGATTTACGATGTGCCCACAACTCCAGACAAGCCAGGTAGGGAGCAGGGCTTCTATGGCACCATGCCAACCATGGCTGCAGGCACAGGACGTCAGCTGTACGACACCCTGCCTGCTAGGGTCTGGCCTGGGCAGGGCCGTTGCTCGATGCCCTCCCTTTACGACATCCCCAAGCCCAGCTCCTCCCCCAGGCAGGCCAGTGACAATGGTACCAGCGTGTATGACATCCCACCGCGACTCAAGCAGCCGGCGCCGCCTACTGGGGCCCCGGGCCGTGGTGGTGCAAACGGACTGCTGTACGACCACCCCCGTGGGCAGTCTGTCACAGGCACCGAAGAGCCCTGCAACTTGCCACCGGTGCGAGACGAGGAGGGGGAGGGGCGGGACGGCTTGTCCAGCTTGTCCACAGCAGACAGTCAACGGAGCAGCACCGCCTCCAGCTCCTCTGCCTCCTCTTGTGACTCCCTGGCGCTCAGCTCCTCTTCCCCGGAGCCCGCCCGTGAGGTGACACTGTCTCAGGAGGATGCAGCCCGGAGGCTGGCCGAGCTCCAGGACGAGGTGTGCCGCGCAGTGCCCCAGCTCATGGCGTTCGTCAGCAGCAGCTGGCGGAGCCGGAAGCATCTTGGCCAACACCTCGGGGAGGTGCGGGATGCAGCCGAGGGGATTAATGTTGCCCTAGCCCGTTTCCTGGACTTTGCCCTGGATGTCCGAGGCAATGCCCGCCGGCTGACCGATGCTAACCTGAAGTCGCGGCTCCACAAGCAGCTGTCCATCGTGGAAGACTCCGGGCTCATCCTGCAGCACGCCATGGGGGTGCTGAGCGAGGCCGGCTGGAAGCTGGACACACTGTCCCAGGATGCCGGCCAGGCCCAGACACCAGACCAGCTGGACCGCTTCGTCATGGTGGCGCGCACAGTGCCTGAGGACGTCAGGCGCCTGGTGTCAATTCTCAACGCCAATGGCAAGCTGCTTTTCAGACAGGCTCAGACAGACGCTGAGACATCTACCAGTGGCAGCCAATCAAAAGCGATAAAGAATCTAACTAGGGAGAGGCAGATGAGTGACTACGGAGGAGAGGACAACGACTATGTGCAGCTACAGGTAATTGTGCCCCCCCTTCCCTTCAAAACTCTTTAAATTTGTTGCATATATTTTATTACGTCATACAATTGTAATGGTACATAACAATATAGTAATTGCTTTGAGCTGTACTACGAAGCTGAATTTGGCTCAAAAGTTTCAAAGCAAAATTATAAGAATTGCAACCAAATATTGTAACCAATAGAGATAAATGGGTAGTAAAAAAACAATAAATATAATTGCAATCAAAAATTAAGCGTTTGCTTTGAAACCTTTTCTATGCTTTGAGTTTTGAACCTTAAGACTTTTAAAGACAGGGCGACCAGGCAAGATACATGAATCATCAATCAACCACGGTACATCAGTACCAAAATAAAATGTAATAATATATACTGAAAAGGTATATTTCAGATATTTAAGATTTTCTCTAACATAACTTTCTATTAATAGACAAAGACAGAGTTTGAGCAGACACAGAGGATGGTGCAGGAGAGCAAGAAATTAAATGAGGTAATTATCACTTTCCCATGTGTAAGGAAGGAACAAAGAATCAGAAACCGTCAGTGGTGCTTGATAATATTGCAACTTGCGTTAATTATACTCACTCATAAAAGTGTCATTCAGATGAAATGAGGCCTCATTGTATTTAATTAGCTCTGGTTTGTAACCACATGTGCTGCTTTATTTCCTGCTCTGAAGCTGTCCTGCAGAAATACCCTGACCTGGTTTCTCTGTGCCTAGGTGGAAGTGAAGAAGTCATCACCACCGCCGCCGCCTCCGCAGCGTGCGGTCGACCCGCGTAGCCCAGCCCTCTCTGAGCACTGCCGGCTTTATTTTGGCGCTCTCCAGAAGGCCATTGGCGTGTTCACCGGCAGCCTGCTGGAGGGTCAGCCGCCCGAGAACTTCATTGACCACAGCAAGCTGGTGATCATGGTGGGGCAGAGGCTGGTGGACCAGCTGTACCGGGAGGCCCACGGTGCCAAGCCTGGCCAGGACATGCTCTGCAAGGGCAGCCATTTGTGCGCTTTGCTGAAGCAGCTGGCTGTCGCCACCAAGAAGGCTGCGCTGCACTTCCCAGACAGGCAGGCCCTGCAGGAGGCCCAGGACTTTGCCAAGGAGCTGGCTCAGCGGGCACTGCACATTCGTACAACCCTTGATCTCTGAGGATGAGACCCAGCTCTCCTATTTGAGACTATTGGCTCTCGGACGTCTTTCAATGGTGGACATCATTGTGTGCCGCAATTTTCCCCCTACATCTCTTTCAACCCCTTGGCAGTCAGCATATTAACTCTGTTTGTACCTTTTGGTCTCTTTACTGTTTTATGATTTTGTTTTTTGTATTATGTGTTGACCGGCAAAGCAAAATTCTACTTTTCCTATAGTTAAGGCTCAAGCAAGCAAACATTAATGTCTGAAATATAGTGTAAAACAAATAGTAGCCATGGTACTCTGTAGCATTCATTTTATTCAGTATTAAGAGACAGGTCTAAATTGTTATGATAAAACGGTAATTTGCAATGATGACATTAATAACAAAGTAATACAATTAAAACAGTGAAACCAAAAGATCATGTAGATTGGCTTTCTTTGTGGTAGATTTTGTGGTGAGTTTGTGTTAAATCGTGCAGTAAACAGGCAATGTGGTTCTATTTAGCAGGACATCAAGCCAACTTACCAAGTGAAGCTTGGTAAACAAAGAATTAACTAAACAAAGGATTAAATGATTTTGGCACAAAAAAAAAACACGCCAAACTCAATGTGAATTGTAGAAACACAATATATACCGCAGATAAATATATACATACTTATGTAATTTTTGTACAGATTACTTTTTTACATTTCTGAATATTTTGTGTGTATTTTATTTCTTATTTTAATGTCTACAAAACTAAATTTCCATTCTCTCCTTTGTTGTTTAAATGTGTATATAAGACAAGTAAAATATACTGTAAAACTTCATAGAAATGTATTTGTTTATACAAATCTTGCTGTTAAATGTGGGCAACCTCTCCTACATTTCTATAGTTAAGTGGTATATATAACAAATAAATAACTTACCAATAAATTGAATTATGTCCTGTATTTGTTTGACTTACTTACAAAACCTGCGGAACAATCAATTAAACCAGATGGCTGAATGACAAGGTGAATCAATTTACTTTCCAATACATGTCCAATGCTATTAACAAATTGTTTAAAGAAAATATTATTTGGATACTTTGTCCATTTAATTTAAGCAAATAAATGCACATTACATTGTTCACCGTTTGTCAGGAGTTACGTTCCCTGCATATTCCCAGTAAACTTTACAGTAAACAGTAAACTCACTTTATGTACAATTTCCAAACCAAAGACGCCCCCCAGTGGGCAAACTTGGAAAGACAAAACACATTGACACAATTTAATCACAATTTATACACCCGCTCATAATCTTTAGCAGCAAAGAGACTGACCGATTCCTTAAACGACTAATACAGACCCATAATGTGCTACAAAAAAATGACATGATATTCATGTAAAAATAAAAAATAAAGGTATCATAAAAAGTTAACAGTACTTGAGTCGGTTGGGATTTGACCTGTACCATTACTCCTTAATATTTTATTCTGTGGTTCGTTAAGAAAACAGATCTTTCTTACTGGTTTTGTTCTGTAGATTGCTTGGTGCAGACCTGAGGTTGATGCCTCTGAAAACAGATTAGTGACCCGTTTAAAAGTGAATTAAGTGGTGGAAGGGCAGTGTAATTAACATAATTTTAATACATTTTGCGACAGCTATTTGATATGAATTCTGCTTCAGTTTGGTACTGTTTGTGTACATCTTTTAATTTAATCAGATAATTTATTTTCGTTTATGTACCCTAGGCAGGTAGCGGTGTAGTCTATAGTTATATTGTCTATAGTAGTTTATATTGTGTAGCTCGCTGACGTTGGATGTTAGCGTTGTAAGATTTGTGAATACTAAAATTTCTTAGACATTGCTTTCCAACTTAACTAAGCTTACTTTCTCTCCCTTCATCAGACAAACATTTAGGTCAGTTTCAACAAGTAGCTGGTCAGTTGCTCCTGAAAGTTAAATCGAGACTGTTGTAAGTGTATGGAATAAATGTATATCTTCTCCAAAGTCCAACTAGTTGTCAGTCTGCCTCTAATCAGAATTCCAGCGATGGAGAGAGAAAAAAAAATCCCATGAGATTCAGAGGTTTCAGTGCAACTGTAGCAGTGTGAACGACTTAGCTACGGACCGTGACGTCATGCTTGGAGTCGATGGCTGTGTTCGAAACGGGTATAAATGCTGTCTCAGAAGGTGTCTAACAGGACAGCGAGGCATCAACTGCTGTTCAAAACGGGTCGAACGATCTTTTCCTGTCTCGTTAGATGCCTACAAACTGCCCACGTGACGGCCAGTTTTGAAGGCAGTGTCGATGCTGACTCTTACCCATAAATCTGTGCGGCTAGACTGAAAACTAACAAAATTTAACGTACTGACGTCACAGATTGACCTAAAAGGCTGTTCGAAAGCAGTGTTCTTAGAAGATGCTTTCACTCGAAAGCGGCACCTGTCTATTACGACAGTGAGGCAACTACCTAACGTTTCGAACACAGCCTATGACAAGTAGTACCCCGAGCTAAAGACTTTGGTCTTTACCAGCTTAACAAACGAATCGCTTTTCTCGTCTGTAAGAAAGTTTTGACGACACCAGTTTGATTTGCGGCTAGGGCGGTGCAGTTTATTTAAGTTGAGGGTAAACGATTTTGGGGCCAGTGAGGATGAATCGGATTGGTCACACAACAATCCCAGAAATGTTTCGAAATACACTGACCTCTGTATGAACATATGCACGCTGTCTAAAAAACTGTACAGGCACCAATTTTGGTCATGTGCATTAAATTATTAGATTTACAGAGTTGGTCTGTTATTTGTCCTCACTGGCTAAGGCCTTGCTGATTCGATCATGTGTATATGAAAAACATTGAATAAATTACAACTATAACAATATCAAATACTGCGTAACTCCTTTAAATAAATTCAAATTAAAAACTGCTCCCTTTCTGCTCTCTTTACATTCCGAGTAACTGCACTTCTGAGGAAGTTGCAACCTTATTAGATA
>JAOVYW010000101.1:5536260-5548161 GCA_025775045.1 Hiodon tergisus
TATATATATATATATATATATATATACACACACACACACACACACACACACACACACACACACACACACACACACTATATGGACAAAAGTATTGAGACATCTACAGGAGGTTTTATGACTTTTTTTTGCCCATTCTTCCAGAAGAGCGTTTGTGAGGTCAGACACTGATTTTGGAAGAGATATCATGGCTCGCAATCTCCGTTCTAGTTCATCCCAAAGGGGATGTGCGGGCCAGTCAAGTTCTTCCACAGCAAACTCATCCAACCATGCCTTTATGGACCTTGCTTTGTGCACTGGGGCACAGTCATGCATAGAATTTTCTGAAATGTTAATGCCTCAGCTTACCAAGACATTTTGGAAAATTCAATGCTTCCAACTTTGTTGAAACTGTTCGGGGAAGGCCCTTTTCTGTTCCAGCATGACTGTGCCCCAGTGCACAAAGCAAGGTTCATAAAGGCATGGTTGGATGAGTTTGGTGTGGAAGAATGCTCTTCTGGAAGAATGTGCAAAAATTCCAACAGACACACTCCAAAATCTTGTAGAAAGCCTTCCCAGAAGAGTGGAAGGGTATTTAGACCCTCGAACAATTATTTCATACTTCAAATGGTGCATTCAAATTTCGTTGTGTTTGATCATTTATTTTAAAACACTGAGTTCAGTGGCAGGGAGTGGAGCAATGGTTCACCAGTCAACAATATTGTGCTTTGCATAACACTGGCCTGTATGGGAGGGTGGCAAGAAAGCCATTACTCAAAAACCATCTTGAGTTTTCCAGGTGCAATGTTGGAAAAGATTTGGTGGTCATGTGAGACAAAGAGAGCTTTTTGGACCAAAACTCAAAGCACCATGTGTGTCATAAACCTAACACTGCCCATGTCTCAAGATTCACCAGCCCAACAGTGAAATATGGCGGTGGCCACATGCAGTGGGGATGCTTCACATCAGCAGGGACTGGGCATCATGTTAGACTTGAAGAATGGATGGTAGGCAACCTGACTACTGACCGAAGCACTGCTCCAAAGAACATACAGACACATTTCAGGCAGCTCAGGTCAGCACTGCAGGGAAACGATTCACATTCAGATGACTGTATAAGTTATTTCCACGGGGCATGGACAACACACACTTTAAATGCAGTGCCAACATCAAAGTATTGCAGAGAAAGACAACGTGAACATGCTTTGCTTTTCGTTATGGGTTGGGAACATCTGTGCCAGAATTAAATAAAATTCCTGAGGGATTTATATTTTGTTGTTGGGGCATTATATTTCCCTTCGAGTGAATTACTTTCCATATCGATTGCATGCTTTTCAATGTGAAGCTTATAAGCAAATATTCTGCTGGAGTGGGCTTGGAGGTGTGGTGTGGCTGTATAGTGTACAGGAAGCTAGATTTGTCCTATACGTGAAGAAAGGTTAGTTTGAATGAATCGAGAAGAGAAACTATTTGGTTAACATCCACAATACACAATGGTCAAACATCACCTTAACAAAAGGATCCAATACACCCGATCGATTCAGAATAAAGCATACTATTGTGACAAACAGACCAGTCGGTACATTCTAACGATTCCAATATGTTAAATGAAATATGTAGCCAATTTACACATTTTGCTCTTATTTCAATTTTAATGTTGCATTCTTCTTCAGTCTGTAAGCACCTTTTCCCTACCGCACAAGATTAGAAAGAGAGCAACTGCGAGTAGTTTTTCCTGATCCGCTTTTTGAAACCTATTTTGAAGTGTGTGTTATCTCCCATTATTTGTTGTAAAAACATAATCATTTCTTGGTTTTCGTACATGGTATTTAGCCAACCCGACGGTAATGCATTGGTGCGCATTTGGCCATATAAAAAATATTTTGCCTAATGGCCGCTTTTTTTCTATCTCGAGATCATATTTCATTTACATTTGCATCAATCTAAAAAAGCTCAGATTTTACTACAGAAACTCGAAATAACCCATAAAACGACCACAGACGAAGATAAAAATCAGATTTTAGATACAATTATGTTAAATTAAATTTGTTTACTTTTCAAAAGGATACATTTCCCGAAAATGCGGGTTGCGGGAAAAACACCCCTAAAGTTATTCAACTGGAAAACCAGCGCACCTTTACCATACATTTATGTTATGTTGGATAGTAGTTTAAGCAACTCGTTTAACAGTTTCGTGTGTGCTGACATGAAAATGGCATCATCGGCTTGGCCACGAAATAACTCTCCAGCGCCAGAGCCAAGCACCTGCATTAGAGTATAGGACTACGATCACCTTTATCATTTAACCTCTCTCAAACTAACTTTTCTAAGTATAGGGAAAAAATCCAGCCTTGTGTTGGCTATATAGCCCCAACACACTACTAAATCGTGTGATTAGCATAAAATTTGCTCATAAAGTTCACAACGAAATAAAGTAACCTCTTCTTGAAAACGACGCCAATAAAAATGACTCGTGCATTGTATTTAATTCTGCCACGGAGAATCCAGACCAACAACGAACAATAAAGAAAGACTGTATTGTATTGTCATGTATTGTATTTTAATGTGAACATTGTATTTCGATGTACCTTGAATCTAATTTTGGCTCGAATAACTCCCCAGTTCGTACTTACAAATGGACAAGAAAGGTCTCCTTGCTCAATCACAAGATTACATCAAGTCGGCGCTCAAGATTATATATTTCCTATTATTTAAAACAATCGTAAAAAAACATTAATGCCAATTTACTAGTAACGTTATGGTATAATTCAATACATTTGAATCTACTGGGATCTGTTTATTCCGGCATAATACAATATTATGATTGGTAAAGTTCTGTGTAATGTGAAAATTGTGGGACATCCTTTTATCTCAGTCTTTTCGCATTGAACATTTATTATGTTAAGACAACCCCTCCACCTATATTACCTTAGCATTTCAAGACTTTTGTCGGTATAGAATGTTGCTCGTTCACTTTATTTTGTTTCATTGGTTATGACACATGCAGATTGAACTGAGAGGTTGTTTTTTTCATCAGGTTTTGGTTTAATAGAAAGACAGTGCTTAATAGAAAGATATTTTCTATTAGAATGCCTATTAGATTTTTTTTTACTGTACACCGGTGTTGCATGCAACAGTTTTCTTACCCTCGCCCACTGTAACTGACTCCTCCTTCCCTGTGCACGGTACGTGCCCTGCGTCACTGTGCCTCTTTCTCTGCACACCAGACACATCTATAGACATGGCTCCGTGAGACTGCACATGGCGGCCAGCAGCCATGAACCAAAAAATAACTCACCAAAAAAATAATAAATGCATCTGTAACAACCCGATTTAATTTTTGTTTGGATTTTACAATTTCAAAAACGACAGTATTTAAACCATAATCAATCAGTTTGAGGGGAGAAGCTACTTGCAACCCCCGTTTAATTATTTTTACGCTTTTAAGACCTTTTAGTTTTAATTGTTTTTTTTTTTCTAAGGCAGCCATCATGGGCGTGCAAGGTTTCCAAGAATACATTGAAAAGCACTGCCCTAGTGCCGTAGTACCGGTGGAGCTCCAGAAGCTAGCTCGAGGGAGCCTAGTTGGGGGCGGCAGGCAGAGACCGCCCCAAAGTCCGCTGAGGCTTTTGGTGGATGCCGAAAACTGCCTCCACCGGCTCTATGGCGGCTTTTACACCGACTGGGTGAGCGGAGGCCAGTGGAACCACATGCTAGGCTATCTGGCCGCTCTCGCCAAGGCCTGTTTTAATGGCAACATTGAGCTCCTGGTATGCTTCAATGGCGCCCTGGAGAAAGGCCGTCTTCACGAATGGGTCAAGCGACAGGTGAACGAGAGACAGACAGCGCAGCAGATTGTCAGCCACGTCCAGAACAAGGGAACTCCACCGCCAAAGGTCTGGTTCCTTCCCCCGGTGTGCATGGCCCACTGTATTCGACTGGCACTCCTCAGGTTCCACATTGGGGTAAGTACGAGTCATTTGTACCATTTCTCTCGCTGCCGAACCAACAGATATCATTAGTCAGGAAAATTAAATCGGAGATGCCTGTGATAATTGATGGCTAGTTTTCGAATATATTGACAAATCGACATAAACCTAAGGTTTACGTGGAATACCAAGGTCAATAGCTTGGAAAAATTGAGATGTCACTTCGCTGAAGTATTAGTTGGATCAGCTAGGAAATTCTGTTTGGGTAAAAAGGGTATTGCTCTGAGCTAGCATTAACGAGTAGCAGTGATGCCATTTTCTTACTATCAGAATTTCACACTATAGTCTAAACAAACCTGCTATGTCTCTTTGATAACATTTATTTGTTATAATATACTTTGATGTTTGAAATGTCAGTTCGTTTGACGTAAATTCCTATCGTAAGCGCTGGGTAGCATCTGGGTAGTTCGCGAGGTATGGATAATTGTCAGGTTACTTGTAGTTGTTTAGCTAGAAAGCAGTGGAAGAAATTTTAAGTTGGTAGCCTATATAGTCGACATTTTCTGTTGAAACAGGCAGCCTTATTGAGACTTAGTTATAATGCTAGCTTGCCACCTACGGTCCTTTTTCGAGACCGAGCTAGTTTAACTACCTAGCTAGTTTGTTCTCGATTGTGAAACACTAATGCAGCCAGCTACAGATGAAACTATATGTAGGTCGCAGTGTGTTGTATTGACAGAAAGTCAGCTGGCTGTAGCATCTGTAAATCTCGACTAGTTGTTGACATTTCATGGCAATTAGCTACATTTGCAGTTATTGTTATCTATAGTTTTCATTTGGCCTAACGTACATTTTGTTTGCAATGTACTGTAATCTCTCGATTGTTTTTGTTGCATGCAAATAGTGGTGTGATGGGATTTGTAATAGGGTTAAGGTTGCCTCAGTAAGCAAAAAGTTACTTGAGTATGTGTAATAGAAGCAAATTCTTTACTCTGTGGTACCTTCGTGATTTCTTGGACATCCGTTTTCTTGAGATTTCTTGAGATTACACTGGAGACCTATGCACTAAATGAAAACGGTGAGGTTAAGTCCTGTTTCTATGCTTTAGTCTTCTAGTCTCTATTCAATATTCTTAAAAATACACACACACACACCCTGTATTGTATTCATGTTTGAGCTCGCAGAAAGTTAGTATTTCTGATGGACGTATGGGTGTTTCTTTGGCTCTCCTTTAAATTATTTAATACCTATAGTTCTCTGCACATTTCTGTGGCACTTATGTTACAGGAACTTTTTAAAGCAGTTATATATTCACTTCAGTTATTTAATACATGAAATTATTCAATAGTTTAATATAATAATAAAAAACCTTTGGATAAGTGTCACTTAATACCAAAAAAAATCCATCTATTGATCTGCACCTGTTCAGGAAAACAATTGACTGGGGATTTATTTATGTTACATTTAAGCATTATGTGCAAGTCAAGAAAGGCTCCAGAAAAACCGGTAGTCTGTGTCCTGGAAGTTCCGCCTCTACCTAGCAATTATAGGCTTCCTGAGGGAGGCCTTTGAGTGTAGTGTCACAGGAAGTGTGCTCTAGTGATTGGCTCTTGTTGTCATTGCACGTCACTTCTGCCATAGGGCTACAGCCAGCAGGCCAGGAACAAGTTTGTAGGCCTTGCTCAGAAATGGACGAACTGCTACAGTGTTTAGAAGTTGAAAAATATAAATTATTGTAAGGTCAATAATTTTAAGTATTGGTATCAAGAACAGAACAAGAAATGTAACAGACATTCAATTTGAGCTTTGAGCTCCTCCAAGATTAAGCGCTGTTTTAAAAAGCCACAATTTATCATCTTTGCTGTGGATTGTTCGATCTACTCAGAAAATTGTACTGAGTAAACTGAGTATCCTATGCAGTTTGCCTACAACTTTATTAGAGGCAAAAGCCATTCAGATCAGTTATTACATTTATTTAGATGAAATAATTGAAAACATTTATCTCCATACATTTTAAACCTGTGAGATACTGCCTTAAAAATGTAAAAAATAAAAATAAAAATTTCAGACACACCAAATGCTACAGTGAATTTAGTAAAACTTGTAGACTTACCATCTGGTTTATCATAAGGTTATTGCTTTTAATTTGGATGCACCCATGGGGAACCCATTTTTTACTTAAAACAGATGTCAGAATTTGGCCAATAATTACATAAGTAATGTAATTAAGTATAACTTATAATGAATAACATTTAGTCTTTTTTTTGCGCTGTGTGACTGGTTTTTCTCTTTGTTTTGTGTGCCAGGTTGCCCAGAGCATTGAGGATCACCATCAGGAAGTGATAGCCTTATGCAGGGAGAATGGATTTCACGGCTTGGTGGCCTATGACTCGGACTACGCCTTGTGCAACATCCCCTACTACTTCAGTGCCCATGCTCTAAAACTGAGCCGCAACGGCAAGAGCCTCACCACCAGCCAGTACCTGATGCATGAAGTAGCCAAGCAGCTTGATCTCAATCCAAATCGCTTCGTCATCTTCGCTTCCCTTTTAGGTAGGCGCATCAAAAGTGGTTAGCCTGATTTGGTTTCCTTTAAACCAATAAAAGGGAGTAGTGCCTTTATCCCAAAAAAAGTTTACATTTGGTGAGCTTGCGAACTTAAGCTCTTTGCTCAAAATCAAGGGATAAAACTGGTTGTTTGCTTGTCGTATGTTAGTTAGAATATCAGATTGGTCAATGACTGCACTGTGTCAATGAATCCTGGCCTTTTTCCAAGAAAAATGCATTAGAGACATTGGCATTAGAGAGATTTTTTTCTTTTGGTTAATGTGTGGAATTATACAACCTTATATCGGTCCCTAAAGTTTCATACATGAGTAACAATTGTTGGTAATTGGAAAAATTAAACAATTTTCAGAATGTGTAAATAAGCCTCTGCATTTTTCCTGACCAATCTCTTATAATTAAGACAGTGCAGGGAGAGGCTTCCCTTTCGGCTAAGCCAATGCAGTGATGGTCAAAATAGATCACATTACATAAGCTTAAACACAAGCAAGTAGCATTTTATGTTGCAATATATTCTGTGCATTTGCAAACTGACCTCTCTCTTCTAAAGGACAGAAGCCTTAGTAAGTTTACATTTCTTACTTTGTTTCTCCTTAAAGCCTCATAAACTGAAACTGTGAATCACAGACCATTCAAAGACAGTATCTTCTAAATCACTGGGCACCCTGAAGTAGACGGATTATGTACTGATGTGAACGAATGTGTTACCTTCCTGTAACAGGTTTGTTTTTTTGGTCTTATTACAGGTAATCACATACTGCCTGATGAAGACTTGGCTGCCTTCCACTGGAGTTTACTCGGTCCAGAGCACCCATTAGCATCATTGAAGGTAAAATGGTTTTTGGGATCACGATAGAGTAACGTTTTTAATCAGTCCGTAATGTGTAACGATTGCTATACACAGTATAATGGTGAATTCACTCTAGACCTCATCTTCCAAGTGCATCAGTGGATCTGTTTATGGTGTTAAACAAGTATAACAGCATAAATAAGTGGGTGTGTTAAATGAAGCATTCCATGCTCAGTAGCATGCATGTATTTGTGGCATAAAGGGGACATTTACGTCCCAGTTTCCGCATTCTGTGATAGCAGCAGCAGTAACCGTTTCCCTGGCAACTTGGGTGCTTTAAGCAACGTGTCAGTACGATGCAAAATCACTTGTATGTTCCCTTCACTTGTAATCCTGTAGCTGGGAAACCTACTATGATGAAAAATGCAATAGACAGTGGTAAGATTAGATGAGTGTCTTCACCTGCTAACCCTCAGTGGTCTTCCGCGCAGCACACATGTCACTTGGCAGATGGTTATGTTTGTTCAAAAACTGAGCTAGACCGAAGAGACACTATCTGTTTTTTTTTTTTTTTGAGTGGGGTTGTAAGACCTGCGCTTGAGAACCCTGTTATGCAATTTCAGAGAAATATCTATTTACACGTTGTGCTCGCCACTGGTTTTTGACAGGATACGTATGGTAGTCTTTAGCAGCGTGAACCGATCTAGGTCAAAATGAATTAAACAATGTGCTGATTTTAGTGTGGAAAAGGCTGAGTGAACCTTGCTTATGGGGTCATGCCACAGTTTAATGCCCTGTCCTTGTGGTTGGCCCATTAACCTTATGGGTCATACCCTCTTGGCCAGCTGATATACCTGTAAAGTTTTATTAGAAGTTTATCTGGTTTTGTCTGATGACAGGTACGTGCCCACCAACTAGTGCTCCCACCTTGCGATGTAGTGATCAAGGCTGTGGCTGACTACGTTCGCAACTTGCAAGACATCAATGACTTGGAAGCCATTGCTAAAGACATCTTCAGACATTCGCAGGTAAAAAGAAAGCAAATGGCTCCTTTTGGTTTTAATGCACAAGTTCATCCGTTAAATAGATTATTTTAGGAGCTCTTAAAAATGAGGTTATGGCAAAATTGCAGAAATCTTGTTGATCAGACTCCTGCACAGACTGATGAAGTGAGTCATGTGACGATAATCCACTTCCAAAATAGGGTGAGTTCTGGTCAGGTCATCTTAGGGGCACTGCAGAATGTACATGCAGCTTTACAAGTTAATTCATGATATTCCTTAATGGGCAAGACTTCAGCACCTACACAGACTCCATTGTAGAAATCAGGTGTGTACAGTGGGACTGCGATACTCGTCCTTTTAGGGGTAAGTTTAATTAGAGGGTTATGAGTCATTTTCTCTAGAGCTTACATTATCTTTTTAAGTGCTTGTTGATTCTACTGGAATGGCAAAGGCATTAGTTACTGTTGCTCGGACAAGTGGTAGTAGTACTTGTATGTGGGGCTGCTGGTGGTGTAGTGGTTAAGATGGCTGGCTTGAAACCGGAAGGTTACCGGTTCAGGTCCCACCCCAGCTGTTGTACCCTTGAGCAAGGTACTTAACCTGAATTGCTTCAGTAAAATATCCAGCTGTATAAATGGATGAATGTGGAAATGTAAGCTCGGTAAGTCCCTTTGGATAAAAGCATCTGCTAAGCAACAAAAATGTAAAAATGTATTATAAATGTATGTCTTTCCTGGAAGAGTTCATTATGGCTGTTCTATGTTCTAGTCCAGAACTGATGACAAAGCTTGCCGATTCAAGAAGGCAGTTGAGTATTACTCTGCAGCCAGCAAACCTTTACAGTTCCCGCCCTATTTAGGTAAGCTCAAATGTATTATTTTTCCTTCTCTTCAACACAAAGTATGCAGAATGTATTGCACAATTTCAATATTCATTTAGCGTGTGCCATATATATATATATATATATATATTCATGTTAAATTAAGTTTTAAGTTGAGTAAACCAGATAAGGCCAGGAAAGAAAACTAGTCTCAAACTAGTCACCTCAGCTTTAATGCAGTGTTACCTGGAGCGAATACAGACTAGTCATTTCCACTGGCTTCAGTCATTCCATTGCTCGATCCTGTCTTTTATGGGCCCTGCGACAGTCTGCCCCTTGTCATACTTCTTCCCGTTTCCATGGCATCAGCGAGTTCAAGAATGTGTGCGCAACAATGAGGCTATGCACGTAAAATCTACAGCCCTGCTTTTTACTTGTTTTGATTATTTCTCGGCTGGGCTGGTGTACAACTGCTGAGTTTGTAGTTTCAGTTTTGGGATGGCCAGACCTTTAAAAAAAAAAAAAAAAAAACACGGTTTATTTTTCTGGGTGAGCATGATCGAAGACCTTAGCAGTAATGTGAGAAATTTTCCCTGTTGCCTCAAACCTTGTGTGCACTTTGAAATGGCTGCTATGTACTGTGCATACAAATAGGCTACTTCAGAAAGGCCTCTTGATCAGTTGCCACAGTTCCTTCAGTTTGGAAGTTTTTTTTTTTTGGGGGGGGTGGAGAGAACTCCCAGCCACAGGTCTCTAAACAGCAGTTAAATGTATTTTCTAAAGAATTTCTCTGAAAAGAATTATAGTTCATGATGAAAGTTGAATTTTTAAATAATCGCCTGGATTTTAGAACAACCAGACCGTTCACTTGACTTTAAAATGTCATCACCGCCTCATGGCACACAAGCAGGCATGATGGTGATGAATATGGCCCTTGTTTTATGTGAATACACACATTTTCTTCCCCTGGATGACATGTGTGCGTTAAGATGCCACACATGTAACTTGGTCTGCTAAGGAAATTTAGCTAAAGGGATGTCATACAACTGTTTTCATGGCTGTTTTGTTTTTTTAATGTCTTTTCTCCAAGCATTATCGAGATTTGCATTTTAAAAAATGTATCTGGAAGCCATTGGTTAGCGTTTTGTTGAGATGCACTGAGACACTGAGGTAAAATGTAGCTTTTATAAACAAGAACAAATTACAAAAGCAAATAGTTGCCTATTTTGGTTTCACAATTGGCATGGTTAAACGGCTTGTTACAGGACTGGAATTACTTTTATTTTTTTTTACTTTGTTGATTCACCTAGGCCAAAGGGCCAGAGACCAGGGCGTCAAGGCCATCGGGAAATTGTCTAAACCAGGAAGGTGGCACTTGTCCTACAAATAACTACAAAATATTGACTTCAGAGGTAGTGTGTTGTGGGTGTGACCTTCAAATGCTAAATAAATAGCATACCAAAAGATAATAAGCATATTAATCACATATTTCTGTTGTGATGTTTATTGATAGTTACTGTCGGGGATAACTTTGTAATTAACCAAAAAAGCGTTGCAATTGAAGAGTTGCGTTGGCAACGGATCCAAGTAAATTGTCTGATTACAGGGAAACTTGGTTTTATTTGTTTCATAGATAAAACGCAGGCATTAAGTGCTTAGCGTGTCAAAAGTTCAGGAGTTCCATCTCTTCCAACTTTATTATACAACCTCTGACTTTGTTTAATTTATACGGTGTGTGTTCCTTTCGCAGCGTTGTGCAAAAATAGTGATATGTCTTCTATGAAGTCATGGAACTCGTTGGATAGATAAGAACGATTAAGCTACATGTTTGATACCTTTATTTAGCTTCAGTTCACCGAGTCTGACTGTTGTCTAAGCTGACAACCTGCTCAATTAACGCATGCCAAGGAAGAACTACTCTCTGAATAACTAAACTAACTGTACTATTAGGACTAGCTTTTCAAACCATTTTGAAAAGAAATACATTTTACAGCCAAGTAGCTTAGATTTTCAGGAGTCATGTTGACAAAAATGTATAAAATCAGCATTAGATTTACTTTAGCAGAGCTAGTTCCAGGGCACTGATTAATATATGTTGCAGGGGCACTGATATAATGTATTAAATAATATAAAATATGAAATAGCTACATTAAAATACAATGTCACTAGCTACAATGGTAACAGAACAGTGAGTTGATGTTTATCAAAGCATTTTATTCCCTTATATTCTGGTTTCTTACCTTGTAGCTAGCACAAAGTCACTAGTTCTGTTCTGTTTTCCTCAGAAAGCTTTAGCTAGTGTTTCAAGTCTGCTTTTTTGTTAACGTTAAGAGGGCGGCGAACACTGCATAGCGATTGATAATGTCTGCAAGTGACTGCGAGGAGAGGGGGCATTTCCTTCCATGGGACTCATGGGCACTTTGGGCTTAAGAGCTGCCAAACTGGGGGGCACCGACGGCAGTGGTCGTCAAGAAATCCCTGGCCTGTCATTGTTATTTTATTAACTGATATTTTCATTCAGGTTTTGAAAATTGATTCTTTGTAGTTTTGGCTATTTCCATAAGCCTTACCCGGTTAAAGACTCATTGAGTGAAACAGCCGCTGTGCCCTAAATGTGTGTTTCTCTTCATTTTTATTTGACATTCGTGTGGGAGGCCTCAGTACTTATCCCACATAATTCTGAGATGGTTTTTAGAATGGCTTTTTTTTTCTTCTGGTGCTCAGATAAAGCCCTAGTCATCTCCCTCACACTTCCAATCATAAAAATTGAGTCCCATCAATTATTGTGCAAAACGGATATTTTAACCTGCACTGCTA
>JAOVYW010000101.1:5548261-5560566 GCA_025775045.1 Hiodon tergisus
ATTTGCCCAATATTTAAATACTGGGGTCACAACACACAAACATTGAAACCAAAGCATTCGAAAGTTGATTTAATAATCATTGGACCTAATGAATTGGACCTAAAGGCTAACATGATCGTGACTATGATGAACATGACTTATCATAGCCGGAATGATATCACTGACCAGGACAGTGGCTCTGATAACATGGATTGGTGTTGGCAATTAATATTTAAAACTCTTCAGTATTTTCTATAGTATAGTTGCTGTGATGAAGTTGAGAGCTTTGGAAAGTAAAAACTCTGGCACAGCAGACAAATACCAGTGTGCCATGGCGTACGATTATTAACTGTTTTGCTCCACACTTTTTGTATGCAAGTTGTTCAGCCGCAGTAGGGAGCTCGTTGAAAGAATGGTTTGTGCAATAAATAACTCTGTTTTTATTGCTCATTTTGATTCCAAATTGTTTGTTTTTTCAATTATGTGAGATAGAATTTAAAATTTGCTTTTAAAAAAAAGTTCTTAAGTCCCTTTATATTAGGCATCTAAATTTCTTTGGTGTAATTAAAGCACTCTCCGCAGTGCAATGTTCGCATCAAGGACTGCAATTTGATCTTTTTTTATTATTTTATTTTTTACTTTAGCCATAGATAGGGAGCCACTGTCTCATTGTAACGTGTGTGATTTTATTTTTCTGTCGCAGTCAGACCAAATCAGATTGTGCCTGCTGCAGTGCCACAATATGTACCTTCACAGATGCTCAACATTCCACAGACTCCCCTTCCTGTGAAATCTGGGGTAAGTTGCCACACATGCGTCTGTGGTATCCTGGCGCTTGGCTTGGTTGCCATGTTCCCCGAAGGGCCAAAGTACTTTAACAAATGGTCATTGTATGAAGGGCTAACTTGTCATCTATGACATAATTAGATTTTTAAAGGTTAAGAATCATGTGATAAATCCCATGATTCTTTCAGAGATCAATCACTGAAACGTATAGACGTGAGGGTACAATGTATAAGATTGAGTCTCCGTGGATGGGTTTTGGTAACATCACGCTTCACTTCTGAGATGCTGAGTAACTTGTGGTGGCATTATCAAAGGTCCAGCAGCTGCCTGGCCAGAATGCGTACAGGGCTCCGCTGGCCGAGCCCGGTCTGGCTCTCGATACGATGGGAAAGGGCCTTCCGGATCAGAACAGCTTCAGCAACATTCCTCACGAAGGGAAACACACGCCGCTGTACGAGAGGTCCTCGCCCATCAACCCTGCCCAGGGCAGCAGCCCCAACCACACAGAACCCGCGTTCTTCAACACCTCGTCCACATCCTCCTCCTCCGAGAACGATGAGAACACAGGCACTACTGCCAAGTGAGTAGGAAATGTCCGCTGCTGTGTCATTGCATGTAGGACTTTTTAGGAGATTGTAGTTAGTTATGTGTCAGACTGATAGTCTTTGGCACAGAATTTGTCGTCTTATGCAGAATTCCCATCCTTGTACAGAATTCTGCAGCCACACCATCTGATTCCATATATAACAATATATTTCTTTTTACGAGAAGAAACATGATGCAGAAAAGAGAGACAGTGACTTATTAAAGGCCGTTCATTAATTTCATGCTTTAATTCTAATGGCGGTCACCCATCCTGTGTAGTGTAGGTAAAGATACCAGTCTATTCAGTACCAAAGGGTACAGGCTATTATGTTACCTACAGCTGGAGGATACAGTTGCTCTTATCTAGAGCATCTAAGCTGCCTAATAATTTTACACTTTGGAATATTTACTTGTAGAATTTTATGGTAAGTGCATTGATCAATTTACTGTCCTATTTGGACCTGCAGAGTTCTGGTAACGAGTTTGACAGCTTAACTACAAGTTCACAGAGAGGCTGATTTAATTGAAATGGATTTTAAAATAAGCTGGGAATGCGGTGTTATTTCGCTCCACACTTAGTTCCCTCTGTGATGGATATTTCTGTGCCACTGTGTCATTGTTAAGCTCTTTCTGCAATCAATGCCACATTATTCATTCGCTCGACACTAGAGGTATTTAGCGACCGATATTCCGTGAAAATGTAACTATTCTCGTTCACACCCTACAATGGTGGCAGCAAAAAAAAAGAGCTCTGTATTAAATAAATAAGCACACCATTTACATCAAATATAATGGATGTTGTCTGTGACCCAGTGCTATTGTCTCTTATTCCTCCAGCCATGTAAGTGACCATAAAGGAGGGTGGGACAAACGAGGAAATCAGCCAGAAAACATACCAGTGGGAGATTTAGGAGACCAAATTAAAGTAAGTTTGACTTTGTGGATTTAAAATCGGGGCAATGGGCCTTTATTCACACACTGAATATTTCATATTGGACCGTATCAGTTAAAATACCAGGAACCGTTCGATTCATTGTTATTAAAAAGCTGCGCACTCAAGTGTATCTGGAGAGAGACTCTCTTTACTTTTTAAAATGGAAGCCCTGCATTGCTCTCCATGTTGATAACAAGTGGCGTATGAATACAAGTTTCAAGCACATGAAGATGGTTACAAAAATTCATCTGTTACAGCACCGCTATCTCCAGAATTTAACATTTTTTTTGCGTGTCATTCATTACCGCCTGATCCCTAATTGCATAGCTACAGATGCCATACGTTTGCTGGCGAGTTACCCTGAAGTTGCTAGATACACATGCATACACACAATACGCGGAATACATGTTCAAACTGCAGAATTTCTTTTCTCTTTTTTCGCTGTTTTTCAATTAAAAAAATTTAATTATGTATAAAAATTGTGAAGTGACGTAAACCAGTAAAAAAATAGGACTGGTGAACTTGCTTTTTTTTACCAAAGGCTGTCCACTGAATATAGTTAAGAAATTTTCAGGTAGCAGCTGCCTTTTCTACTGTGTCTGAATAATTACTTAATAATTATGACAATTATTTTTATGGATATTGTCCGAGGTATGTGGACACCTGGTGATCTATGAGGCTGCTGCAGTAGGTCAGTGGAAAATTAATACTCGGATGACATCTCCATAACGTGCATTTTCAAATAGAAATATATCGATAAAATAATTGGGTAATGAATTAGAATTTCAAAATTCAAGGTGTGCACGTTACAAATTTTCACTGAGTGCGGTTAATTTTTCGTTAATCATTACGTAAAACATCCTTAAATGACCTAGTGTTAAGAAAAGGCATGTGCTGGTCCAAAGTGTTTGGAGGTTAAAAAGGAGTAAGTCTGCTAATACTTAGGCTGTTCTAAATTTACCCACACTTGGAATAAACAGTTTACTCTAAGGCAAGCTTATTTATATTTGGCATGTTGTGTTGTCTGGCTGACTTATTAATGAGTGGCTAATTCCGATATTTCTTTGCCCCTGCACTTAGGCCCAAGACTCCCCCGTGATTTTTCCTGTGAGTCATGGGGCAGAGATTGGAAGTCACCAGAGTATGAACGCACATATCCCATCCCTCCTCTCGATGCCAACCAGGAACCACATGGACATCACGACCCCCCCTCTGCCCGTGGTTGCCCCCGAGGTGTTGCGGGTCGCTGAGCACAGACACAAAAAGGGCCTCATGTACCCGTACATCTACCATGTCCTCACCAAGGTCAGGAAACACTATCCAAAGAAAAGGATAGCGTACGTAGTTATGGGGGTCCTATTATAGCAAGTGCATTGATTCATTTTATTTTACATTTTAAACGCTGAAGAGTTGATGTACATGTACTCTTTGTTTTGTGCTTTTGAATTCTGACCACGTTATGTAAATTCAATAAAAATGCAAAAGCATGCTAGGTAACACCATTTTTTTAAATGTTCTAAAGAGATCCAGAGAGGAACTGTACACTCCATAACATCACTTGGTAGAGCCTTCTCTGGCAACATTTTTGTTGAATAGAAATGTTTCTCAGAGGTTTGGACGGCTTGATGGAAATGGGGAGACCTTCATAACGCAATATGCGGTTCCTCTAGTACGATGAAGTTAAACCTGTTCGTATTGGAGAAACTCTGTTCTCTCTTGCAGGGTGAGATTAAGATTTCTGTCACCATCGAAGACGAAGCTAACAAAGACCTGCCCTCCGCGGTGCACCTGTACCGGCCCATCCGTCAGTATGTTTACGGAGTCCTCTTCAGCCTGGCCGAGGCCAAGAAAAAGGCGGAGAGGCTCGCCATGAGGAGGAACCGTCTCCCGGAGTGTGAGAGCTCTTCTGAGAAGGCCCCTGACTAAGTGGCTCGCAGCGATCAGGCTCAGGTCCGGTCATTGTGTCGGTGAATCGGCGGTTGATGTCTCTCCCCTTGCCTCCCCACGACAGATCCCCCCGTGATCATTAAGGAGTGGGCGGCCTACAAGGGCAAGTCTCCCCACACGCCAGAACTGGTGGAGGCTCTGCCCTTCCGCGAGTGGACCTGCCCTAACCTGAAAAAGTTGTGGCTGGGCAAGGCCGTGGAGGACAAGAACCGGAGGATGAGGGCTTTCCTGGCCTGCATGCGGTCGGACACCCCGGCAATGCTGAATCCCGCCAACGTCCCCACGCCCCTCATGGTGCTCTGCTGCGTTTTGCGGTGAGTCTCCCCAGAGGGGCAGGGCACACCCTTCTGAATGTGTCGAGCGTGGTCTCGCTAAAATTGTAATTCTCCGGCACTTCAAGTAAAGAAAACCCTATTTGGATGTAGGCCAAATTTTCTTCTTTTTTCTTTTTTTCTTCTTTTTTTAAAAACTGAATCTGTAAATGATATTGCATTTGCATTCAAGCTCACATTAAAAACGCAGAATGAAATTGGAGACAGAAAAATAAACAGTTCCTTTATTTTGTAATATTTTATCCTTTTTGTTTTGCTTCAGGTTTATGTTACAATGGCCAGGAGTAAGAATTTTGCGTCGTAACGAACTTGACGCTTTCCTAGCCCAAGCACTTTCTTCTAAACTATATGAACCAGACCAGCTGCAGGAACTTAAGGTGACTTTGTAGAGAATGTCATATGAGTGGTGTCCTGGGAGCACTTGATGACCCTTAGCTTTTTATTTAAAAACATTTTTTTTAAATCACTAAATGTATTACGTTTTCAGTCCTGCTGGCCAGAATGGGGGATAAAAGCTCTCGCAGTGAATGTTGTATCCTAGAATGTAAAAACTGGGCTAACGCAAAAAGATAAATAAACCGTGGGTTATTTAGTTCTTACAGGACATTCCTCATATTGTGATTTAAAAAAAATATGAACTATGTTTTGCTTAGCACATTTCCATTTAGAAAAAAAAAAGAAGCTTTGCAGGAAAAGATTCCTAACTGCTGCTTTTCTAGACCCGTGTTGGATATTTACCCCAGCTATGCATCAGACGGTTCTGTTGGACTTGAACGTTTGGATGATTAAAGTGGAGTATGAGCAGAAGTTAATATCGTTTGCGCCAAGCTTTTGCCACTGGCCTTGTTGGACTTCCACTGCAGGCTTAACTGTAGGGTGCTTTGGCTGGACCTGTGCTTTTGTCCCATGGCTGAGCGGGGGTACTTTCTCGGGGGGTGTTTATTCATCGGCCTCCGAATCCCGCTGAAGCGCTCTCTGTCCACAGATTGACAACCTGGACCCGCGGGGCATCCAGCTGGCCGCCTTGTTCATGAGCGGCGTGGACATGGCCCTGTTCGCCAACGACGTGTGTGGACAGCCCATCCCCTGGGAGCACTGTTGCCCTTGGATGTACTTTGATGGCAAGCTGCTTCAGAGCAAACTCATCAGGGCTAACCGGGACAAGGCCCCGCTCATTGACCTCTGTGATGGTCAGGTAGCTGTTCCTACCCCGCCCCTTTGCATTTTTCTCACTTCTCTTCCAAGCCACAGAGAGTTCACTCAGTTCTGCTAGAGTAAATAAAAAGGAGTATTTTATTATTATTATTATTTCATTGAAACAAGGTACCTAATAGGCACCAGATTGGTTTTAATAGAAAGTAAATTCTCCAATAAAAGGCCTATATTAGCTAAATCTTGTGATATTTGCTATTAATTCTTAATTTTTTTGATGCGATTCATGAAGATTATGGGAGATTTTAAGAGCTTCTGATCCTTTGAAGGATTAGACGGAACATTTGAAATAAAAAAAAAAATGTCTCCTGACTGGATTTAGATGGGGTTTAAATGGCAAAGCCGAACCTCATCAACTTCCTTCTGACCCCCAGGCTGAACAGGTCGCCAAGGTGGAGAAAATGCGTCAGAGTATCCTGGAGGGGTTGACTTTTTCTCGCCCGCCACACCCACTGCCGTTTCCACCACCCCACGGCATGCCTTTCTACCCCCCCAACACTACTTTCTCCCCCCCACCCCCTATGCCCCTGCCCCAGGGCAGAGGGCGAGGTATGCCTGGTAAGTGCTCGATGGCCAAAACAGTTTTGTTTATGCTTGCCAGTAAATTGGTCAGTTGTAATAAGCAAATTATAATCGTACCGTCGCAGTGGTTATACTCTGTATTTGAACTGCACATTTGTTTGCCCTGAAGTAGCTAGACTTAATATGAGTGTGTATTTTCTGGGCTGGTGTGTCTAATGTTAAACATACTACCATCTTAGCCTAACTCCAGATCAGGGATTTTCAAGGAAAAAATTGTCGAACACGTCCATCGAGTGCACTTCCGACCTTTTGTCTGATGGCTGTGTTACTTTTTTATCCTTACCAGGACTACAAACCATTCCCTCTCAGGGTGGCAAGCTTGAGATTGCTGGTACGGTTGTAGGCCAGTGGGCTGGAACTCGACGTGGGCGTGGCAGGGGCTCCTTCCCCATCCAAGTGGTGTCGGTCGGTGGGCCAACCAGAGGGTAAGAGGGGAACTATTTAAATACTTAATTAAGACCGGTAATTGATAGGCAATAAGCTGATGTTTCCTAGTTTAGATAGTCCGTGTGTTGCTTATATGCTAAACAGATGTCTGCCTTATTGTATCAATTTTCATATTTCACTCTAAAAATGGGCACGTTACGCTCGAATGATGCACGGTTGTTCCTCAAGTGGGCCCACAACTTTGGCCAATGGTGAGGGCGTGTCTTTGGCTCTCCCTGTCAGCCTGAGCCACGAGCGTGACCCCAGGGCTGCATGCCAAACATACGGTTTGGTTAAGTGCAATTAATTGCACGCTTGTCTTGCCTCATACCTCAGGAGACTTTTATAAAATAATACTACATACTTCCTCTAGTACCCTCTGTAAAAGAACATTCTCAGTCTACCTTGTTTGAGAAACAAGTCATAATTTTTGGTCCACTCTGTACAAAGTTTCCCATTAGCCTGACGGTAATATATATGTGAAAGAACACCAGGTTCTTTACTTGAGGTTTATTATTCAGGAAAACGTATTGGATGTGATGAAAAGGCTTTGATGTGATGTTTTTAAAGGCATTATTGCTGTCTGCGCATGATAAATCAGTCGCCATGCTTTTCAGTTCTTCCATGAACACAGGCGCGCTGCTTGCGGAAACTGCTGGGTTTCTCCTATTTGTAAACATGTTTGTTGTACCAATAGACGTTAGTCTGAATTTTGCTGAAGAATTTACTGATGAAAGTCTGTAGTCAGCTGAAATTTGTATCTTATTTCATAGAGATGACACTTAGCTCATACCTGTATAATGTATTCCTAGACACACATGGGATCGTTAAAGATGTTGTTATTGAATTTGGGCTTCAAGAACGTCTTTGAGTAGAATGAAAATGTCTAGTGTCTTTTTTCCCCCCACTATTGAGCTTCATTTTAGACATTTTTATTATTTTGAATTGTTTTAACCAAATGTTTTTATTTCCACCCAATAGTCGTCCAAGGGGGGTGATTTCAACGCCTGTTATCAGGACCTTCGGTCGAGGAGCCAAATACCATGGTAGAGGTTTCAAGAGTCAGGGATCATACCAGGTGAGTCACCTCATTAAAAAAAAATTATATATATATGCGAAATCTTAAATATGAAAAGAAAACGTTTTACCTCAATTAGTTATAAGAGAGAATATGGACTGTGTGTTTATTTTTCTAAGGGGTATTTTTTTGGTATTATTATGGCAAACAGTGCGCAGTATGGCCTTCCGGTGAAAATGTACCCCTTTCTCATTAAACAGTTGACGGGATACAAGTTATAGGGTTGTGTAAATTGGATTTATCTAGACTAATAAATGGATGTGAGTGGTATGTACCTGATACCTGGGCTCGGATTTGCAACTGCTCTACAATGGCTTAATATTTCTTGCTGTTCTCAGTTTCCGTTCAGTTTTTAATACACCGTTTACAATACTAACTAGGGAAGATGTATATCAAGATTTGGACATTATTTCTTGTTAATCGTAATTAGAATCTTAACAAATTAATCTACAATATCGGGACGCATATAATTCTGCAAAGTAACTTCTCTTTTCTGAGACATTGTGTGTGTAGCCTGAAGAGTACCTGTAATGAGCATAAAGGTCTTCAGCCCCAGTGTAATTGGCCAAATTGTGACCAGGCTTACTGCTTTGCCGAGATTAAGGGACTTCTTGTGACTGGATGCACAAAGAACGGTTGCCATCTCAGACTTAGTCTTGTTGTGCTGATCATGCAGTGTAAGCCCAGTGCAGTCTAAAATAACATTTCCATATAAATTAGGCAGCAGATGACAACATACGCACATTAATATTTAGATTGCATGCGGTGTTTGATCCAGGATTTCTTGGTAGGTGGTCAGTCTATCTCGTGCCACTGCAATCGGCCCTTCTAGTCTTAAGAAGAATAAGTTTACTCTACATAATGTGGAAGAAAATTTGCATATGATTCCTATTTAATCTACCATCGGTTCCCCTGCCATTATTAAGACCAAATTCTTAATACATGGCTGCATTCCTATGGCCAGACTTCTTGTTCGAGGGAAATACTCGAGCATAAAAGTACAGTTAAATGTTACAATCAGTTTTCCCAATTGTAGCACCATATAAAATTTTAGGGGGTCTTTTCTATCTGGCCAGTGGGGCAGCCTGGAGTTGGGGCACATGGGCAAATAATTGGTTATTAGTAAAGAGGCTGCTTAAGCCAGGTTCAGTTCAACAGATGGTCCCACAGAAACAGACAAATATAATGTAAGAGATATTATGCTGATGTATGTGGCTTGCCTAAACTGATACTCCATGGGAAAACAATGGGGGAAAAAATTATGTTTAAACTAAATCAATAGTTCCTGGGTTTGGCAGAAGAACTTGCTTAAAGAATCAAATTTTGGTTCAGACAGCATGCAGTTTATAGCTAAGGAATTTCTTGGCAGAAAAGGCTTGCTCTCTTACTAGGAATCTTCTCAAAATGAGTCCAAGACCTCGCTTTGCATACTGTTTATTTAACGCAACGTAGACACAAAGACTGACTTGGCTAAATTTCATCCATGTAATTGCTTTGTTTTCTAGTTAGCTAATTACTTGCTGATAAATTGACACGATGAATAAATAAAAAGAAAAATTGTAGCCTTATTTTGATTGTTAGTATGGTAATTTGAGAGGGTATGTCTCGCCATGTGTCATGGGAGTTCAGCCTTCAAACGACTTGCCTTGTTGGTTTTTCCTTTGTTGCCTTCCGAATACCCCATTCACTTATATTTATATTATATTTATACCCCAACTACGATGACACCTGCAACCACTACACTTTCCAACTGATCATTAATGCCTACTAGGTACATGGGGCCAAAGAGCCATTGGTCTCCCTTACAAATTTTTTCGGATATGCCCAAGTATTTATTTCAAAGACTGTTTAATGCCTGTATTTTGCTTTGGTGGTTTAAGAACTGTTGCAGCAAAATTATGATGTGATTGTGTAAAGAGTCATGGCAACTTTTCGAACGGTATCTGGGTCATTTAATAAATGAATTAGCCAAGCCAACAGCAGCAGCTGTTACTGTCATTTGCTCTTTGGAAGGCTTAGTGTTAACTAACCTGCTGCCTTTATAACTAATGGGATGGCGAGCCTTTTAGTGCTTACCGTCCAAACAATGTCTTTTTTATAAGTGCATTGCTTCCACATTTCACCTTATAAATACTCTCTATGTAATAATGGAATGACATAAAATATATGCTCAGTGTAATGAGTGGTGGGAGAGCTGTTAACTGATCAAACTTAACTGGTATAGACGATGCAAGTTGACCGGTGATCTGGCAGCCTTTACTGTTCTGTTATGAGCTGAAAAATAGACCAAAGGCTCTAATCCTGATCGAAAATGTCGATGATAACTTGTATTTTTTTCTTCCCAAAACCAGAGCAAACCTGCATATGCTGCTTCAGCAAATGAGGTGGGGAAAGAGCGAAAGAAACCCAAGCCAGAGCAGTCGTTGGAAGGTTCCACGACAGAGAATGGTGTAGAGGACAAAGAGGTTGACCAGCTGAATGGGAACAAAGACGATGACGGGGCTCCACACCAACCTGAAAGTGCCTTGAGCAATGACTCTAAAATGTGCAATACTAATCCTCATTTAAATGCACTAAATGCAGACAGTGATTGCCACAGAGACGAAGCTCTGGGCGCCTCTGTCTTAAAAAAAGAAGAGTAAACCTATTTTTATAGAGAGGGTGAAGGATGATAGAGGGTTTAGGGTTAGGAATATCTGGAAAGATGGACAGCCTACAGTCAATGTACATTTTTTCCTCTCCGTATGAGAAAGAGGACTTTTGAAATTTGGATCCCTCTATGATGTCAGCAAGTTTTAAAAAAAGTGTCTATTTCTTGATTAACGAAATACAATACCAGTTACGGATACAATACTACCAGTATAAGGAGTAGGACAGGCCACTCCCTCATCACTGATATTTACACGTTTCAAACTGGTTACGTGAGTTAATTTTCTTTTTCTTGAAATACTGAAACCGAACAATGTTCATTTGGCAGTCTTTTAGTACTTATAGGTTGAAATACTCTTTTTCAGTACCTGGCACCATATATTTGCCATTGTAATTGATTTTGTGTTGTCACAGTAAATGCTTTTTTGAAAATTAAACTCACATATGAATAAGAGGAAGACAAAACCACATTTCTCACATAGGTCATCACTGTGGGTTTTATTGTGTTGGGAAAAAAAAAATGTGCAGAATAATTTCGAAATTAAGTATCTGTAGAATAAATACTGCAGCTTAAGTTCTGATCTCCGTATAGGTCATACTTAAAACTATATAAGTAAAATTTCAAGAAACGGTTAGAAAAATCACCGAAGATGCAAACGATCTTTCAAAAAAGAAAAAAAAGAAGAAAACTGATGCATTTTGTGTCAGAAATTGCCATGCATCAGTGATCAATGAAAAATGTGGTTTCTTGAATCAAATGTAGAACATTAGTACTACTGTTTCAGCTAAACTTTCTGCATGGTTCATAATTTTAAAAGGTGTGTAGTTATTATTGCATGTTGTCCTTTTTCTTCCATCCTTACAAGTACTGTGCCCATTTGCAAAATTTTAAAAATGGCTAATAATCAGTAATAGTCCAATAAAAGGTGTTAACTGTTTAGTCAGTAACTGATTTGCTCTAACCTTAAATTTTTGTGATTATTGACCTCTGTTGCATTTAATCAAAAAAGAAAACTTACAAAAAATTATCTAGCCACTTTAAATATTGTTAACCCTGGTGTAATCATAATGTATACATTATTGTTCTCTGTTGCTGTTTTATGCATTCATATTAGCAAAACATCTCTGGAAAAAAAAAAACAAAAAAAAAAAAAAGCTTTGATCTTAAATTACCCCCTTTTCGTAGCTGGAAATAAGTCGGCAAGACGCTTGACCTTCCCATCGAGAGTTTTAGCATATTAAGCAAGTAAACCTGTAATCATTTTCAATGTTTACTTTAGTGTTTTCAAACTTATTGTACTTCTAAAACAGAATCATTACTTAACTTTTTTCCATCTAATTCTCCTGATGCTTTTCATC
Organism: Hiodon tergisus; assembly: GCA_025775045.1. NCBI lineage: Eukaryota > Metazoa > Chordata > Actinopteri > Hiodontiformes > Hiodontidae > Hiodon > Hiodon tergisus. The sequence continues at coordinate 5,560,131 of JAOVYW010000101.1, forward strand.
ACACATTAGTGATCAGAAATACGGTGTATACCCCCTGTCCCCTGCCCGCAAGAGCTAAATAGGTTACCTTGATGTAAGTTGAACGGAGTTTCTACCTAACTCATGGGTTGTAAAAGAATGAACTACTGTTGGGTTTGACTGATTGTTGATGGATTGTGGTGTGGTGTATTTGAAGGGAATTGAATGCAACTTACAATGCTTAATAAAAGTCTATTCTTTTAGTATAAATCTGACTGTTGTTGTTTTTTTCTTCCCCCCCTTTCATTTTTTGGTAAATGCTCCAGAACTGAATGATCTTTCCGGGTTTCTTTAGATCTATACATATTACTTAACTTTCCTTATAAAGAACTGAAGGACTTAAATTGGGGGGGGGGGGGGGGGGGGGGGGGGGGGGGGGGGGGGGGGGGGGGGGGGGGGGGGGGGGGGGGGGGGGGGG
>JAOVYW010000101.1:5561108-5582597 GCA_025775045.1 Hiodon tergisus
AAATGTTTCATTGTTTTGAAATGCCCCACGCTTTAAATTAGTAATCAAATATTTTCGTCAGTATACAATCAGTATCCAGGGAGCATTATCTAGAATTTAATCTCATAATCTATTTTAGCCGCGCAAATGATCATTGGCCTGGTTCCGTAGAGCCAATTCGACTGATGCTATCGGCGTTTGATTCTGAAGTTCTCCCAACAGTTAAGCTTCATTTTGAATGTCCCGGGAAGCCAAGAAAACAGCTGCGGTGTTAATGACATTCATTCATTCATTGGATTGAAGACGAAACAGTTTAACAAACTGACGTAACAATATTACAATGCGAGGATACATTTTCTTACGGTTTATAAAAGTCTTAATACTGTACAGTCACCAGGGGGCATGCACACAATGATACACTTCAAGAACATAATTAGTTCAACATTTTGTGAAGAGTGTAATTTACATATGAGCGGATTATTTTGGAAGAATTAAAAGATGTCACTATATGTCAATGTCGTCTGAACAACAGCGAGCGGTTTTGAAGATTTTAAATTTTTTATTTTGTTACAACAGGGTTCGTGCAGCCCCCGTCTCCGGCGTTGTTGTGAATTGATCTAACATGGCGACTGTACCAGTTTATTGCATCTGTAGATTACCTTACGACGTAACCCAGTTTATGATCGAATGCGATGCCTGTAAGGACTGGTTTCACGGCAGGTAAAGACAACAGTTACCGTGACAAAAAATCTTGGTTTGCATGAGCTCTTAAAATGTATTTTGGATTTTTTTTTTACCTTATGGTTGTGCATTCGCTTTCTACATTTGTATTACCAAAAGAGCGAGGCCGCTTGAAAAAGAAGGCGGAGTTATATTTAGCTGGCTAGGTTGTGACATTTTTGTGAATAGTACAAAAAACAAAAACATTTTGTTGTGAACGGGATGGTCGTTTTTGATTGTTTATTTGTAGATTTAGTTATTATTGAATTTCTTGTGGTATTACTTAGTTGTTACAGTCTTTTGCCATCTTTACATTATTGTTGTCGTAGTAGCAGGCTCTAAATATCCATCTGCAAACCATATTTCATGAGGACTATCAACGTTTATATTTTATGGTTAATCGAAGTGTTACTGTTTGTCTAGGCGTTATCATTTTTAATAGCCATTGGAAAACTTTTAAATAGTGCAAATGTGTGGTTGTTGACAAAGGCGAAAAATGGTAGGCTACTTGCCTAGCTATGGTCCCAAATTTCATATAATAATGCAAGACGTCGCGTGTCCTTGTTCTTTTCGTCACTGGGAAATATCTGTTTATCACTATTTCTAACCTGTTCAAATCCAAGCGAGCTGTTTCAGATAACCAAAATACAAATATATAGGCTACAGATACGCTAGCCAGCTAGCCAACCACTATAAGGAGTCCCTTCGCATCTTACTGTTTAGAATTCCACAAAACATTCCTATTTCTAGTACTGTAAAATATGCAACAATGATGTATTGGCAAGGGATATTAAATACCGTGTATAATAGCTTAAAATAAATGTTTTAAAGTGAACGAAGAACTAATGTCTTTTTCCAGTTCAGTGGCTTCGGATATTTACGCGCGTTTAACATTAACCCTTTCCTTCTGGCTACAGTAAAACGTTTTCTTTTATTATTTACAATCTTGCTGCTTTTTGGATTTTCAATTAAAGTTGAAAAATACTGACAAATACATTTTATAAGTGCAATTGATCAAGTTGGCATACTGAGTGGAAATACTGCAAGCGAGGCTTAAACGGACAATTGACCTGTCATTAACGTGCTATTAAATATGTCGTCCAGTAGTAAACCTATTTTTGCCAAAGAGAGAAATTCTGTCGGTAGAAATGCGGTAATTTAAAACGTAGCGAAGTCTGTGCAACTACTCCCCACGTAGCCCAGTTTCATGGCTGCATGCACAGCTGTCGGTTACATTATAATGCCGGAATACAATTATTTTCTTAAACCGTTGTCTGCTGTGCTGACGGGGTGAGGTCAACGGGTATTCCTAACAACATGCTTAAAACAGAGAGTTGCAATGGAGACGTTTCGTTTTAAATGTCTGGTGTTTTTATTTTATTTTATTCCTAACGTACTTTACCTGCTAGTGAATTATATATTTGATTTTATTCATTAATTATTTTCTCACCGCATATTTTTAATATGGAAAAGGATGGAATTTTCTCATATTCAATAAACGTTTAAGATGTTTAGCAAGTCCGTTGCATTTTTGCTTGCATTGCATCCACATCGTTTTTTAAAATAATCTTTAATTGGGTTCCTTACATCCTGGCTAGCTGCATGAATTAACACATTTACCTAAAAGAAAGAACATAAAATTGAAACTATTAGGCTATGCCTTTAAGGGCTGGAGGAAGTCTCTAAAGTTATCTCTGTTTTTATTGTCTCTTCTGTCTTGATTAGACTTAAAAATTAAATAAATGAATAAATTATGAATAATTTGATTCTTTACAATGAATGAATATGATTTTAAAATATTATATAAAAAATACTGAGTTTGGCAATTAACTTCTGTCCAAGTTGTTGCTACCTTTGGTTGCTTAGAGTAATGCCAGTGCAAGGCTTTTGAGGGATTTAATTTAGAGGTACATTTACTAGGCAATGGTATGTTTCTTTAAGCCCTTTATGGAAAAAACAAATCAAAGGCTACACCTCTCCAACTTCTTTACTCTCTGCTTTGCAGTTTATTACAGTTTCGCATCCTGCCTGTACATTCTTCCATCTATTTTCATGACTGAGGTTTTACAGTAGTGCCCCACCTGGAATGCTAATCCACAGGTTCAACATCCAGTATCTTTGCAGAGCTGCTGCTGCTGACCAAGTACTCTCACTAAAGGATTTATGTCATTACTGCATTTCCAGTTTGGCCTTTTCCTCTCTATAAAAAAATCGTACTACTCTGATATTTAATATAATTAAAAAGGTTGTTTAGTTCCACTGCTCTCCTGGTGCCATCTGAATGTGCGATACCATCTACACTGATGCAGCTTGTGTCTGCGTGAGTGTGGAAATTCCTTCAGTTTCTGGCTCAGCCCTCACATTTTCTCACTCTGTAAAGTATCACGCCCCATGGGCTAGACTGTTACCAAAGCTGTTAACGTAATTTACCTCTAAACGTGATGGCTGTTGCCTCTGATTACTGCAAACGCTTTATTCTCACACCCTCAGGGTTTGATTTGTTTGCATGGGCGTTTTCTGCAGGTGTTAATGTGTCGTCGTTCCCCCCCCCCACCCCGTGACAAGATGCAACAGTCTGTGAGCTCTTGCAATGTAAGGATTAGAGTGCCACTTACTGTTGCTTTGGTTTCCAAGAATAAACAGCGGAGACAGTTAAAGTGGAGGATGCATTGAAACATGCAATGTCTCTCAGAAATGTATCAAATGCTCTCACATCTATCCAAACACGCGCCAGAATCTGAGCATTTTCAGCAAGCTCAGATGGCATTGTATGTAGCAGTTTACAGTATTACTGAATACGTATTCCTTCATCGCTAATAAAAAGAGGTAAAACCTCTGCACATGCAGATTCTCCCTGAGAACAAAGTTCATGTGGTTGTGGCAGCCATTCACTCTAACATCAATCAGTCAGCTGAATAATTTATGAGCTGACTTTTGCCAATTCCTTGAAGTATTAAAAAATATTTCAGATTTTTCCCTTCATGAAACTTGACAATATACTGTTGAAACGGACCTACTTGAGACAGTATAATATTTGATGCACTTGGTAAAAGCTTGTATTTTTAGCAAACAGTAAAAGAACTGTGATGACAAAGACCTAATTTTAGTGGGAGTCATCATATCTCAGGTAGCTTTTTAGAACAACTTACTTTTTACAATTTTATATATATATATATTCCATTCACTTTACTCCTTGTGTTGTAGAAAATATTAAGCACTAATTTTAATGAATCAACATTCACTAGCCATCCATGGTGGAGTTTGCTTTTGGTTGGTCCCGTAAATGTCATCATTGGAGAAACACATATTTGAAATGGAAGTTCCTCATGACACTTATTGCATCCATTCTTGCATTTCTGATTTTGATGTAATAATAATTGAGTAAAGCTTTATTCAAATAGAGATTTGGAAATAAGTCCTCTATCAGTAGCATGAGAATTTATTTTTATTATTATTATTTTTTTTAAATAAAATGCTTCCAAAAAAGCATTCCTTCATAGGGCAGTGTTTGTTATGACAAGATGTCACAGAAAAGGCCATCGCTTTTCTAACGTCTGGCTTTCTTTGCTTTCGTCTTCTCAGCCTAAATGATACTGTGAACTGAAAGTGATACGAAAGTTATCTCGGCTGTCATTATTTACGCCTCGGTTTTGTTACTTAGTTTACTGTTTCCCTTATATATTGTTTGTTGCAAATTATTGCCCCTATTTTTAAATTTAACTGCCTAAGATTGTTCCTCTAACAGGATTACAAAATATCACAGATGAGTAACTGTTGCTGGAAATTTTGAATATGAAACATTTTAAACTATTTAAAAAAAACATTTTAAGTATCCCATGATATAAATACCATAAACCTCATAATATATAAACTTGAAAAATTTGAAACTTGAAAGAAGTTTAATCTAATTCGATACATGTATGATTGCCAGTAATGGAATTGATTGTTAATAATAAAATCTGTATTTATGCAACTGATATCTGTGCATGAAGCAGAATGTCTTAGGCTGCTGTCTATGAATTTGATTCTAGTCAAAGACAAGGCTGTTAACCAGGACTTTCTTTTAAATTTTCTGTGCCAAGCAGACAGGAAGTAAGTAAAACAGGCTGCTGTCGTGTTGACCGCAAGACCACGAACAAATCAATACATGCTACTGGATGATTTAATGTAAGACTAATTAAATAAAGGAAATTCCTTTACCTTTTCTAAACACACATATATAGAGTCTTGTTAGCAAATTGACCTTATTGGTACTCTTTGATAGTCTGTTAAATAGATTTGACAGGTGTTTCTGTACAATGCTGTAAAATGTGCATTGGGCTCGGTTTCGACTTGGGATGGCTTGACGTGTAGGTACTGTATCTGAAAGTAGTTTTTTAATCATACCATTTAGGATTTCACAGTCTGATTGAAGTAAGGCACTGTGCAAGAAAGCACCCTGTGCTACTGAAACTTATGTTCATCTCAGGCAGGTAACACTGCCAGTGGTTTCTGAGTCATGTTAAATTAAAGTTATGGATGCAGGACAGGAAGCACATCCTGATAGTTCAGTAGTAGTTCCCTTTTGAAAGGACTGGGAGGGATTGTCTAATGTATGACTGATTTTTATGCGTGGTTTAAGATGAAGTTAAGTTAAAATATGGATATTGCATGAGTTTGGATGGCCTTCCCTAAATCGCTTGATTTAAGATGAATCACTGATGTCAGTACACTTAAGAAAAGCATACTTTAATAAAGGCAATAATAGAAAATTTATATAAATTATATAAACATATACTCAGTGGCCAGTTTATTAGAATGTGTAAAATTAGTGACCTGAGTGTCGTGTAGCATAGTATAATCATTGGCGGCACGCACACTTGTTACAGGGTCTCAGAAAAGGTCTTTTCATCAACGGCATCTAGAGTTTTTCATCTAGAGCTTACCGACAAGCAAAAAACATCCTGTAGTAAGAGCGATCGAAGCAGAATGGCAAGAACTGTGTAAATTAAAAGGTGCAGTGAAACAGAACGGCCTCTCAAATGCATCCTGGTCCTTGTCACGGATGGGTTATTTCAGCAGACGACCACTCTTATCAGCTAAAAACGAGAAGCAGCTCCAGTGGGTATGTGATCACCAACACTGGACAAAACATTGCCTGGACTGATGAATCCTCTTGCCGATTGCAGAGTCAGGATTTGGTGTAAGCGGGATGAGTCCATGCCCCCATCCAGTCTGGTGTCAACAGTACAGGCTGATGGTGGTGATGTAATGGTGTGGGGAGCATTTTCCTGGCAGATTTTATTTCCCTTGATACCAAGTGAGCAACATTTGAACGCCACAGAGTATCGTCAAATTCTTACCTGGTGCATCCCTTCATGACTCCAGTTTACCCTTCATCACATGGGTCCTTCCAGCAGGATAACGCGGCAGATCACAAAGCAAGTATTGTCTCAGAATGGTGCCATGGACATGACATGTGCAGTGGCCTGCACAGCCCCCCTGACCTTAACCCAGTGATGGAACAAGCTGTTCACAGCCTGATTGTACTGCCGCCCAATCTGCAGCAACTGCGTGATGCCATTGTGTCAGCATGGACCAAAATCCCTGTGGGACATGCTTTGAAGAATTCAGGCTGCACTGGAGGCAAAGCGAGGTTTGACCTAGTACTAGATAGGTTTATCTAATAAACTGGCCAATGTGTAAGTGATCAAGAGGAATATAATCTTTATATTCAACAACAAAAGACAAACAAGATCTGAAGAGCTAGAGACCTTCTTCTGGGGAACCTTGCAAAATGCAGCGAAATAAAATACAAACTATATCAAACAAGGTATTACTCTTTTTGACATTTGGGTTGGACATTACGTTTGGATTCACAGTAACATGATCTGATCTGAGCGGTTTATGGTAGTCTATTTACTATTTACTGTAATTATGGCTGTGAAGTATGTATGCTACTTGTTACAGTGCATAAATGTGAATTATTTTGCAACCCGCATTCACCTTTCTTTAATTTTTATGCTGTAAATAACATTTTGACATCATTTTTTATGGCATTTTTTATGACTTAGGCATGACATGGATTTTTGATTTACTTCATTGTATTTGCTTATCTGGTTTAAAGTGGCCACAGCCTTTGGAAAGAGAAATGCCTCTCTCAAATACAACTTGTAAAATGAGTGTGCTGCTAAAACTAAGAAAAGACATGTATGACCTTCAGGTTGAGGCTTGTGATTAATATGATGTATAATATAATAACAGTGTTATGTTGTTTGTTCTGAGACCCAGGTGTATTTCTGGTAGTGAAAAAAGCATTTCTGCATCCTTGTGTGCCACATTATCATAACTGCACTCATTTACTGGGGTACTGGGTAGCTTGAGATAAATGAGGTTATTTTGGTGGAAGAGAAATACAAAAAAATAAAGCAGTTGAGAGGGCAGTGGTGGAGGCTGATGGCAGATGTTCCTTGCTAATTTACATACCTATAGGGCTTCTAATGTTTTTTGTGTGTGCATGTCGGAATAGGCTCAGTTTCAATGTTCTAAACATGTTCTAAACAAGTTCTTGTTCTCCTTTTTCCCAGATAATCCTGATATTATTTTACGTGGCATAATTTTCTGGTCTCTTAGTCCGAGCATATGTATTCACCTTGTTTTGTTACCAAGCTTGGCTACAATTGAGTCAGGTAGACATTGCCATGCAGCTGATTCTAGGGGTGCTGATCCTGTGACACATCTTACCAAAAAAAGGAATTTTTCATTTTTTTCGTTCAGAAAACATCCATATTTGGTTATAAGCATTGGAATCCCATTACTTTAAAACTGAATTAATATAATAATACAGCAATTGTGTTTTATTTTGTACAAAGCAGCTTAACTTATTTATCTATATGCATTAAAATTAACTTGATTTTAAACAAAAGTTTTGTTCAAGTTGCAAGAGCTAGATTGTTTTCTGCGTTTTTCGAGTTGTTACACAAGTGTCAGGTTGGTTGCGGTTTTATTATTATGATCAAATTAGTATTTTTAAAATATAATATCAAATATTAACGGCGATTATGCATTTTGAGAATTTGTAATAAGAAACGTGTTTTTGACAAGCACACAGACTGCAGTCTTGTAACAACAACAACATTGTGACTTCTGAACCACGACGGTTGTCAAAACGGCGTTTTCCATGACAGTCGCCATTGAAGGACGGACGATGTTGTGAGAGAGAATACACATAGATCTATCTATCTATATCTACTACTTCTCCTTCTAACTGAATTTAGATACAAATTGAGTGATTGAGCGAAGGCTTATAATTGGCTTTATGTCCTCAGAAAAGTAGAGTCGAGCGCAGAACACTTCGAACTGCGTCGGCGAGTGGGTAATGATTGACATGGTGTGCATGCGCGACCAATTCATGAAAGTCGAACTGATAAAAATGTTGACGAATGGAATTTTAAGACATTAAATTAACTGCACTCGAATCAAATGCCGAATTGAATTCCCTGTTGAACGTACCCCATTTGTTCATCAGTACTTCATTTATTCAATTGCATTTTATTCATGGCAATAACCCCTCATAGAATTTAGACGAACCAGTTTATAGGTTTAATGTTTTAAAATGCGTTTTCCCATCTGCAACTAAATAAATGAACACAATGCTGCAATATCTCTTTTTAAATGGAATGTAGATCACACGGTTTATTGAGGTTAAATACCGTACATTTATTCTTTAAAATACAACCAGATTAAACATAGTATCACTGATTACCTCCTGAAAAAATATAGCCAAGAAGGTTGGTTATAGTTTAATACGTTAAACCTATTTTGACCAATACCGCAAAACGCAGGTGCACTCAAATAACAACGTGATATCTTAATGCAAAACATGATCGCAACTGGTATTGAAGCAATAAATTGGTTTTACTGTTAGGACGAAAGTTACTTGTAACAGCGACATAATCGTGGCGTTGTATTCCCAATCCAAAGTGGTTTCGGCAGTCATACACCACTTTAAATTAAAACTTTTATTGTTTGGCAATTCAAGAGTGATCAATGCTAAAGCCAAACTGCGGACTGGAACTGATTTCAGTTTTAATCTAATAAAATCTCATAAAACCCGAAAATGAATATTGAAAAATATATCAAAAACAGTACTGAAGAGTTAAAACAAAAGATTTTTAACACGTATTAATAAAAACGTGGCTGATTCCCATGCAATGGGTTTTTGCTGGTTGAGGAAAACCCTAAAAAACGCAGAAAATCTAATTTAAAAACATGTTTAAACTATTAAATAAACACTGTCCATTCCTATGACATCCTTTAACATCGTTAGTCATCTTATTTTCTCTTATCAGTTGAGACTAGTTAGGGCAAAATCCCTAGTTTTGTTCCATATAATATTATAGAGTAGTTTTTTTTCTAGGTTTTAGGTATGAAAGCAGTATTTTAAAGGATTATATGCACGCTTTTTAAAATATTGATCGCAACAATGGACATACTATTGGAATTTATTACAATTTTGTGGTGCATTTTATTGTTTCACAGTAAATATAACCATGTGTATCCTTGTATTTTAACGATTAAGAAGCCATTTTAGAATTGCGCGTGTCAGTGGGTGGATTTAAAAAAAAAAGTTTTTCCTACGTTCTAGCTGTGTTGGGGTGGATGAAGATGAGGCACCAGACATTGACATCTATCATTGTCCCAACTGTGAGAAAACCCACGGCAAATCTACATGTAAGTTCAATGCCGACATGCAACATTGACGAGAGCTAGCACAGAATGCTAACAACGCGTTTATATTTTCAGGCTTTTATTATTGTTAACGTTTTTATTTGCTATATGATTGCTGAGGTTTTGGTTTGAGTTGATTAGTTTTATTGTTTCACTCCCCAATTTATTTTTTGTTTTGTTTTGCTTGCTTCTGTACAAAATTACTAGCCCTCTAAGGAGCTTTTGCACCAGTTGTACCTAATCTTTCACTTATAATTTTGTGCTCCTTATATTTGATCTCATGTAATTCTATAGTAAATATAATTATATAATTCAATTACACAGTTATAATAATTATTTAGTAAAAGTGCACATTGAGGGGAAATGTTGATTGAATGTTAATGCACTTTTTTAGTAATTGAAGTGGAGTCACTTAATAGGTCTTATGGGAGACCTTGAGCTTCAAAGATTGCCACTCAGATATCAATGGTTGTAATTGAGAGTGTTGAAGGGCCACTCATTCCTCCATTGAGTCTGAATGTTCCATGTGTAATGTTTTCTGTGCCAATACGCTTTCTTGTGCTCAGTGAAAAAGAAAAAGAATTGGAACAAGCATGACACGGGGCAAAGCACAGATGTCAAGCCTGTTCAGAACGGCAGTCAGGTGTTCATTAAGGAACTTCGAAGTAGGACATTTCCCAGGTAGGATGCGTCAGAAACTTGAACTTTGTCTGAAAGATGCATTATAGTGAACATATATTCTGTTGATTTTTATTGTAGCCATAGAAACATTTCTATCAGATGTTCACTTCATAAACGTTTCAGTAGATGGTGCTCTCTGATTAAATTTGGAGGGTTTTTTTTCAACCTGAAAGAAACGATATTATTTTTATATGTATGGGTAATTTTTTTTAATAAGTAAAAAGTTTCTGTTTATTGCCTGACATTTTGTTTTCCTATACAGTTCTGAGGACGTAGTGGTAAAAGTCAGCGGAAATCAGCTGACTATAGACTACCTGGAGGAAAATGGATTTACGGAACCAATTCTAATTGTCAAGAAAGATGGACTTGGGATGTCTTTACCTGCTCCAACGTTCTACGTTAGTGACGTAGAGAACTATGTCGGTAATTGCTGCCTTCAATTTATACCTTCAATAGTAAAACAAGTTTTAACTTGCAGTTTAATTATTAGATCAGTTTGTGGTTCAGTACATGAATGCTAGAGCCTTACTATCTATTGAGGGAGTGAGTTAAAAGGGTTAAATGGATTGATGGTGACTGTGGACTGCTAGTTTATGTCCAGTTTGGAGATATTGAAGTAACGATTCTCGATTTCTTTTATAGTTGATAACCGCGTTTCACAGTAATTATCAGATTCATTAGCCACTGAGACTTTTCTGGTTTCTGTTTTATGTTTCTCCCTCTGGGGGGCATACAAGTTGTTTTATAGTGAAACACATACATCTTTATAACAGCAGGGGGCTCTACTTCGCATTGTTGAAAGCAGTGGGAATACTTTTTATGGGACAGTCTTTTTAATCTGAAGTTTGTTCTTAACTTTAATTTGCACATTTAGACATGTGTTTCTCTTTTGCTTCTTACGCAGCAATATATTTGCATCAATTATTATAAAATAAAATAAAAATTCCTCAACTTGATTAATAAAGTTGTTGTTTTGAATCAGGCCCATAGTTTAAAAAAGTATTTTTCTGGGTTCCATACATCATTTACACATTACTGTTTTCCACCATCACCAGCAGTTACTATATTTTTTGGTTCTTGTGTTTGTTTAGGTCCGGATGTACCTGTAGATGTCATTGATGTTACCAAACAAACTGACTCAAAGATGAAGCTAAAGGAGTTTGTTGATTACTATTACAGCACAAATAGAAAGCGAGTATTAAACGTGATAAACCTGGAATTCTCAGACACGAGGTAAAGTACTCTAAAATATGTTGTGTCATATTGTTGTGCTGTTACTTCAAAGTTAAGTAGCTACTAGCAGCCATATTATTCCTGTCTAACCCGAAAATACATATTTGTATCTACAAATACAAAATACTGGCTGAAAGAGGACTGTATGTGTTTGACCAACATATAATATATATTATGTATATTTTGTTTGGAACATCCTGTGTTGTTGAATTGTTTATTTTTATTTTTTTTATTCATGAAATATATGTCCATATATACTCCTTTATTAGTACTGAAATTTTCTGTGACTGAGGAAAAATCCCAGTCAAGTCTTAGGAATGTATTTATACTTTTTTATATTATTAAAATTATATTATATTTGAATGCGTATAGCACATGTTGACCTCTCTGGCAGGATGGCAAGTATAGTGGAGAGTCCACAGATTGTGCGGAAGCTGTCCTGGGTGGAGAACTACTGGCCTAATGATGCCCTACTGGGGAAGCCCAAAGTGACCAAGTACTGTCTGATATGTGTGAAGGACAGCTACACAGACTTCCACATAGAGTGCGGCGGCGCCTCCGTCTGGTACCACGTCCTCAAGGTACGACAGTGGTAATTTCAGCAAATAATTTACGCGGTGCCGGCATTAAGCAGAAATGTCACCAATAGAATCAGTTCGGTATTTTTTTTGACGGTTTATTGACTGCACGAAGAAAGACAAATGAGCCGTCATTGCGGGAGAATGAGAGGGACCGCGGTCAGGTTTTTTGTTTTTCTTTGCAGGGAGAAAAGATCTTCTTTCTGATAAAACCCACATCTGCCAACCTGTCTCTTTATGAACGCTGGAGGTCCTCGTCCAACCACAGCGAAATGTTCTTTGCTGACCAGGTGGACAAGTGTTACAAGTGCACTCTCAAACAGGGACAAACTCTTCTCATTCCGTCTGGTGAGGGAAAACCATGTGTGACAGACAGATGTGTCAGATGCCTAATTCGCTGTTTATTGGGCTGCTCATAAAAATCGGCATGCTAAGTTTAGGAGTTTATTGTGTCACTACCACATGTTCCCCATTAAAGGAAGAGATGAACGGAAATACAATCATAAAAAAATGCTTATGTTGATGTGTGTCATCATCCTTCACTTCGTAGGGTGGATAAATGCAATACTGACTCCAGTGGACTGTTTGGCCTTCTCCGGTCACTTTGTCCACAATCTGAGTGTGGAGATGCAGATGAGGTGAGATATGTCTATAAATGTTTTGCCTTTTGAGTGCACCTTAAGTGGAAAAGAAAATAAATTATATCCACGCTGGGACCAAATCAAAATTTTGGCATGCCTTAATCGCACTTTATGTAACATTATGTAATATAATTTTATAGCAGTAAAAATACAGTTTTTAAAAAAACATATTTGCAATACTGTAAAAGTCATCCAGAGTAAATATTACACTATTTAGTATTTAAATGATTCTAGATTATAGTGGTTATATTTAGAATCGAATTCTACCAAGTTCTTAGAGCCTTAACTCCTTATGCCCTATTTAATTAGCATTTCTTGGAGAGTGGTTTTAAAGCACACTTAGCCAAGGTTACAGCAAAATTCAGCGTAAATCCTTTTGCGTCAGTGGAGCGCAGTAAAGCGAGCGATATGAATTGCTTTGATTTGTTTTGATTGGACCCACGTTCTTTCAGCGGGGCACCAAGGACGGCGGGCCTTCACAACCGCTGCAGATGGGTTCCAGAATGATGGCTTAAGAGCCGTCGAAAGCAATAGCCCTCGTGTGTAAACCTGTCAGCCCGCGACGTTGACAGGCGCGTGACGTCAGGGTCAGGGATTTCGAAACTGTCCTAGTTCCCCTCCCCGGTGGGGGACGAAATGTTGTGTGAATATCTTTCACAGGTTTCAGAGCTGGTAGAAACAGTATTCGCATGTGACATAATCAGGGTGACAGGCGCTGCAGATTGTAGCTACGGGAGGGATGTAGATTAGATTTGGCACGAGAATCAGCATGCTTACCGAAACATCGCTCGGGGGTCAAGCCCTCACCCCTTCCAGCTCTCCAGAGTTAAACGGCCTATACCACTGCTGTGTAGGAATAAGTAATCACAGCTTGTGTAAATACTTCATTCTTTTTGGAGCACAGACCATGTGCATTGTTTATGCCAAGGAATTCGTTCATGCATCTGTTAAAATCACTGATTGCACTTTTTTTTTACGTCTTGTTTCAAATGGAGGACGTATGTAACTTGTTATTCAAAAGCATTTTTTTTTTTAAATCCCAGAGCATATGAAGTGGAAAAACGACTGAAAGTTGCCAGCCTCACTCCGTTCCCTAACTTTGAAACGGCGTGCTGGTACGTGGGACGGCATCTGCTGGAGCGATTCAAAGGTAAAAGCTTAAAACTGTGGAACACTGCGGTTGCTCCTGGCTCAACAGGTTCCCTCCAATGAAGTGGTGTTTCTGGAATGTTTGTGTTGTCCATGAACTCCATGAGTCATTATAAAATATAAGTATAACAACAAGTTATTCACACATATCCCTCCAGCCCATAGTTCAACCAATGTGCACAGTAAAGATTAAGGTGCTTTCATTGGTTTGAAAACTTCTATTTCCCTTTGTTGCCCCAATTTTTTTTTTATTTGGGCAGCGTTACTTACCCTTAGGTTTTATGATAACAGAATGCAGTCACTCTTTAAATTAACAAAGGTCTTTAATCAACAAGCAACCAACCCGTCCCCCCAAACACCTCGTCTGAAAGAACATGTTTGCAGTGAAACATGAAAATGGGGGAGAAAAGAAATGGTGTAATCTCTGCCCAGAGCTCAGATGCTATCGTCCTGATTCTTGACTTGGTGTGTGTTTTCTGGACCGGGGTCTGCAGAGCAGATGAAGCGCTGGATCCCCAAATGTTATTTCAGTCGTTAAACTGGAGCATCACAAGTTCATGGATGATTAGCTTCAAAGGCTTTGGCCGGGGCAGGAATCACTTGCTCCATTACATCTTCATGTTTAAACTCCCCCCCAGCTGGAGCAGGTCTTTTTATTTGTATTTCCACTTTAAAAAAAATATATACGTGTGTGTAATTAAATCAGATTTCATTCGGGCGAACGATGCCAGCTTTTGTGAGGGCACTCTGGTCTAACGTTTCATTAGGTGTTCTGGGGTCAGGTTTGGAGACCATCTCTGGTCAAGAGCGTTCCCCACAGATCCCCAACTGGCGGCTTGCCATTACTCTCCAATTTCTGCTCTCAGATTCTCCTGAGGTTCTTTATTTATTTTTTTCATTGAAATTTGGGGCAGAATATGATTCCTTTATTGGCTGCATGTCCAGTTCGATCAGTATTGAGTCGTACTTTACGCAAACGCATGTGACTGCCTCAGGTGGAATGTACTCTCTCTCTCAATTTGGTGGACTAATCAGATGTCAAGAAGAATGTCTTCGATTATTAAACAGGTTTGGATTGGGTTGCAAGGTTTTTTTCGCCTCGGAGCTGCTGGATTCATTCAGTCTCGCTTAAAGGCTTGTTACAGTTTTGTAATCTGAAATATGAGCAGGGCTGTCAGTGATATGTCCCCTGTTGTGCGACTGCGTAAAACGTTGCTATGAAGGGTTGGTGAATGATTGCTTGTAGTCTGTGTTTAAAGAAACCTGGACAGAACTCCATGAGTGTTCTGCAGATGTTACGTGTGCACTTTCACCTGGTAAAGGCAGAAATGTATGCAGTGTTTTATTACAAGTAGTCATACGCCGTAGTGGTAGGTCCAATTCTTAAATGCTAAAGATGGTTCCAGGTGAAATGTAATCATTTTTAAAAGACTAATGTGGTTTTTAACTGATTTTTTACATAAATCAGCTCCTCACCTTTATGAATCCTGGTAATTGGAGCCCAAGTGCCTAGAAGGCCTCATAGATATCCATGATATAATGTTAATGTGTGTCTGTCCATAAGCTTTACACAAGGCGAACAAGCAGCCAGCTGCTTACCTGGTACACGGTGCCAAGATCATCAATGGAGCCTTCAGATCGTGGACTAAAAAACAGGTAAGTCTAGCATTCTTTCAAAGTTTGTCTGAATGTATATTGTATTGTTTTATGTATTTTACGCTAGATATATAAGTAGGATAATGGACGGCTTTCATAACCAATAGTTCTAACTTTGGCCTCTACAATAGGCTCTTCTTGAACACGAGGACGAACTTCCAGAAAATATGAAGCCAGCCCAACTCATTAAAGACCTTGCCAAAGAGATCCGGATTTCAGAGGTGGGCCCTATTCCTTTCTCTGCATCTCCCGTTGTCTCTCATGAGTCAGATATGGCACCTCATTTATAAAGCATTTGGAAGAGAAAGGGAAACTTGTTTGAAAAAACATGTATGGCACTTACCACCCATTTGGGGTTCTGGGTTGCTGAACTTCAGTTTGGAAGGTTCTGAAAATGTAATGTTTGTTTGCAAATAACATTTAAAAATGTGGAAACATTTTTTAAATGCCTTGGTGAATTTTTTAAGTTATGATGTGAATATTGTATTTTAGATTTTTGTGAGCAAAGGGAAACTTGTTTTCAGATTGAAAAAACATGTGCGTCACTTACGTCCCAGTTGGGTTTCTGTGCTATCAGCATGTTTCTGTGCTTTCAGCATGTATTATTATACCCACAAAGCATAGATTACAGAGGTCCCCCCTGCTGTTGAGTGTATACAGATGTCCAGCTACTGTACGTGTCTTTAGCTCAACAAGCTAATCCGTTAGTTCTCTTGTCGGAGGTTGCGCCTCGTGTGTGGTGCTGAAGGGACCCAGGTTCGGATCAGACTCTGTTGTCTTCCTTGAGTTTTTATATCATGTGGTGGCCTAACACCAGGAATTGGCTGCTCTATTTCAGAATGCAACAAAGGCCACCAAGACGGAGCCCTGTGCCAAGGCGCGGGCAGAAGAGCCTCCGCCTCCACCTGAACCCGAGGAGCCTGTGTCCCCAGTCCGCGTCCCCACGCCCCCCAGAGAGAAGCCGTCCAGGAAGAAAACCCCCAAGGCACCCAAACCCCCAAAACCCCCGAAGCCCCCAAAGATACCCAAGGCACCGAAGGTCCCCAAAGTGAAGGATGAAGGAAAGAAGAAAGGAAAGAAAGAGAAGGAGTGCGTTGTGCCGAAAAAAGCCTCTAGCTTGGCTGCTCTGGAGTCCCATGCTAAGGAGATTCTGACAAAGATGGACCAGCCAAAGAAAGGAAAGGTGAGTGCCCCCCGTTTAAAACTAATTTAATTATGTAGTAGGGAGCGAATACGCTACATGGACAAGTATCTGGACACTGGCTCGTCAAACATCTCATTCCAGGCCTGGCTTGTAGTCGGAGAGCCAACTTGTCCCAAGGGGGTTCGATGGGTTTGAGGTCCGGGCTCTATGCAGGCCCGGCAAGTTCGGCCACACCCATCTCGACACACAATCCTATGGACCTTGCTTTGTGCATTGGGTATTGTCATGCTTAAACATGAAATGGCCTTCCCCAAACTGTGTGCCGCAAAGTTGGAAGCACAGAATCATCTAGAATGTTGTTATAGACTGTAGCGTCAAGATTTCTCTTCACTGTAGCTAAGAGGCCTTGCCCAAACCATGAATAGACCCAGACCGTTATACCACCTCCGCCAAACTGTTGGTACTATGCATTCGTGCAGATAGCCCGCATCTATCTATCTATCTATCTATCTATCTATCTATCTCTATGTGTCACTCTTGTCTTTCTAGCTAACTATATGCTAGCTAGTGAATTAGATCTAAAAAATAATGTAACACATCAATTAGATATTATTACCATTATGTAATAATGCTAGCGTTGTCTGTGCAATGGAAGCGCTTAAGTGTGTTCGAAAGCCGTTATGATGTCACATTGTCGTTTTTTTGGCAGCTGGACTATATTTAGCATGATAGCGCAACTCACTAAAGTTTTATTCTTTTCATTATTGCCATTCCGATGCTTCCTTTCAATCCAGCTAATTTTAACATAATTCATGGCTAATTGGAGGCTTTAACGGGGCAGAGCATAAAGCTTGTTCATGTGCGAACAATTTTAGGATGAGTTCTGATTTACGATTTGAAACAAACATATGTGTAGCGTACGCCATGTTTTTGAATAGTTGCGTCACTATATAGTATGAAATATACGCCAGGCTTTATAAATGAGGCCCCAGGTCCCAGGTATAATGAATCTCTCATAGACTTTGCTTTTCTTGTTTCTGTCATGTCACCTTGTATTTTTATTTCATTTGTTTTTCAATTTTTTTGCTCAATTAACAGGCTGCAAAGAATGCATTAAGCATCTCAGAAAAAGAGCATAGTAAACAGAACGATGTTGAGAAGTTTGAAATGCGAGAACAGAACAAGAACAAGACTGAAGCAAAGTGGAAATACAAGGTAAAGGGGGGTGGGAGTGGGGCACAAATAACTACTGTTTTGTTTTTTCTCACAAGCAAGTGAAATGGCATAATGAAACTGATGGTCTTCGAAATAAGTAATATTGGTCGGAGAAGTTCAAAAGTGGAATTGGCAGAATTAATTACATGAGGAAATCAATCAGTGGTGGAAACTGAAAACAACGTGAATTGTAACTTCTACCTGTAGATCTATTAGTCCAAGAGAGACATTATGCCTCCAGAGTTAATGAGCCTATGTCATATAAACAGCATTTACCCCCCTACACACACACACACACACACACACTTATGACACAACAAGTTTTCTTTTTATTGCCGAGTTCTACGGAATGGGCTCTGCAAGAAAGCTTAATTTTGGAGAACGGAAGACATTAGAGGGACTTAGTTTCGTGGAAAATTATATGCCAAACAGTTCTGGTATGTTTGTAGTGTGTCCAAGCATCTCAGTCCAAGCACTCCTTAGCAGATCCTAAAAACGTTTGCAGATGGGGTGGAATCCTTGTCAAACATTTGGAGAGGTCATCACAGACCAGATATTTGAAATCTTTCACTCTTGATTACATTTGAAACTGGTTCACGGATGGGGCAAATGTTAATTTGGCCCTCTGTGAGAAGAAACTGTGAGAAGTGTTTCACTTTTTTTTTATATGAAAGATGAGTCTGATGCAGCTGATCTTGTATGTGAACCAAGATAAATGTGGGATTTTAATTAGTGGAATATGTATCAAAGTAACTAATTATGAAATGCATACTCTTTGAAATTGGTAATTGGTGCCATTACTGCATGTGTTGCTTGTTTTCTCAAAAATTAAATTTCTAATATTGTATTTTACCTGTTGGAATAAAGCCTCTTTATTTCAGTACCTTAAACTACAAATTTAGCAACAAATCATACGTATATGAAAAACGTCACAGCAATTTGAGTATTTGGGTATAACAGTCCTCGTATTTTGTTTCTCTTTTTACAGAACAGTAAACCGGATTCCTTGTTGAAAATGGAGGAAGAACACAAATTTGAAAAGACATTGTTATCAGGAAACAAAGACAATAAATTTGCCTTCTCATTCTCCAATAAAAAGCTGTTGAGGTATGTGTATGTCCCACTGTAATGTAAAGGCAGTTGACTGGGAGAGAAAGTGAATTGATCCTGGAAGAGTGGCTGTGTCCCTGATTAAAAACAGGTGTCTGTCTGTTTGTCTGGGTGATCATGTGCCATTCCCTGAGGTCCGTCTGATACAGCTGCCAGGTTTGTTTAATGACGCGAGGCAGATACTCACGCCGGTCCCCTTCGCCCTCAGCTCAAAAGGCCTGAAACCCCAGACCAATTCGAGCGTGTTTGGGTCACTGCAAAACTTCAAGGAGGACAAGGCCAAGGTGGTGAGGGACGAGTACGAGTATGTCTCGGACGAGGGAGAGCTGAAGATCGACGAGTTCCCCATACGGAGGAAAAAGAACACCACAAAGAGGGACTTGTCCTGTGAGTACTCGAACAAGTATCTGGTCAACTATGAAATACTTGCACTGCGTTTGTATGCAAGACCTATTCAAAACACTTGAATATGAAAATACTGAATGAGTTCAGAATTCAGAATAAGATGTTCACTATTAAAATTAAATATTTCACTAATACTATCGGTTTACATGCAGGCGTATTCAGAATACTACTATTTTTGAACATGTGCAGTAGAAATAATCTGACATAAGATAAGTAGCATTTGCATATATAAACTAGGTGGTTGATGTTGTAACAGCGTAACTTATTTGAGAATTGTACAAAATATGTTGATTTTAATCACCATACTCAAAGAGAGCAATTAGAAATTGAGCTGTCATCTTCTACCATTATGTATGTAACAGTACCTACTAGGCAATCTGTGTCAACAAGACAACCATGGATAAAAATCAGGACCAGGGATTGGTGGGATAGAGCAGTTTTTCTGAAGAAAAATTTGCAGATTACTCACACCTCATTCAAGTTGTGCAACGTGATGGAAGACATTTTAACTCCACAAAATGGAACTGTGTGTGATCCTTTCCCACCCATGACATGAGTTGTGATTGTATAAATTAGGAAGTTGGGCTGATTATCGTGTGGTTTGTAATCAACGCTTTTGAACCACTTAAAAGAAATGACATATCCTCTCTGGCTAGAGCTTTGTAAACAAAAGCATCAACCCAAGAATTTTTGCAGAAGTCATGTGTAGGCATGGGCAAATGCAAGTATTTCAAGTCAGGTGTTTAACTAGCCTAATTGGGAATGCTGCCAATCACATTCAGAATGAACTGTTTACGTAATGTTTTTCATGTTCGGAATACTGACTAATAACAAAGTGTAAACTTGGTGATGGAGATTTCAAGTGTTCCTCCTTACTAAAACTATGAACTGTTGTATGTATATTTTTTCTCTTTAGTTTTGTCAAATATTAAAGAACCCGTTCAACAATCAAAAAAGCCAAAGTTACAACCTGCATGTCCCAAGGTAAGGGCCCTTCTATATCTTTTGGAAATAACTGATGTGCTGTTGCAAATAGAACAAAACTTAAAATGTTTAAAGTGGGGCCAAGGACAGCATTTAGAAACCGACTGAATTTGTTTCCACTGAATTTAATAGTGTTTTTTCATTAGTAGAATAAAAACCAAACGCTTTTCTATGGTGACACATGACTAGTTTGACTAGTTGTTTTGTGTTGTGAAATCTTTGTGTCACATGGTATTTATTAACCCCATCCTGCATTTCGTCACCGTGTAACAACAGAGGGTTGACTCATCAGACGAAGAATCTCTTCACATAGACACAGAGATCAAGCCGGAGGTCAAAGGTCGGAACTCAAAGGTCAAGAAGGAGAGCTCCAGTGCGGCAGGGATACTTGACCTGTTACAGGCAAGCAAGCAAGTAGGCGGGATTGACTACAGTGCCAACAGGTAGGACACTGGGATTCCAGGCTGCCTCAGTTTTCCTGGCAGAGTACCGACAATGGCTTTCTCGCACGTGAACGCTTCGATTTTATAGGAACAGCGAGGTTCTCACACAGATATCCGCAAAATGTACATTAAAATCACCCTAAAAGAGCACAAATGGACTGACATGAATGAGGAATGTACTGTACGCCATTGACCTTTGTCTACTCTAAAACAGTTTTGGTGGTAACGGAACAAGTAGTGATAGGAGGGCCTCTCGTACAAAAAGTAAAAGGTTGCGATATCACTAAGCTTAGGAAACATGTCCCTAATTGGAACTATAATGCGATTGCAATGTTTTAATCGTAATTGCCACTTGCCACTGTGGCTTTGAAAAACATAGAACAGGCTGATGGTAATCTCCAGTGTTTTTTCTTGGTATAAGTGGATTACATAAAGGTTTTTAGATCGTTTATTCTAATATAAAATAGTTTTGGCATCAGAGTAGCAGTTTAAATCATTATTAGACATTTCGTCCATAAATGGAATGTGACCCCTGGAAAAGAAAATCTACACGGGTACTGTAGTTTATGTCACAGTTGGACGGATCTTCTTCCAGAGCTTAAAACTCTGGGTTACTCAAGGGACTTTTTTCTTTCTGTCTTTGGTCAGTTTTTGATGGTCCAGTTGCAATGAGCTGAAAGCTAAACGATAATTAATATGTAAATTTCCCAATTACTGTTTTTGGTGTTTTTAAACACCGGACCGTAGAGAGGAAACGTCTACAATTAATTATGACCATGGGCATGTTTCTCCGCTGCGACTCACTGAATAATATAACAGGCTGCCCTCTTGATTTTGTAATT
>JAOVYW010000101.1:5582697-5616213 GCA_025775045.1 Hiodon tergisus
TAATTATGACCATGGGCATGTTTCTCCGCTGCGACTCACTGAATAATATAACAGGCTGCCCTCTTGATTTTGTAATTACTTTTTTTGGTTTTCTTAAAGTGAGGGATTTTGTAGTGAGAGATCGGTGTGTGGTGATAATAATGCGATAGGCTTAATCAGTTAATTTCAGTTTTACAGCAATCTTGACTGCAGATCATTGCAAAACCAAGAAAAATTATTTTATATTGATAATAAACACTTGAATTGCATTACTGTTAATGATTGCACTAACAGAAGGAATAAATTGTCATAAATTCTTAAAGGATCCACCTCTGATTTAATGCGATGTACCACTTTATATTGTATATGCATTTGTACAAATTAATTAGTAACCAGCATCCTGTGATTTACCTATTGTATCCAGGAGAGTAAGAGAATCTGCAGAAAAAAGGTAATTTACAATTATTGGGAAATACCGGAATTTTTTGCTGGTATTGAACATAGCAACACACCCAATAGTCGCTCTAAAAACTTTCCAATACTTTGGAAAATATAATACAGTACACTTTCTAGTTCCTCCACAGAAAATAATGCCCTCTCTCTGCCACCACCCGTTTGGCTTATTGCCTATACAACACATCTTGCATATGGAAGTAACCTGCCCTACATGTCTGTCTGTTTTGGTAAATACTTCAGTATGCGTATTGTGAGCCTCGAGATTGAGATTCACCTCGTAGATGAAGCGTCTCGTTATCTTTAAAGAGCTTTTCAATGATCGAAGATGACTGCAGCATTTTTTGACGATAACTGTTATGTAAATTCTAAAAAAGTGAATGGCTAAATTGGTGACCTAGCGACACCATCACCTCACGGAGTATGCTTCTTGGCATCCTCTATGATCACGTATAAGTTTTTTTTTAAGTCTTTGGCATCCCTAAAAAATTCCTTGGGGATTTATGTTCGTTATATTCTTTCATCCAACCACGCCCTGTTCCTTTTGGAACTATAGAATCCAAGGATAATTTTCCACTTTAAATTTATTAAAGTTATTTTTTTTTCGTTCTTTCTCGGCTGTAGCCCTGCTATCTTACTAATGAACTTTCTAATGATTGGTCAACCTGAGTATAAGAAGAGTCTGGTATGTATAACTGTTGCTGTAAGTTTCCCTTGAAAACGCAGCATGTGCTTTGCCCTTTGTGGGCTTTCCAAGTCACTTAACGGCTAGCAAATAAATAGAACAGATACTCATCCCATCCCATTCTGCGGTACAAATGGGATACCCATTGAGTTTGCACTGTTGATGGGCTTTACTGTGCAGGTAAGTTCAGATATATGTATTAGTTTCTTTAAAGAAGCTCTCAGGGTAGAGAAGTCTTTTAAAGAGCAGGTAACTGTAAAACGTGAAGCAAAAACAACTCCCATCGGCACTTTATTTGATCCTTTCAAGCAGCCGACTGTCCAGGATTATATGTGGTCACGGTTATGGTTAGAACGATATTTTGCTGCGATTGTGGTCGATTCCCGACCCACGCCGTCTTCACTCCCACTGCCACATTGGCTTGCAGTAATGTGTGTGTGTTGTGTATCTCTTATTGACGTACTTACAGTCAGCCACCTGCATCCCCCAGCACACAGGAGGCCATCCAGGGTATGTTATCCATGGCCAACCTGCAGTCTTCGGACTCCTGCCTGCAGCCCTCCTGGAGCAACAGCCAGTCCAAGAACAACTCTCACCCAGCGCCGTCGGGGAAGAAGTCGGGCAGCAGTGGTGGTGGCGGCGGCAACAACAAGCGGCCAGCCAAGCGTCTTCCAAAGAAGACCCAGAAGAGCTGCAGCGTGGACAGCGCGGAGATGTTTGAAGATGACCAGGACCATATGGACGCTTGCTTCAAGGATTCCGATTACGGTAGGACAATGATGCATAGAGGTCCCTGCCTGGATGTGTCTTCTCTGAGCTTTCGTTTTCCCAGAATAAAAGGCATCACAATCCATAAATCCAACAGTAACCAGTTTCCACACAGATTTGGTCAAAAGGCCCTAATTATTACAGTGATTTTTACCCATGCAGTACATAAATAGTCATATAAAGTGTATTTTTCCTAACTTTTGGGCAGTTGAATTAAATAATAAACCCGTCTCAGTTCCATTTATAATTAAAGATTTTTTGATCAATTCAGGACTCTTTTCAATTGACTTGTGTGTTCCATTTGGAGACCATATGACTTGGTTTGTGTTTGACTGGTTGTGTTGACTGTTTTTTTCCAAATCAACTCCCCAGCCCCCCCCCCCCTGCTTTTTTTAGGAAGCTTTAGTGTCTTTCCAAAAAGCCCCTTTATCGTTGGAACCAATAATCTGCTCTCTGTTAGTCTTGTCCAAAAAAAGCAAAATTGACCCTCGGCTTGTTAATATTTCATTAGCTCTAGTGTACAATTGTTGTTTTAAATACTTTTTGATCTGACTCACTAATTTGTAATTAGAGGCAGGAACGCTTCCATTTTAAAATCACACCAGGGCAGCGATTTATTAAATTGCATTCATTGCCTTGGTTTTTATGTAAACAGGTCATTATTTAGCCTTGATAATTTAATTGTAGGAAAAGAGCATGCACTTAAATGGTTTTGTTCAAAGGAACTTGGTGCTAGGAAGCTGGGCGTGGTTGTGTAGCATCTGTCCCGCAGATGGGCCACAAAGCCTTTGCCTTCACTGTAAAAACACCTACTATGTTAATCAGGAAATCACTAAATGGATTGCATATTTATATCTAATACCAGGAATGCACACAAAGATAAGGCAGCTAAGTACAAGTGTAAACAGCATTCTATTCACTTTGGAATATTAAACTGTGCCAGTCCTTGCCAATCACATGATGGTCTTCATTTATGGTGTTTCGTCCACAGAATGGGACTGGGCTCTAAAAAGTAAAATGCACTTGTTGAATTTGAAATGGTTTTTGAACATATTTTTCAGATTGGGGGAATCAGTTTCTGGCATGTTCAGTTAGTAACAGTATAATAAATGGTAAATGCATTTTGACTATTTCCAGTTCCGGATGTTCCTACAAATCAACAGGCTTAATTCCTTGAATCTCATGTTGCACAAAGATGGTCTAGTTTTTTGGTCATGATTTTTGTCATTTTAGGCATTTTATTGATTAGAAATACGAGGCTAACTCTTTAATGTGTGCTTTGTTCCAGTGTATCCTTCTCTGGAATCCGAAGAAGACAATCCCATTTTTAAATCCAGATCGAAGAAGAGGAAAAGCTCTGATGACATTCCTTACAGCCCGACTGGTATGTTGTATGTATGGTACACAGAATCAACCAATTAAGTACATAGCCAGAATCGATCAAGTTAAATGCACTTAATATTTGGTCATTTCAATGTATTTAAGTCAATTTCTATGGTCTGAACTGCTCGAAATGAACTTGCCCCTGTGACTGTCTATGCAGCCCGGGTAGGTCCTTCAGTACCTCGACAGGAAAGGCCAGCGCGTGAGGGAGCCCGGGTGGCATCCATAGAGACAGGGCTGGCAGCTGCCGCAGCGAAATTGTCCCATCAGGTAACTATTGGGACGTATGGGACCTTTCTCCTTGTCAGGAACAGGAGTTCCATGTTATATCTGGAGAGACAGACTCAGGCCTTGTTTTTGTTTTGTGTCTGTTTCACAGGAAGAGCAGAAAATCAAAAAGAAGAAGAAAAGCTCCAAAAGGAAGACAACATCGCTGGAGGAATCCCATAAAATCTCTCAGGACAGTAGCTCCCCGGAGCCCAACCAAGACTCGCAGGACAGTAGCCTGGCAGACCATGAGTACACTGCCGGGACAGGCAAAGCAGCGGGCGGCTCTCAGCCAATGGCGCCAGGGGTCTTCCTCACGCAAAGACGGCCGTCCACCTCATCGCAAAACAACGCCACAGCGAAGGGGGACCGGGGGCCGACAGCAGAGGCCAAAGGTGAGTGTGGGATCAATGGGGACAGGTCAAATGCTCCAGGTTCCAGATTTTGCCGATTGAGGCAAAATAAAAAGTTTCAGATACAAAATAGGAACCAACACTAATAGGTTATTTTCCTTTAAGAACCTCAGTATTCTGAACATTCTGACTGGTTCCAGATGTTGGCCTTGAGTTGCAGTCCATCTGTCCAGGTAGCCGGATCAGAACGATGGACCTGCAAGCCGCTTACACATCCACATATAACTGGGACAGTGAAGTGCCTTTTGTTTGCCTTCTACTTTGTGATGCTCAGCATGCGTAGAGCCATACGGCTTTCCTCAGGACAGATTGGGTGTATTCACCCATCAGTGGTGGTTCATAATTTGTATTTGAAAGAGATTGTTGGGTTATTATCATCATAACTATGGTTCCCTGAAATAGAAATATTAGCCATCACTCTTGGTGGCTGCTCTGGCTCAGAAGTAAAAAGAGAATGGACTTCTGACTTTAGGATTTGATGCTGCACGACATCAGAAGCACTCTTGCGGTATTTACTCAGACGTCTTGAAGGGAAATATCTCATTAGTGATGGCTAATATTTCTATTTCAGGGAACCACAGTTATGATGATAATAACCCAACGTTGTGATGCCTGTGATAAACCTCAGAATGATTTCAGATAAACTGAGATGGCAACTTTTACGTGTGCTTCTGTAATCAGCGTGATCCTATTAAGTTTCTTAGCTTGACTTGGTCTGCAGTTGCAATGCACAAGAATTTCTACAGAGCGTGCGATTTGCTGATTGTGTACGATGATGAATGTTAACACATCCTTCACTACCTCATGGGCATGCTCTACTTCTGTACTTGCTGTTGCTACAAAGAAATTAGCTAGATTGAGTTATTACCCTGCTGTTTAGTTTTTTTTTTTTTTCCAGGGAGAACCTCAATTAAAGCATCACTTTATTTTTGTAATTCCTAAAGACAGACTGAATGTACTCTCTAGGAGTGATGCATAGGTCGTTGATAATTTGACCCGCACCCAATTAGCTTCTGAAAAAAGACCCCAAAACACCTGCCCCGAAGTCTCCCCTGCATAAAAAAGATACCCCTTACTCTGACCGCTTTCCTTTTATTTGGAAACACTATGATAGGGTTGAATCTGTTCCCTCTGCATTCAATATAGCAAACAATGTATTCTTCATTTAACATAGCTAGCTGGCTATCCCACAATTTTTTTTTGTTAAGAACACCATGATGATGTTGTCAGCTAACTGGTTTGCTAGCTAGCTAGCTAACAGCAACAGTTCAAATAGTATTTATTTAGCTAGAAGTTGTGTACTGGCCTGTTGAACCAGCTTTAATTATAATCAGCATTGATTAAAAAGTTTAAGAATTTAGATGTTGTTTAATTTTTACTTATAAATATGCTACTTAGTAGCTAGTTAATTAATCCATTATTCCAATTAGATCCATTTGTACTGGGAACAGGTGTTTTAGTGGAGGGCCAACATAATATGTGAACGATCGAACATCACTTAAACTAACCTTTCATATTTTTTATCCCGTTCAAATAACCGTAGGGTACTACTCTCTGGAATAGGCTTTAAATTTAAAAAGAAAACCTTGTATGGTATGACATTGATTTCACAGTCATGTTTCACAGTTATGTTGAGTATAAAACCAAACCCGATTAATAGCATGTTTTAGCTCCAGCAATAAATGAACGAGCCCAGAGACCTCGCTGTGCCGGTGCGTTACTGAGAACGTGACACTCCTCTCCTTCCCTTGCAGCCAAGCGGCAAAAGAAAGGCATGGCGACTGCCAAACAAAGACTCGGAAAGATTTTAAAGATCCACCGGAACGGAAAGCTTCTTCTGTAACGGACAGTGTGATGCTGATACTTGTTCACGATGTCTCGGGCCTTATCCCTATCAGATCCCCCCCTTCCCCCCTACTCATCATGGATAACAGTGTCGAACTACAAGGGGAATAAAACAGGTTATACATTTCTCAGTTTGTAAGGAGAACATGGCTTAAATACGTTTTCTGCCTCTACTTATACTTTATAACTTTCAGATATTAAAGTGTACAGAATACATGCTATAAATATTTTTTACAAAAACGTGTCTCATTTTACTACAGCTCTCAGTCAGTCAGGGTTTGCTAAAAAAATAACATTGCAGTCATTCCAAGTCTTAGAAAGTATCCCTCGCATGTAATTTATTGCATGTATAAACATTTTTTAGGTGTGGGGCACATACAAGTAACTTCATTCCACTATATTTGATGTGGCTTGTCATTTTGGTTTCAGTGGAGTATTCAGAGAGAATCAGAAAAATTGACTCAAAATGTTTAACAGTGACTATACTGTACCTCAGATTTCCTTCCTGTTGTTAAGGCTATATTTTTTGTGTTAAAATGTATTTTTTAATTTAATTTTGTTTGCTAAGCACTATCAGTGATATTTATTGACCCAATAGAGTTGTTTATGGTATAGATGGACTCATAGAAGCTTACGGCACTTAAGGACAACGATGAAGCACTATAATCAATAATTCGTGAGTTTTTATTTTATTTTATATTTTACACCTAAAATTGCACAAAAGTAATAGGCTAGTTACAGGTAATGCTTATTTTCTTTCTCTGTTTTACAACCCAGTCTGCCAATGCAAAAACTGAGATTCATAATTGGTAACGGAATCAAAGCATTACTGAATGCAGCTCATGCCGACGGCTACACGATACGAGTTCTGCACAACACGAGCTCAGGCAATAGTAAAAACCCATACAACGTGAAGAGTTTTTGTCTTTCCCCCGGGAACGTCAACAACTCTACTCATGAGAGAATGAAGACGTGTAGTAGCTAAGCCTTTGGCCCGAAAAATTACCCTCCGAGACGCTGTTAATTGTCATCAAGTATAAAAGGTGGCAAAAGATTTTGTGTTGGCAGAAAATTGTGGGCACAAAAATAGAAATAGATTGCGTCTGCCTGTGAGAAACTTTTTTATTTAATTCTTGTATCGGTGCTTTCGACCCAGACAAATATAAAGAAAAATACAAACTAAAGCATATCGGATCAACCAATCACTGACCGAATATTGTAGTAGCACAACGTATACTTTAGATTGATAGTGTGTGTGTGTGTGTGTGTGTGTGTGTGTGTGTGTGTGTTACTACACAGAGACACACACACGCACATAAGCAGGTGCTTCATTCTTCAGTCCCATAATGTCCTAAGCTATACCCTCTCCCATGAGGAACTGTGACTTGTTTTTTTAACAGTATTATTACCATTGAAATCCAATTAACTTTTGCACATTTTGATCAACGTCACATAGGGACTTTAATTAAACACTAAGTTGATGGGACCTCTTACAACAAGCCTCATCCATTGACGTCAGTTTTTAAAGCTACACATGGGGATACTTTCTTGCTTAAATTTTGTTTTTCAGGCAGCACCAGTAATTTAAACGTGCATTAATATTGCATCGCAGTACAGTATGTAGAATGTAGCCTGTATATAGCTTTTTAAATGACTACTTTTTGTATGTTTTCTTTTTTAATACCTAATTTTACATTTTTACTAGTTTTTGCTAATTATAAAAATATATATAAATATATAAAGAGATAGTCTTTTTTATTTTATTAGGTATATAGTAGGGCGGTTTTTGTTTGTTTTTGTTTTTTTAACAGTTATCCGACTGAGGTGTTGCCTGTAAAACAAATGGCGTATGGCCTTACATAAACAAGTTATTGTATTAAAAAATAATACATTTGAGCTTTTGGAAGCTTTGAGGATACACACAATATAATAAAAGCAGAATTAAGCTTCCCTATCATAGCCAGCCTCTTGTTCTAGTCATTGTACCCTAAACGGTTTCAAAATTATTTTACTAGCACCTTGTGAAGTGTTTTCTGTGTCTGTGATGTAATTTATAAATGTTTGTAGTCTTTTATATTTGTACATTTCTCAAGAGCTTTGTTTTTAAATATTTTATCAGCCTGTGAAATTCACCTTTTAGGAAATTAGCATCAACTACAAAAGAGAAGCCTCATTCAATTTGCAAGCATTAAAAAAATCTCTTATTAAGACTGAAACGGCATAAAGATGGAAAACTGTTTTTTTTCTACCATTTTGTTTTTTTGTTTAATT
The DNA here is from genome assembly GCA_025775045.1 of Hiodon tergisus. NCBI lineage: Eukaryota > Metazoa > Chordata > Actinopteri > Hiodontiformes > Hiodontidae > Hiodon > Hiodon tergisus. Next base: position 5,590,762 of record JAOVYW010000101.1, read on the forward strand.
CTTACAGTCAGTTAATTGTAACATGGACATTACATAATTTTGTTGTTGCAATTTTTATTATTATTATTATTATTATTATTATTATTATTATTATTACTTCCAATACTACTATTAAGCAGCTATGTGTTATTACCCTAACGCCATGCCTTTTATTTTTATTTTGGTGATACAGTATGTACATTTTTAATAGGGTTTACAAGGTGATCTATTGCAGCGGGTTTTAATTACCAATGTAAATCAACTATCCGTTTCACGGAACTGTTTAAATACATTCAGATCAAACTTTGTCAGGTTTTTATTTGTACAAAAAATGTGTGTCGCTTGGTTGTGGTTTATTTTTCTATGTTTCGACTCATTAAAAACCCAGGCAAGGATCTAGGGCGGCGTCAGATACTTATGTTAGCTGTCTTCCCTGACTACAGAAAAACCTTATCATATATAAATGTGGTATCCAGGTTCATCCTGTGAAAGCTTTCGACCTGTTTCAAGACAAGTAGCTCATCTATTATTGATGTTATCTAATGATGTGGTCATTCTTCCAGTACATCTTTGAGATACTGTTATGCAAACAAAATTTATATTTTGACATGTATTTCTCATATGCATCATGTGGTATTAATACATTCATTACTTAGGTCATGTTGTGGTAATTGCTTAAGAATCTGACAAAGCTGCCAAAGGGAACTCAACAGTAACCCTGAATGCGGTAGTCTCAACCTCTATGTCTGTGGTAAGCTTGGTGACTCTCGTTTAATACACCGGGCCCGCTTTAGATGATTCAAATGTTTTGGGTAAAGTTTCCCTCTAGGCCTGGAGACATTAGAGTCCTTGAGAATCAACCTCCTGAGCTCAGCCAAGTTATTCATTTAAAGCAAGCCAAGGTCAACACCATTAATTCTGTATTAACACAGTGGTACTTTCAGTGGTTTAATTCAAATGTATGCCTCACACACACCCACGCAAGCATACACAACGGATCGCGTCCATTCAGATGTTTTCATCGTCGGACATTCTGACGATGTCTCTGGAGAAACATCTGTGGAGATGTTTTGATGCAGGTCTGCTGTTGTTCCTGGACCCTTGTGTCAGTTTCTGGTAAGTAAACACACTATTAAAAATGACTGGCTGGGCTTGACCATTTGGAGAGAACACAAGCTGTGCAGGAATAAAACTAAATGTGGAAAATTAAACTCAGTTTTGTTTCATTAAAAGCATTACAGACATAGATAATACAATGAAAATGTTATCTCGTCTACAAGCCGCAATTATGAAGTTAATCAGTCTCTGAGAACATCAGTTCTGTGGATGAGCACATCCTCAATGGCAGGCCTATTTCTCTTGGGAAAGTTTATGGTTGCAAACTCACTGAGCTCTGTTTTTAAAATTAAAACTTATAAACAAATGAATACGGGTAATATATTTTAGCTCCTAGTTCCCACTAGGTGGTGTTAAATAGCACATCAATTAGCCATTTATTAATTTTTTTACGTTCAAGGCCTTTAATTTTTTATGAAATCCATTTTAAAGCAAAAAAATAAACGGATAAAATTTGATATTGCATATTACTTATTTGATGTCTGATATGTATATGTGAATTTGAATATATTTAAGCAACTTCTTTAATCAGAAGGTTGATTTTAAAAAGGTACAAATATATCAGTGCTCATGACTATAAGTCATTATTTTTTCTTTCCAAAGTTTATCAGGATCTGCAGCAATAGGTATTTTAAAGGCATTTTGTATGGTGCACAGGTCATGGCTTTCAGATGTCTGCATGATCCAAAGGCACATCAAACTAAAAAGGTTAAAAGTTGAAGTTGGTCCAAAAAAAACTAAACTAAAATATTTAATAAATCCCACAAAGAAATGGCCATAAACAAGTGATATAAAAAAATAAGATGCTGAGGTAGCCTGCTTTTTCCCACTAGTTGGCCTCTGACACAATCCCACATCAATCCTGTGGATATGGCATTCATATAAAATCAATTACAAACTTCAAAAAAACCTGCTTTAACATGCCTGTTATTGTTTAAAAATGTGGCGGAGTGCCTCTATAACACAAAAATGCTGTTTATGTCATCAACATCTGACATGTATCCGCAACAGTAAGAGAGCGCAGAGTTCATGGCATTAGAGCAGAGGAGACCAGCAGTGTTCACGTATTCATAGCTGTGTTACTGTGTGTTTAATTGATAAATACTTCAGAAAGTTTATTAATGATGTTTATTGGAAAGCTCATTCCTCAAAATAACTGTCCAATACATCAGCTAACAATTTATTTCACGACAGCATATGCTTTTTCTAAACCCAATTCGTCCAAATGCAGTGTTTAACAATGTTTTGTTGATATTTAATGTCAAAGTGTATCTTGTTTTTCATAGAGATTAAGTCCTAAGTACATTTCATTGCATTATATGCAGTGATTGAGAGCTTTTTGGAGGTCACTATTTGTATACACAACCTTAATTTCTGCTTTAAATATCTTAGATTAATAACATTTTCTTTTTAATGTTGTTATTTAATATTGTTTTTGCCAACATAATTTTATTAAAACAGTTACATTTTGGACAATGTTTCCTAAATTAATTTGTTTGTAAATACAGTTAAGGGAAAGATGATACAAACTATTTTACGCTTTTCTTTTCAAATAAATGTTATTTATTATTTAAGTGGAAAAAAAACAATTAAAAGCAATGCATATGATGACATACTGCACAACTGACTACTGAAATTTGCCACAGGTCAAAAGCCATATAATTAAAATGATTTAGAGCTTTAACATTTTTTAACAACAATTTATTAATTAAATCAGCAAAACAGCTCATAAGGAATACAAATCAGTCAAATATATGTTTAGTCGGAAAGAAATTGAAATTAAGACTAAAAACTATAGTGCATATTTAAGAATTTGCATTAGCATCCATCATGGTCCATATCCGGGCCCCGATCTCAGAACACTTTTGCTCCTTTGAACTTGATTTGACCTTATTTATTCTCCTGTTTTAATCTTGACAGATTAACCGTGTATTATAAATATAATTTATGTGGTCCCGAACAAAATCATCTGTTTAACAAAAATTAAAATAATTATAACAGGAATGATTATGAATTATTTTTTTTACCATAGCGATTATTTTTGGTTCCGCCGCATTAAATCCGTAGAACTTTGCAAATGTGGCGATTTTGTTGACAGCAAAATACCGGAATACCTATTATGGTTACTACGGAGAAACAGTAAATCGTTGTAAATTTCTAGAACTCTAGTTCTTGCTGCAAACCTCCTGTATTTTTTTTCTCCCTTTAGAACTTCACTTAACATGGTGTTCTTACAATAAATTGTGAAGGGATATTTTACAGATATCACATACTCATAATTAGTATAAAAATTAAACCAATTAATTGTGGATTCGCCTTGAGTTGACTCAGCTATGCACTACACATTGCCGTAAATTGTACTTCGTTGTATTATACCATTTTAAACGTCAATGGTAATGAAATACGACGCAACCGGAAATTCCTGGAGAAAATACACGCTTGAAAAATATACTACACACGCAGTCATTGAAAAATGACAGAGGAAAGTAAACGAAGTGTGTGTTCTGATAGTGGACAGCAGATGGGGAAGTAACGCTGAACAACTTAATTTAAAGGCGGGCAGATATTCTTCAGGCTAGTCTTCCATAATTGCCGTAAAAAAAACGAATTTAGGATTATTACCCCTTTCTCTGACTAATAAGTTCTTAAATGTGAATCGTCAAAAACACTGTGTTATATTTCACCATTAGATCCCTCACAAAGCATCCGTTGAGTGCAAATTGTTGCTTAAAATGACCACTCCATGTGTTTACTGACATTGACAGTGGCTACCATGTCGGTTTTGGTTTTGGTAAGTAGTTATGTCGTCCAGTGGCATGCTGTTTAAGTGAAAAAGAAGTATTGGGTTTGTTGGATGCATGCTGATAGTATGAGCATACATACGGTCTGTTAATGGTTCTGCAAATTGATAATCTCTTGAGCTTCACTTCAAATGTGCATTGTATACACACACACACACATTATTTGGATCAGTTTAGAGTAATTAATAGTTCCTCTGTCTTCGAGATGTGTGCCAGCGGAGTCTATAGGCTACGCGTGATCATGGGCGATTATATAAAGCCCATCTCGTCTTATTAACCGATCCCTTGTGGTTGGCCAAAACGTGCTGCAAGAAAGAGGTCTTAATTACCCAGGAATGTCAGTGTAAGCTCTGAGTTTGTGTGGCCTTCCAATGATGCAGTCATTACTGTAGCTGAAGTATTTCTTTTTCCATTGCTCTGTTGTCCAAAGCTTTTATTCATTAAATTATTTGAGGTCAAGGCTGTCACTTACGATAATGCACTCTAAATTCCCCCGAGAACAGATTGGTAAGGGTTGAATGTATGTTGTGGCTCCCGCTAAGAGTAGCCGACTTGCGTTTCCCCCCGCTCAGAATAGCTGGGTTTTATAGTTTTGTACTGGCAATTTCAACTGAGGCCTTTATTTCTTGAGAGCCTGTCTCCCCCCTGCATCTGAGTGTCAAAATTGGTTTTTTTTTCACCATCCAAAATGTTTTTAAACATTAAGATTTAGTGTAAGTGCAAAAGGACAATGATGGCTACAACTTTGTCTCAGAGGACCCAGAAGAACAGTATATCATGTATGCTTTATACAAATAACAGGTAAACAAAATAAAGCAAGCAACTGGAGAGGGAAAAGGCAAGATGGACTGGATTGGCTCACAACACAGGATTGTTTTTTTGTGTACAAAAATTCATTAATTTAATTAAATTTGTGTACAAAAATATAGTTGGCCTAACCATGGCAACATTCTTAAAAAATTAAGCATTTTTCCTGAGGTCTTTAACTGTAGAAAACATACAATGTTGCGTGTACAATTTATATATATTTTACATATTTTTGTGAATGCATCTACTACCAGATGGAATCTGCGAAATTGCTCCATAGAAGCATATTTGTTCTGCAGTACACATTTGTCAACTACTGCAAATGCTTTGTTTTGGAGCATGCCAAAGAAGACGCATCATTTACCAAAAAAACTGCTGGGCCACTATATGCTGGCAGGCTAACCAAAAACAGGTCCTTTTCAGGAATCTCTGCGAAATCGAAAGTTTTGCTGAATGGAATTAACTTAATGGAAACATGGAGCAGCATCATCTCAGTTGTTTATAATCATATTTCAGGTGACCAAGCACACAGTGGAAAGTGTAGCTTACCCATATTATTTTGGTCCTCCAGAATCCCCCTGAGCCTTAAATGTGTTATTAAATGAGCTGTCAAATAATCCCATTCATTTCAGCATTTGAAATGGGGCAACGATGAGGTTATGAGGTGACAGAAATACAATAAAAAATTGTCTAACTCTAAATAATACTGAAACCTCATAATGTAGTATCATAAAAATTTCACCTTCTGAATAAACACCTATAATCTTTATTTTGCATTAAATTTTTGTAAACATGGAACATAAGCACCAGATGAGGATTGAATGGAGCAGATGTGAACATCTGGTCTGTTACCATAGATATCCTGCAAACAGCAATGTTCTGTGTAAACAACTTCAGTTTCAAAAATAAAAGGGCTTGCAGGCTATGATTCAGAATAAATGCCAAGAGATTTTTCAACAAACCACATTTAATTATGAAAACAAAGCTCTTTAAATTAGGCTTGCATTGTATTGCTGGACTGTATAGTACTAGTCTACGATAAGTATACAATGATTCATAACATTGTTCACGGTATGACTCCCTTTGATAGAAATGAATTGCAATTAGGTGCTGCAGATTTAAATCGAAGCAAGGGCCTAGCTGAGCAAGGTGCTTGCTCTGAATATGCCTCACTGTAAAATGTAAAAAAATTGTGACCCTGGAATGTCTGTCATGAGAATAATAATTTTTAAAAATTTGGTTAGAGATATCTGGAATGCTTTTGCACTGAGTGTATAGCTATGTACGATTACATCCTTGGTTACATTTCTGACTAACTGGGAATAAATGCATTCAGCTGCCATTGGGAGTCACCCAAAGCCTATTACTCTGTTTACATGAAACAGTAAGGAACGGATGTTGATTGCTGAAAGTGTTCTACAAAAGGAGAGATCTTTGTTGCAGCGGCTAAGCCAAATGTTTACTGGAGAATTTAAGGGAAAAAGTCAAAGCCGTGCCATGTCTCAGCAAGTGTCTCTGACCGAAATGTTCAAAACTTGATTTTTCCCCCGAACCAAAATAAGTGGTTGCATTTGTGGAAGATGGTTCTTTCGACAGATTAGGATGGTGAGCGACCGTGAGAGAGCAGATTAAGGTAAATCGGGGGGAAAAAGCCCTCTTAGAATACACATTAATCTTGCTCTACATCCAACCGCTGTGATCGTTCTTATCTGTTCTCCAATGTGGATCGCTTGACTAAATATTCCGAGATGAATACTGAAATGACTGGGTGGGTTTGTCATGCAGAAACAGGTATGTTTATTTTTTTTAAAGGTGGGGATTCTGCTTTTTCTCTGCTCCCAGATTGCCCTGAGAGATTGCTGTTCTCTGGGGCGTGTAACAGATACCACCTAAATCATTACGGCTCATTCGGAGCCATGCGCCGCCCCTCGGCCCAATTCGCCACGACCCCGGGGGTCAAGCGGCTGAGAGCTGCCTGACCTCGAGCACTTCCTCTGAATATTAGCGGGGTACTTATGTAGTCAAAAGCCCTGATATAGAACACGGGCCCATTTAGATAATAGCCAATCAGCCCAAATACCCAAGTGTGCGCCGATCGGCTGAAGATGGCCGAGCTTTCATGTGACTTACTGAGGGCATAATGACGGCACAGAGGAAACATGCCTATTCTGACAGAGGTGATGTCGTCACGTGCCTGCCATTTGGAAAGGCTTTTTCAAAACCCTGGTAAATCATGTTCATACTTCTTTAAGGACAAGTGGAACTCAAGTTTTTATTCAACTACTTTTTTCACAAGATGCGATTTAGGTCTACAGCTACACAAATAGGCTTGTAATGTCCTAAATGTATAAGCACAGACTAAAATTAGCAGGACATTTCCACACATGCCGAAAATCCATGCGGTAAGAATAGCATGGGAACGTGTTTAACTTATACTTACATAAGTATGTATTCTCTCAATGTATTTAACGTTGGTAATAACGAATTCATGTCAAAATGCTGATGTTTTAACAGAACCTAGATTAACAATATTTACGTCAAGTGATAACTGAAGTGCAATGAAATATTGATGAGAAAAAAAGTTTTCCCCACATTGATCGTGTTGATTTAGGAAAGTTACATTTCTTGGATAGCTTGTCAGAACAGTGATGATGTGCTTTCTGGTCAGATTCCTCTTTGTTTTCAAACATAAGGCTCAGCCTACACGTGCGGTCTGGATATACACCCCCCCCCTCCCTCCCCCGGGTTCATTAATTGGCCCGTTTACCTCCCTCAGGACACAATTGCCCTTCGCTATAAAACTGCCGCTGAGCGCTGCAGCACAGCCGGAAATGAACCTGGTCACATCAGCTTACTTGCTTCCATGTGTGCTCGGGTTTGTCTCTGAGAGTGTGCGATTTGTGTGTTCCGCGCCTTACCTGTTTCTCAAGGCCCACAGACCACTCCCCCCGAACACTTTCTGCCCCGTTCAGATCTTATCTAACAACAGCCATGGGTGTATGGGAAAAATCACACATGTCAAGTTCACCACCTTGGATCAGGCAACAGGCGCAAGGTGCCCACTCTCCAGTCCCTGCTAGCTGACCTGTGACCTTTGGAAGTGTAATTAATTGGGGGCCAGGTTTCTTTTAAACAACACTGGAGTGAGAGGAAACTGCCTGTGGCCTTGTCACCGTTCCTATTCAGGTGCCTTAGCAGGAAGAAATCAACCCCCTTGTACAATCAGGACTTGGGCATGTCTTTTTTTTGTTCAACCTTTCTATTAACAATAAACAAGGAAACACACCTGATGTTTCACAGTTGTGATTATAGTAAGGTATTGAAAGAGAGTTAGGGTACTATCCCATTTTCAACTTATCAGTTACCATGTGAACCGTAGTACGTTTTACTGAACGTGTATCGGTATAATATCTTCCAGGATTGATGAAACTTATGGATCAAAATACCTCATGGGGCCATGCTGCACAAACTTAGTTACATTCAGATGTGCTTTATGGTTTAAACTCAAATGACACGGCAGTCACAACTGAACATTAGGCTGTTGGCCATTTAACTGATTTACGAATGCAGTTCTGTGTCTAAAAATAAAATTGATTAATTTAAGGTTCAAGGACATAGGAGAAGTTCTGAACACTTTCAGAACGTACAAAGTGCTCCTGACAACCTGACACTGACTGTCTCTCCGCTTATCTCGCCCGGACTATCGCAGCTTTAATCAGGAAAACATCCCGAGGCGTTTGTGGAAGTGTAATGGGGCGTGACAACTGATGCCGGCTCTCAAGGATGGAGGAGGCTGAAGACAGACAAGGGTACATCGTCACCCTTTGTGTTTAATTACACAGATGTTATCGGTTGGGGGCTGGGAGACGGGGGAAGGGTTATTATCAGCCGCACAGTCAACGCTCCGTGATAAGTGGCTGGGAGAAAACAACGCGCACCGCATCTTCTACCACCATCTGTTGGCTTTGGGCTGAGCAAACAACTCTCAGTCGCGCTGAGCTTCAACAGCCGCAGGGTGCGCTGTAACTCCTGACAACTGACTCCTTATTCTCTGTGGCTGGACCTCCCTTTGATGGTTTTTGTCTAATACCGACCAGTTTGCCTAGTCTGCCTATGTGCTTCAGTCAGAGGTCACATGTTTACTACGTTTTATCTTCCAATGGTGATATCAAATAAGTCCAACGACTTTCAAACTATGGCCTGCATATTAAAGTAGGTCTCCACTCTCAGACTCTGGTTGAGTAGTTTTTTCCTTATTATTTTTGGATTTCGTCCGTTTTCACATTTCTCTTGGCATTAGCGTTTGGCACTGAACGATGCTTGTCACGTAGCAAAGCTGGGGTTTCATAATCACCCAGGACTTGGGGAAACTCATGTTCGCTCTTGTTCGTTTGATCATCTTCGTCAGGAACTCGAGCTGGCAGGCAAACCTGAGAAGTAGAATGATTCATTTTGTTGAAGCTAATTGCACGCATACATTTACACTCAGTTTATAAGCTAACACTTCCTTCTTTGGTTTTTTTCTGAAGAATGGTGTTGAATCAGTGACAAGTATTATTTTATAATCTATTACCCTGGCACCACACACAGAGCAGGTGAGGAAGTACGACCAGTTTCTATCGATCAAATCGCCTTCAAGCCTTTTATACTTTGCAGGCTACACAAGCTGCAAGAGAGGTTCAGCACTGATTGGAGGAGAGGCACTTCCTCTCGACAATACTGCCAGCTCGCATTCGCCAAGGAGGCCAACAGGAGATGTAGGTTACCGATGAGCTGAGAGAAACCCTGCCAATTCCCTCCCACCCGCCACTTAGGTGGCACTCAGCCCATTGTGCGACACTACTCTTTCCCGGTCACAATCAGCTAATAACACGATTCAGGATTCGAACCCGCAAACTCCAGATCATTGTACTCAGGCAAGTGCCTTTTAAGGTTGCACGTTTGTGTGACTTTTGAAACAAACGCATCTAATATTACTATTACGCAGTTAAATTGTGTAATTTCCATCACCCAAGAGTGATAGCCCGGACGTTGCAAAGTTAAATGCAAATCGCACACAATTTAGCATTTAAAGTAATTATAATTTTTCGTCAGTTAATATGACACTCCCAGCCCACGCAGAGCTGAGGAATTGCCTTTAACGCTGGCTCAGCATGAAAGCATGTCAATCGTCTGCATTTCCCTCTCGGCCTCGGCGAGTAAATAAACACTCAGAGACCACGGAATAATGACCCTCACCCTTTTGTCTCTGCGTTCCGTGAATATGCGTTACGCACATTATTCGCTCGCAGCTTGTCCTCTATAAATAGTTTGGCGGCAATCAAATAAAATAAATGAACTGTCAGAGCCCAAGTATTTACAAGCACGGCAAAATTAAAGCAATTATAACTAAATTTGTTGCATTGCTGAGTAAGTGGTAGCAGATACGGTTCTGACACAAAAACCAGCAGAGGGTGACGTGCTGATTTTAAGTGGCAATGCGGTCTGTTTTTCGAAGTCCTCCACAGCAAACAGGCTTGCACCCTGGCTCTCAGGGCCCGCTGAAGAGGAAAATGACGACCCCGCTTTCCCATGAGAACGTGCCTTGGACATTGAATTGCAGATAGAATATTGATTAAACGCCTGATCGTCCTTTTATTTGTTCTGCTCTTTAATTTAAATGTACATTTGTTGTACAGGTCTGCTATGCCTCCGTGGCAATGAAAGGAAGCAAAGCTCCTTTTAAGATGAAGATAATGTTAATGAATGAACCCACGAGTACATTCGCAATGCTTTTGTTCAAATACATCACTGAGGACACGTAGTTATTAGGGTCTAAGTGGTTGGGTAATAGGTTATAGCTTTTATTATAGGCTTATAACAGCTTATAACAACATGCCTCCGGGGTGTAAGGGCATGGCTCCAGTATATTGACGTGCTACAGAAACCCCTGCAGAAACTTCTTAGCTTGACACCTAAAAGAATATAATGGCCGGTATTTATTTTTTATATGAAAAAATGGAGAAGATGACAAAGAAGAAGAAAAAAGAGGACATGCCACACTGTTTTCTTTAAAAAAAAAAAAAAAGAAGAAGCAATATTTATGCAGGCACGGTATTTATGTTTAGTTTCTTCAGTTTCAAAGCCCAGGCGGAAGAGTTTAAAGGAACCCAGAATAGTTCAAATTAAAGCATTTTGATTGAATGGTGTTTTTCCAGCCTGTGGCACAAACATTTTCAGATTGTTCCCTTTCCTGTGACTGGAGATATTTATAAGTGCAGAATCATGAATGGTGTTTTCAGTAGGTTTTGCAATTTCCTTTTTTAATGACAAGTTTTAACATCCGAGAGTCTGTTTCAGATTACAAAGAAAAATAAGGGGGCATCTTTACCATAGGTGCTTTTCGTCAAGCCAATTCTTATGTTTTGAGCAATACAAATTGTGTCAAATAGCTATGTTTTAAGAAAACTAATTTTAAAATTGGAATCCTCCCTCATTACCATCAGAAGGCATAGTGAACTCAAGAAGCTGTTGCTAAAGACCTTGGTAACTTTTATAATCTAGGTAAGATCATTCTATAGAGAGATGGAAACCGTGGTGGTAGCTAATCCTTGCTTTATTACAATACCCACAAGTCCAAGTATACCATCCATGCAAATACATGGTAAACCTACTGTTACCTATCTTCTCCTCATTTCAAATAATTATCTTCACATAATTTAACAGGAATTCTTTCTTTCTTTTCCGGACCTCCATCAGCTAACTGGAGGTCCTGTCAATGGTTGAAGCTCTTCTATTGGTCCAACCGGCCTCTAGCCTCATATCAACCCCAGTTGGTGCCCCTCTTAGTGGAATGCTTCAGAGACTATCAGTGGTCACTAGGTTCTTGCTATGGGACATGATCTAATAGGAGAAGTGTAGAAGCCTGAGTCTGAATCTCAGTATATGCGAGGAGATAGATCATCCAGTGGTTTAGCCCCCATGGAGTGTGAAGAGAGGTTTGTAGTCAGTTCTGATTACGAAATCCATCCCTAGCAAGTAGGTCCTGAAACGCTCTTCAGATCCAGGGAACAGCAAGCTCCTCCTTCTTGATTTAAGGGACTCTACAGTCATGTTTTAGTCATGCTGCATGAAATGAAGGCCATAGACTTCAACTCACCTGATGTTGGGGAAGATCCCCACCCAGTCCATATGAAGATGTATTGGCAAACACCCTTGTCTGCCTTTCTGGGCAGTATTGTGCAAACACAGCAGGAGAGGTTAGTTATTTTCTTATTTTCCTGAATTCTGTCTGCTCTGCACTGCCTCATGTTCAGTCGTTGTCACTACCAGAACCCCGTCGTGGCATTTAGCTTGGAGAAGACTGTTGCTCCGGACAGCTAAGCCAGCGTCTCATCCCCAGCCAGTTGGATACGTCTCTCCCTATGCACGTTTTCTCTCAGATGTGTGAAATCTACAATGATCCTGATTTATTCCTTTGGTTTTGGTATTACAACAATACCTGAACACTCCTCTGTTGCAGTGTCAGCTCTTCTTTGACTTTTATCACCACTGTTTTTAGAAGCCGGCAAACCCAAAAGTGGAGTCACCAAGTCTGGGATAAGGAATACTGTGCACTGGACTGTTTTGACCTAGTGCTCTTGATTCTCTGATTTGTCTGCTTATCTGTATTGGTGCACGAAAAACGAAAAACCAACATGAAGTGTCCCAGTAAGGTGTTGGGCCACCACGAGCTGCCAGGACAGAGTCTCTGGAACTCTACTGGAGGGATGGAACACCATTCTTCCAAAAGATATTCTCTCATTAGGTGCTTTGATGATTGTGGTGGAAAGCGCTGTCCAAACTCTCCCATAGGTGTTCAATTGGGTTGAGATCCGGTGACTGTGAAGGCCATAGCATATCATCAAACCATTCAGTGAACCCTTGTGCCCTGTGGATGGGGGGCGTCATCCTCAAAGAGACTACTGCCATTGGGATAGTGACAAAAGGTCACTCAGAATAACTTTTTAATGATTGACAGTGATCCTTACCTCTAAGGGGCTAAGTGGACCCGAACCATGCCAGAAAAACACCCCCAATGCTCTATGTCCTGTATTTTATCTACTTTCTTCTACATTCTACAAACAGCTGCAAAATGACCTTTTATGGCCCTTTTTTTACACTGCAGTGATATCGTGCAGTGATTGTGATTGCACTTTACCACACCCTCCACATCATGCACGTTACTGCATGCTTATCTTTTGAAACTTTCGTTCATTTTTCTTTCCATTTTTTTGTAATCTCATTGAATCCATATTGGCATTTTTCATGTCTGAACCCCCTGATGTTCAAAGTATTGGCTGCTGCCAATTTTTGACATCCTCCAGCTGTCTTATTTTTGTCATGGCTTTTGAGAGAGTCCATTCCGAATCTAGCTGCAATTTCTCTGACACACTGTGATCCTTTATGTTTACCGCTAGCCTGTCCCTGTCCCCAGTCTTTTCCTGCAGTGTCCCATACCGGCAGTGCTCTGCTACTAGATGAAAAACAGTGAAAAATGACTCAGCTGACTCGCCTGGTTAGTGACTAAATCATTTGCTAAATCCAACCCACTACTTTTCTTTCCTCTACTTTTTCTCCTCTCTTAGTTAAAGCCAGCGTTGAGAGAACATCATCTGCCTGGTCTCCTATTGCATACACTAGCCGGTTTACTTGGTATGCTTCAGTCCCTTCATCTAAACCCTGCTGCTGTCTTAAATCTTTCAAATCTCAGAATCCGATCGGGCCTGCTACCAAAGCCTGTAAAATCAAAGCTTTCTGGAGGGCTGATTGAAAACAGTGACTCTGCCATCTTATCCTTGCTACAGATCGAAGTTTTACCTCCTCCTTGACTTGCTTATGTTCACCGGCTGGCTAGCTACCTTCAACAGTTTGCTAACTAGTTGTCATTGCTCAAAACTCTGATAAAACTCTTAGTTTGTCCTTAGTTGTCAACTCCAATGATGTTTCAAGTTTATATGAGACAGAGTATGAGTGCCATGCAGGTAATTACAGTTGATAACCGCAAAGTTCTGTCACTACCGCTAGAGTGAGGATGGCGGAAATAGTGGCTGTAGTGGTCATCATCATCATCATCATCGCTTGATGATGTGTTTTCTATTGACACACAGCAGAGCATGCACAGTGGTCCATTTCAGACAGAAAACACGAGCTGTAGTCGTGTGTCAACATTCACAAATGCATTTAAACGGCAACAACACCAAACTCCGAATGTACTTCCAGTTAAGGAATGTTCTGTTTAAACACACAGTTCCCTTCTTAAACTAAAAATGTTTCTTGCTCGATTCCAAAAACAAGAACATGTAATCCCTTTCACACCATTGCATACATAGCTATGAGTTCAGATTGCAGTGCTTTCCAATTGTACATTTTTGGTTCATGGAAGGATTTAGCAACATTAATTGTATTCTCGTATAACACTGGAAAAAAACAATTTAGATTTTCTAACACATTGCCCAGAACACATTTGTGAATTAATCTTTCTTTCTAGCATATCCTGTTATGTTCATGTTATGTTCCATTTAGCAAATTTTTTTTTACACGAGACACAGAATTATGCAACAGCTCTGCTGGGGTGTTCAAAATTGTTAAAGTTTGGTGTGACGGGGCTGTGTGGGGCTGTGTGGGGTGTGTGGGGGTGTGCTAGGGAATTTGTTTGGGAGCACAGCAGAGCAGCAAACCAGTCCTGAACGCCTGATTGGAGGTATCTTGAAAAGATCTCCTGGCCAGCCCTGCCCATAATTCTTCAGTTCGACGTTGTTTCAGCTTAACTTCGCTTCCCGGTGATGAATGTTTACCTGCACATACATGCACACATACACACACACGCACACACACGCACACACACGCGCGCACACACAGACTGACCCATGCGTGCGGCAAGGCCACCACAGAGGAGCAGTTGCATGGAGTTTTCCCTGCCTGAGGGAAACAAACCCGTGAGAGAAGCTCACTGGTGCATATTTTCGCTGGACCCACGGACTTCACTATAACCCCAATGTAAATATAGTACCGCAAATGGAAAAAATGGTTGGGCTGCAACTGACAAAACAATATCAAAATATCCTCTTTAATTATTTAATCATGATGCAGCAGCTTCATTTGGTCTTCCTGGGTTTTGCATTTATCTTTTAAGGGAAACGCAAACAAATGAAAAATGTTTCAATATTTTTCTAGAAGATGGCGGAGCGAGGGTACTGTTAAAAGACGCTTTATAGTGAGGAGATGGTGCATTAAAAATGTAGCTTTCTGCAGCCAGAAATAAAAAGTGAACGGTGGATCTAACTTTTGGTTTAACCCAGAAGCACTCCCCAGACACAGGGCGGACGAAACACATCTCAGACTGTCACACTCTGTCTGTTCTGCGCTCCACAGAAGAAGAGCAATGCCCCAAAGTTAAGTCTTAAATGTTGTCTGTGCGGCACTGGAAGCTGTTTAACAGGTGTGCAGTGGTCTCCGCAATGTACTGTACGACGAGGAGTGACCCATGCAATCCGAGACTATTTGTAAACAGTCTGTCCTTTTTCAAGAGCACTCTGGATGTTTTCTCAAGGAAGTCAAATTGCTATGAAACAACCTAATTTGGCACCGTGCATCAAGTGTACGCTCGAGTGATCGTAATTGCTGCGGGACCTGATTTTCATTTAGCTGTCTCTGGGCATACCTTTCAGAATAACAACTGCGGGTGATATAAATTCACCCTCTTGTTTCTTAAAGTGATTAGCACGAGCAATTAGGATCTCAAACATCCATAATTGCAAAGCACTATTTACATTTGTCTCTGATTTAGTGTAAAATTGATGTCTGCATTGCAAGGGATTAGCTCCGTTCAGTTTGACCAGCAATTGAACAAAATGGTCATATGCCAAGAAGGAACAGATTGACTGTTTTTGACTCTCGGCCATATGACATGCACCATGAAAGTATGAAACTTATCATTTATGCTACAAGTAATGGTAAACCCACTGCTTTATGTTAAGAATACAGCGAATTAAACTTTAAGTGTTACCTTTCATTACCAGCTTATATTAATTTCTAGAGTTACCCCCCCCCCAAAACATGTTCTTAAATGTTCTTAATATGCAACGAAGTGGCACTTGGTTGTGCTGTTTTTTCCAACCAGAGTGTGTTTTTACTGACTCTATTACCCATCCAGAACTCTCTGCTCTAAAAAGGCTGATGTAAGATTAAATAATCTTTTTAGGGAATCTAGCCACTATAAACTCCATTAAGGCTGCAGTAATCTTCTCAAATGATTTTCTTCTCGAAAGGCCCATGTTTTCCTTGTATCCCGGTGGCAAATCATCACCAGTTGATTACAAATGTTTTTCTTGTTTAAGTTACCTGTAGGGGAAACAAATATTGCACTAATGTGATTCCTGTCCTGTAGTGTTACCCAGTTGTTGACAGACACTCAAAAATCAAGAGTGAAACTAAACTGACTGCTAAATTAGCCAACTAGAAACAGTGTGTTATGCATTAAATACAATTATAATTGAAATACAATGTACACTGTAGGCTTGCTCCTTGTATAAATAGAAATAAATGTATAAATGTATGATATGAGCAGGTGGTACATGTCATTTCAGACCAGCCAGTTCTGCTATTGGCCCTCCTGAACTCTGTTTCGAGTGTTTATTCTGAGACAGGCAGATACAGTTGCCGTGAGAAAGCGAAAACCGTCATGTCCCACCTCATAATTTCCCGCTAATAGCTCTCTCGTCATCGATTTACCTGAATGAAATGACCGGGGGAGGTCGTGGCTTGCAACTGCTTAAACGCAAACACAATTCCCGAGCATGCTCTGATGGGCCCAGAAAGTATCCAAACGGACTGAACCTCTGAAAAGCCTCTCAGCAATACATCATATACGCAGGCTGAATTATAATACATAAAATGCTTCTTTTTTTTAAAGGATTTTGTTTTTATTTTGGCCTGACTATCAACCCTGACAGAGATGAACCAGGTGGAAGAAGATTTGTTCTGTTCCAAACAGAAACAATGATTCCAGGATAAAGTGTGGAAATTGTGCAAGGAGGCTAAGCCCCTGCAGGCCTCGAGACCACCCCACTAGACATGCAGACAGCGCATTTGTTGGGTGTGATTAATTAGCTCCATGCTTGAACCCAAAATTTGGCAAATTAACAGTTAATTAGCAATTGATAAACGACAGCTGCCGCTACCACTCTTCCTGAATCTCACCACAGCAAGTGTTTATGTGTGGAGAACAAGTGTCAGAAACGACTGTTATGTCTGTACTTTGTCACAGTGCAGGATTACTCTCAGATGTGCCCCCCCACCCACCCCATTCCTACACCGGCCCACCCCCTTCGCCAACCACCCTTATGCTCCTCCCCTCTACCACACTCTTGCCCCAACCCCCCCATACTCTCTGACACATTTATCATGCTTTCCACACAGGGAAAAGTCAGGCCCCTGCTTCACGACTGAATCGCTCCGGAGTGTCTGATACAGTGACCTTCAAGGGGCACTTATAGTCAAAAAAGGCCTTAAGAGATTCAAGCACATTTCTCTGAATAGTGGATCGTTTTTTTGTACTCCGCAGGTGCTAAATGCTGTAATCGAATCAGTTGAAACATGGAGCTAATCATACATATATCTCACTTGGCTGTCAGACTGACTAAAGAACCAAGGCTTTGATCATAGAAGTCTCAATATGAGATAACAACTCTGGGTTATTAGCTCATTCATGCTGAGGTCTATAAAGGTTGGTTTAAACAAGTTTCAAAAATAAACAAAATACAGAACCGTATAAACTATTCCCCGCTAGCTGATTTTGTGATATGCTGCATCAACAGACAATTAGTCTAAAGCCAGATGCACAGATTTCAACACATAAAACATATTCATGACATTGCATGGATATTTTGGTATATGCAGTTTGCTTATAATTACTTATTAAAACTCTAAAAGTTATTAAACTCTAGCTATTAAAAGGCCTAATACATATAATTTATATCTATACACACACAACTCCAACAAAGGTATCTCAAGCACATATAGAGACAACATACATTCTGCCCGTGGTAACTGCAACTATAAATAAGAAAGCACTATCGTGGGACCTAATGGTGTAAATTGTGTGTGGTTCCTACGTGCTCGACATACATATAATGAGCTTGAAGAAGGAAGCATTTAACTTAATTCTATCCGTCATTTGGAATGGACTGATAACCAACACCTGTCCATGTGCGGTTCATGGTGGTGAAAACGGCCAGACAGCAAACCTATGTCCTATCTTAGGACAGTTCTTACTGCAGAAAAAATTAATAAAACGCTAACCGTTACAATGCAAAAACGCAAATTCTGATTGCGGTCATGTATTCCTTTACACTTTATTTAAGTGCCAAATACCCAAGGCCCCACTTTCCCGGGCCTGAGACAAAGTGGCCGGTGAGGTTTCCTGATGTGTCAATGTCAAAGTATGTGTAAATACATCTCACTTTAAAAGACAACCGTGGACAGTGAGCGCAGCGCAGGGCCTTATCTTATCTGGGAGGCACAGCGGAGGAACTTTTTTGGAGCCTGTTTAGATAAAAAGCAAGTCCCGAGAAATCCACTTCACAATGTAACGCAATGAAAAATAAACTGTGCGATGGTCGTTTATGGGTGTTGTTAATGGCCGTTTTTCTCTTAATGTTTGTACTTATACAGGAATGCTGTAGATTAGAAATAATATTTAACAGTACCAATATTAGCTTGAAGAATTCTCAAGCGGAATGTTACAAACTGGTATGTTCTATAAGGTAATTTCTTCAGTTATGTTTCAGTAAATATTGATTTCATTAGCTATTCCCAATACGTTTTTTCCTAAAATTGGGTACAATACAATGTTTTTCCATTTAAATTGTATATACTCCTATAACTATTAATTCATCATAACAAGCCTTGACTGAAATATCAGGCAGTGATTTGCGTAAGTGTTGTTGTTTTTTTTTGGTTTTTTTGTTGTTGACCGTTTCTGTATGCAACATTTAATAAATTGGCCTTAAGAAGGAAGCATTTTTTTGGAACATATCCTGTGCTACTTTGGAGAGTCATTCATGTTTCAACACTGACACAAGGAGCCAAGAGCCTGCAGGAAGTATGGGCATGTGTGTACATTCATTAGTGTATGTAGAGCATGGGTGGAGAAATAATTTGTTTCAATGCATTGACTGACTGCCAGAACAGCTTGCCCGTTCATCCGTGGATTCTGTCCACTGTATACACACGGATCCATTACCTTTCACATTAGGATCGGCATTGAACAGCCAAGAGGCTTTTAGGAAGTGTCACATTAACATGTTCCCCAGGTAATATAAAGAAAATCCAATCCTACATATTTATCTGTGCGGGCCTATGAAAGGAACGTCTGTGGCACTTTAAAATAGAAAATCCCCTTTTTGAGTTATTGTACATTTCATCAGACAGCTAATGGAAAAGTTTTTTTTTTTTTTTTAATGGAGGTCAATCAATCATTGCTAAAACCGGGAGGGGAAAAAAGTCCTTGCAGAATTGTCGGTTTTAACTGGTCATGAAAATGAGATCGTCATCAGCTCCGTTTCCACCCCATGTCACTCACCCTCCTCGGCAAGGCCCGACATGTGGCAGTCCCCGGCTGGGAACGGCCGAGGAGAGCGGGCCTCGCATTCATTCCAGCTGCCTGTCCCTGTTAAACGTCCAATGCCGGCGCTGGGCTGCGCGCTCGTCGTAGGAGAATGTGAGGCCTGTCATTACATTCCCCAAAACACAGCTCTCAATGGCCCGTCTGTCACGCTCGGAGGATTTTGCTCTGGAACCAAATGTCCAAATGTTTTCTTTTTTCCCCCGTATGAAAGTGGAAAACTTCACCACTGAAAAAAAAAAAGGCTGCAGCATTGGTTACTTGGAGCACATCGCTGGTTTTTCAGATTTCCATTTGCGGCAATGCAAGTTTTTAAAGATCTACGATTAATTTGGTTTTCGGTTCACTACAGGGGGTGGTGCAGGGAAGGGGAATCAAAAATTTCCCTTGTATCGTTATTGGTTAGTCTCTCCTTATTTGGTTATTGGTTAGTCTCTCCTTATTTGGTTATTGGTTAGTCTCTCCTTGTTTGGTTATTGGTTAGTCTCTCCTTATTTGGTTATTGGTTAGTCTCTCCTCGTTTGGTTATTGGTTAGTCTCTCCTTGTTTGGTTATTGGTTAGTCTCTCCTTGTTTGGGTTGTAATTGTTTTAGACCCTACTTACATTTGCTAAGCTGAAGATTGTACATTCAAATATGGGCCTTTTTCCAAAACGTGGGCAAAATAATTTTTGACAGCTGAATACTTTGCCTAATTCATTCCCACTAACGCCAATCAGGTGAAATCAAAGCAGCTGCAGTATTTCCCCAGAAAAGCTAAATTACGCTAATCAGCACCATTTAGGGTGTCCCAGGTAGCCGCGAGCAGTCAAGCGGCGACCTAATGCGAACTGACTGAGTTTTACTAAATGCTGTTCAAAAAATCAGTAAAGAATAATAACACTTTATTAATTCTCTGGAATGCCTCCAACTACAGTAAGAGTCTTAAAAAATCCTACATTAATGTAGGCCAGAAAGTTTATGCGTGACAATTTTTGTTAGCGTAGTTCACATTGCAGTGAACTGTCTCTTGTGCGCTTTAATGTTTGTTTTTAACAGTTTTGAAATGGAAATTCAAAATCGTTGCTGAGAGGGAAGTGGACAATCTGAAAAGGAAATTACTTAAGAACAAGTATTTTCTATTTCTTATGAAATAAATGTTACTGAGTCCATCGTATACCAACAACATATTGCAGGTCCTTCTGTTTCCATTCAATGGGTTAACCACTATTCCAGCTCATAGGTTGGGGAGGGGCAAAAAATCTTCCAAATTAACTTTGTCAAGTCCCTTTGAATAGCTTTGAGTCAGCTCGTGTATACGATATCCCTGAGCTGGTCAGAAACTTTACTCTGGCTATTAACACTTGAATCGCAACTGCAAATGACAAAATTAATACAGGAAGCACAGGCACAAAAAAAATCAGTTATGTGGCTTCATTCCCCTGACCTCGACGCAGTGAGAGACTTCCTTTGTGAAGTATGTGGGGTTGGACGGCGTCTCTCTCCAAATACGGTGCACCTGGGACAACAACTTGGGGTCCAGACTCAGTGTTAATCAGCAGCAGTGCATGCTTGCCCGTGGCCAGGCCTGTAGGAACACAATTAATATCAGAGGCTGGTCTTTTAAATGCCATTCTGCCCACACTAAAGAAAACAGAGGGAAAGAAATAGCTCTAATGTTCGTGAGAGACCTCCGCCTGGCAGATTTCTGAGGTAAAATAAATCGGAAAAATACATGTTTTAGCAGTTAAAATGCGCCCCGAAAAAAAAAAGGCTACAGTTTATCTACTTTTCAATACTTGTCAGGCGAAACGAAGCCATTGCAGTTAAGTGACATGTACTTTGACGAAGAGAAACGTCTCAGAATCTGTCGATTGCTGCCATAGCAGCTGAAGGCTGAAAATTGACATTGAGATGGCTTCACAGGATTCACATTCCATAAGTGATCGCCCCAAATAAGGGGAACGAAGGCTTCGTAAATTACAGGAGAAACGGATTGACATTAAGCTGACACTTTTTGCCATACATTTTAAAACTCCACTCAGCTATGTCCAAACAGTCACAGCATCGGAACACAGCAGGACTGCCACACACCCACGTGTGCACTCTCTCACACAAACACACACACACACACACACGCATGCACACTCACACACACTCGCACACGCGCATACACGCATACACACACACACACATAACTTTCATCTGCATACACATACAAAGCCAGGACATAATACATACTTAACATTGGGGAGACAAGAAACCTGATCATGTCATAATATAGCTTTTTCCTTTGATTGCACACCACACAAAACTGCTTATATATATCTTCAGCATAGAGGTTTATAACAGAGTAATCCTCAGTTCACTCGCAGATATCATCCAAAGTAAAAGAAGCAATAGGCGTCCATTGTTATGATACTTTTTTGGACTATGAGCAAAGAAGACGTAAAACACTTGATTGTTAAACATATATCAGGAGGCTGAGTTTGTTCAAAATGACCCTCTTCCTTTGACCCTTTAGAGATATGGCATTTTGAAAAAGAAGAAAAAGACAGGTCTACCATTTCAAGATGTTAAATTACCTCAGCCAAAAAAAGTCTTCATTTCTTTACTTTTCTACACAATTGGTGACATTTTCTTAAAATTCTAGTTATCTGTAATGACAGGATACATTACATTAAAAGTAGTATTCATTATAAATGTTGACACATTACATAGCCCGTCCTTCCGTGAGTCTGTTCCATGAACCAGACAAATGAAAAAAACTCATAACACTGGACATTTTTCTGAAATATATATCAATTTGTTTAACACGCAATAGAAATATCTTCCATGACACACACATGCACGCATGCGCACACACAGACACACACACCCACCGAGAGGTCAATCTTGTCATTAAGTTAATGCTTTGTCCACAGTTTGGGCTAAACACAGTGCCTTATGGAATTATAGCAATTAGCCTGACCATTAGCCTTAATGGGGAATAATGGCCAGTTAGATGTTATTTGATAAAACAACACGCCAGAGGCTCGAGGTGTTTTATTACGTCGCTATATTAAGCCAGAGCCCGGACGGTAAAGAATGCTTCCAGATCTTGGGCATAATTGGCTTTGAGCTGATTCAGTTTTCCACATTATGGGGCGGGGGTGGGGGGGGGGGGACCACCTACTAGGAACCTCCTCTGGGCTGCCGCTCACCGGCCTATAGCAAGTGCTTCACGAAAACTTATAGGGGTTCTTTATGCCCCTATAAAACACACACACATGCATGGTTGAGGTGAGGATTCTCTTGTCCAGAGTGAAACTGGATACAGCTTTTGATTTCATCAATTTACAGTGCTGGATATTTACTGAAGCATTCTGGATCAGGGACCTGGTGCGGGGGCTATAATAGTATATGAATTTGAAAAAGGAGCCTTCCATTTACCTTAACATGTACACCTCCCAGCTAACAATTCACATTGCATCCATTTGAACTGAAGCCAAAATTTCATTTTGGGGGTGGTTGAGAGGGCTATACATTTCTGTCCTTTCTCTGTTAGTTTCAAATGGGGTTATCTTTTTTTCAGAGATCTGCTGTCATTAAACTATAAAGAGACAACTGCTTTAGTGTAGTGAACTGCATTTCAATTGTTTGTTTCAATTGCTCAAGTAAAATTATTTTTTGCATACAGGATTTACCTGGTGTCTCAAAAATTATTTGACGTAAGAATAACATTTTTAATGCTAATGAAATGAAGACATGAACACATCCAATATCCCTGAGATTTTGTGTCTAAATTTTTATTTTTTGGCTGTTTCATCATTTTTGTGCTATATGTTCATGTAAGTAGCACATATTTATATATTGAAAATATTGTATAATATAATGTAATAATGTTTTTCTTTATAAACTATTGTTATAAAATGATAGGTACAAATAAATCACTCTACAATCTATAAACTTTATATACCGTAACGTAGGATAAGATGAATAGTTATTTTTCTAGAGGTAACCCATCCAGGTGTGCCCATTTCTGGCATTGCTCAAACTACAACGTAGTGAGTTAGTTCTGTTCTGCGTTCATGTGTTCCCCTCTAGCACCCTTAATTGCGTGTTTGTGTTACGTTTCCCTTGAGATACACCATGGTACCCCCAAAGCAAAACCGGTTGTACTTGCAGAGGGAAGGCAATCACTTGTGTAAGAATCGCACTCCGACGAGAGGTACCCCAGGCTTCCGCAGATGGAACCCAGCTTGTTAATGAAACGCTTTCCAGATCATACTTCGGCGGCTTTAATTGCCGCCGTTTCCTCGGGAATTTTTCGCACACAAAGCTTTTATAAATACGGAAGATTATGAATCTAATTACTTGTACAGATAATAACCAGCAATTTCATATCTGAGAAACTAAGTTCAAGTGCGAAATTAAGAATGACCTGCCACGCCGGTCGTCACTCGGCAATTTAAGATTTACGATACAGAGCCCTGGTACTGCAACTTTTGTTTGACCGTCACCATTGGCTTGAGGTCTATCTACATTTAAACTGTCCATTTAATTATTCGTTATTCTCTTGGTTATCCACAGTTTAGACGGTGGATTATCACTTAACTATTTAGAACTAATAGAACAACAGCTTCGTCAAAATTAGTCAACACAGTTTGACAATCCAAAATATCGCCCTAAAATGAATAACGCTTCTTAAATCTACCAATACATGTAAAGTTTTTTAATTGACAGCTTTCATTCACGTCGTTTAGAAGTACTCTCTACAAGGGCTATCAGTCAAATGGTTTAACGATTTATAATTATGGTTCATAATTAACAGTACGATTTTTAAAATCATAACACACCCCACCCAACCAGCCAAAAGTTATGAGTATTTTTTAAATAACTAAACATCGTAAAATGAGTCGTTGATGTTGAATAATACCGTTTTCCAGCAAGGCTTTGTTGCACCTGACATGTGCTGACATAGTGATAACGATCTTTCTGCCTTTTTAACGCATGGGCACAACTCAGCTTGAAAAGTTTGCAGATGTTTGGAGTCAGACTTAGGGTCCACGGTCATTGTCAGAGTGGTTAATTTACCGTGACCGAAGTTTCACCAGTCATCCCAGATTCTCAGGTCTAAATTAGGTTAGGTTTCCCTTTTTTTTTTGTTTTTTTTTTTTGAAGGGAGAAAGGGAAGCAGAGGCAGACAAAACTCTATAAATTAATTGTGAGCTTTCTGCATAAGGTTGGACAATGTGCTTACAAAATAACATGTCACTCCGATAATGATTAAAATACGTGTCTGCTGGAGACATGTGTATAGTTAATCAAAAAACTGAAACAAATGAATGCATCCGATAGTAAAACGAAATCTTTTTTTTGTTTTGTGTTTTTGCTGGTATTTTTGCTTTTTGGCCTTTTTCTTTGGACTGTTTTTAAGTTTGTAGGATGTCATCTTTTTTCAAACCTAGTGTACATTCAACTGCCATCCAATACACACCCTTTTTGGACAAAAGTATTGGGCCACACCCAATACACAATCATTGAATTCAGGTGTTTCAGTCAGTCACATTGCCACAGGTGTATAAAATCAAGCACCTAGCCGTGCAGTCTGCCTTAACAAACATTTGTGAATGAATGGGTCGTTCTAAAGATCTCACTGAATTTGAGCGTGGTACTGCAATAAGGATGGCACCGTTGCAACAAGTCAGTTTGTGAAATTTCTTCCCTCCTATATATTCCACGATCAACTGTAAGTGGTATTATTGCAAAGTGGAAGCGTTTAGGAACCACATCAACTCAGCCACAAAGTGGCAGACCACATAAAGTTACAGAGCGGGGTCGCCGAGTGCTGAGGCACATAGTGCGTAAAAGTCACCGACACTCTGCTGAATTAATAACTGCAGAGTTCCAAACCTCCTCTGGCGCAATCAGCGCAATAACTGTGTGCCGGGAGCTTCATGGCATGGGTTTCCATGGCCAAGCAGCTGTATGCAAGCCTTACATCACCAAGCACAATGCCAAGCGTCAGATGGAATGGTGTAAAGCACACCGCCACTGGACTCTGGAACAGTGGAAACATGTTCTGTGGAGTGACAAATCACGCTTCTCTATCTGGCAGTCTGATGGACGAGTCTGGGTTTGGCGA
>JAOVYW010000101.1:5623068-5642588 GCA_025775045.1 Hiodon tergisus
TTCCAGCATGACTGTGCCCCAGTGCACAAAGCAAGGTCCATAAAGGCATGGTTGGATGAGTTTGGTGTGGAAGAACCCTGACCTCAACCCTATCAAACACCTTTGGGATGAACTAGAACAGAGATTGTGAGCCAGGCCCTCTCGTCCAACATCAGTGTCTGACCTCACAGATGCTCTTCTGGAAGAATTACAACAGAAAGCCTTCACAGAAGAGTGGAAGTAAGGTTTGGAAGTTGTTTTGGAAGTTGAAGGATGTCAAGTCTAGTATACATTCAACTGCCATCCAAACTTCACAATAGATAAGAGAAGAATGGCCATTCACTGCGTCTACTCTTGCATTCTTTTTGGACTCTCTATAAGAACTGATGACCTATGTTGTAGTTTATAACTGGCTAAACACGTGTACTGTCTTTCGTTCTATTAGTTATAAATCTTTTCTACTATGATAAAGTACGATATGTTTACAAATAATACATTTCAAAATGAATGGGCCTTGCTTTAAATTGAACAGAACTCTTCCATCGTATCTTTAAAATAAGTATAAATTAGTTTATTTAGAATTTAACCCCTTTCAAAGAAAAACACATCTTCATTATGAATGTAGTATAATTGAGTGGTAAAAATAAATAAAAATAAAATGGCCAAAGAATAACAGAATACAAACACAAATATATCTCAATAAATAAGGTACACAGTGCCTTGAAGCAAAGGTAATGAACCAGAACATTGAGTAAATGGTGGCCACCCACGCTGGCCAGTCTTCCATAGTCTGATGATGCCAGCTTGATAACCAGGATTAGTACAAGACTACACACGTTGCAATACAGTTATTAAGTCATTAAAATAACATTCTATCTAAAAGGATACTCAGAAGATATTCAGATGATTCCATTGTGGGCCCCCAAGCATGAGTTAATTCCGAAGGCAATACCACATTCGCGTGTGGTCGATATTTACAGGTTGAGAGCGCTTCTTTGGCAAATACAGCTGATGCTGAACTTGCTGAGCGACGGCTTACAGTTAATGAAGCACAGGTTGCAGTGCTGCGAGTGTCCGGCCCGCTGCCACATGAGAGAGCCAGCGGCTCCCCATCTGGGACTGTTCAGTGTCCAATCTGGAGCCCTCCCCCCAAAGACACTTGGATCGTCTCAGCATAAACGCGAGCCCCCAACCCGCAGCAGGGGGCATTTGGGCCTACCATGGAAGACTTGTCAATGCAGAGACCCCCCCCCCCCTTATTTCCCGGGGTATAACAGTATATTCCTGCCTCTGTCATCTTGGATGACATAGAGCTTGATGAGGAAACAAAATAAACGCAATGACCCTGCATTACGTTCACGTTTTCAGGAAACGGTTAATTTTGTTAGATACTAGGTCACCCTTAGAACCAAATGGACACCGGAATACTTAGCACCAAACTTACATTATGGAACTTTGAAAGATTTACTTTTTTCATTTGTTGCTAATCAAGGTTTTGTTTCTCATCACCAAATAAATTACCTGCTCTGCCTCTGTAAACACTATCAGGGAATATGCATTAACCCCGCTAGGTTAAGCTGATGCGTGGAGAGCCACGCTGAGATGACTGGGTAATAAAACCACTTCTATATACAAGGAATATTTCAAAGAGGCATCTGCACTTCCTCACACTGAGCCTTTTACAAGCAATTTCATCCATCTTCAAAAGGAGAGCAGGAGCCAACTGTAATTCTTTTCAACACAGTTAGAGAGCATCTGTGAAGGACATAGTGTTTTGTACTTAAATAGACATCCGCGGAGGGAAGTCTCTCCTCGCTCTCATTTGTCAGCAACAGCGGAGGCAGTCGCCCCATGTAAGCAGCTCTCTCGCTCTCTCTCGCTCGAGAAAATCCCACTCCAGTGAAACAAACAAGGCCCTCGACGACATCACATGGCCCGGGCAAACAAAGCAGGCAATAGGCCTGTCTGGGCTAACACACCCTGTTCAACAGTGACTGCCAGTCAATGGGCTGAATGAAATGCAACACTGACAGCTTTTGACAGCCTTACTGATTGAGGCATTGTGTTCTGTTCAGTCCCCAGCAGTTTCCGTACATGGATGTTTTCAAGTGTACCACCACCATTAAAAATCCATTAATATCCTATTAGCAGACAAAAACGTTTTGAATCGTCAAAATCAAAAGAGGCTGCGATGTGATGACTAATTTGATTAACTTTGTCCAGACAGACGTTCGGCTTGCTCCATCAGAACAACTGCAAGATGTTCGTCACCATCAGACCAACTGAAACAAAAGATGGCCATGGTTCTGAGGCTACAGGGCAGCCAAGTTAAACTACTGCCCACTGTAGGCCCAAGTCAATGGTCTCGCAGTCCAGATGAAGTTCTGCCGAAAGTGGCTGCATCTGAAAACGAGTGGCGGTTTGGTCATGATGTAGTTTACCGGCATTTCAGGCCACAGCAAAGGCCATTAAATTCACTCCCGCTGTCATCCTAAGTGCTCCCGGAGCTTTGTTTATGGCAGAGCGCTCGTAAACCTTGCCTCAGCCGGAAAAAAACCTGGCGAACCCCTACTGAAGGCGCTAAGTGTAGTTTTCTATCCATCATCAGGCCACGGGGCAGCTGGGCAGATGCACAGAGAGACAGCCTCCACCAGTTCTTTTTAAGGGATGTTAATGTCATCCAGTCACAGGGCAGATTCATCCTTCAAAAATCCAATGACGCGATTAATTGCTAATCTGCTTATCATCTTAACCAGTTCCACATTCGGAGCTTGATTTGACAAATCTGGAGTCCTTCAGAGAATTATCTTGCCTGACACAATAATAGCAGCAGAAAGTGAAACGGCACAATGGCCCAGTGGAAGTCATTTCGGACAACCAAAGTGGGGGAAATCACACAGGTGATTTCAAGTGGTGGATAAAATGGGGCCAGGACAAATAATTGTATGGTGTTTGGGGGCATGAAAGCACCAAGCCCGCTGCAAAAAACTTTTAAAATAAACAGGATTATTCAAGTGCAAACCGTCCATGGCCAAGCTGTACAGAGCGTTATATTTGTCGCAGTGAAAAAAAGTCTTGCAGTTCTGTTTGTGTTCTTTCTAGTGGTTTAAAAACAAAAAGTTGAGAAAAGAAAATAAAGGCTGACAGACCTGAATGCCTGGCACTCCTGCACAGGCAGTTTGCCTTTTAGAGTGGAAAAAAAGAACATTGGGTCTGCTTCATGTCTGTATTAGGAACCAGTGGTACTCAGAATTCACTGTTTTTCTCTTTTGTCCAAACAACTCCACACTGTTTCTTTTTGTGTGTATGTGTGTGTGTGTGTTTCTTGATAAAACAACCTAGTGGATTGATCCACTTGCGAGCACCACTGGCAGAGCCGGTTGAAATTCCGGTTCTGGTGCTAGCGACCAGAGGAGAAGTCCGTAACCGCCATAACTTTTATCACATGAGATCACCGCAGATGTCCGCGGTGGAAGCCAAGGTACCGACCGTGGTACGCTTCAGCCTGAATTCCAGGCAAGCATTAACATTCCTGAGTTTCAGAAACCAAAACTACTCATTGAACAAGAGAAAGGACCAATAGCGAACACTGCCACCGAATCTGTGTATTATTGATGAGCAGATGATTTCACGTTATGGTTCTTGGAGTGAATTTGGAAATAAGAAAATAATTTTTTTTTCTCTTGGCGTAAAGACATGGCCTTGCATAGCCAGCTCAAAATTTCTCCACAGTAAAACAGCTGTTATGAATGGAAATAATTTTATTAAGACCAGGAGGAAATTGTGCAATTATTATACACAGAGTGCAATGACTCATTGAATGGAGATTACCTTGTACAGTTTCAGTGATGGTTTTGACTGAACGAAAGCCATGAGACTGAAGCCAAGCCATGGCACTCATTTATATTATGGAATACATATATTACACATATATATTTTTTTTACGTTAACTGCATTATTTTTTGAGCCTTGTTTTTGCACAGTTGTTTTATTATTATTTCATAAACAGATATGCATTATGCATGCCCATAATTATGCATGCCGAATGAGAAGGTTCAGAGTGCCACAAAGAATAAGATAAGGGGAGAGTTTTGAATGCTGCGGAATACTAAATGGACCGTCAACAATGGGAAACCCATGGCCCACCATGTAGAATATGTAGCGATGTAATGCCTTTTCAAAGAATATGCTAACCGGAGCCATTAAAAAGCAAAGCAGTGCTCTAGAGTGTAAGGCCACATACCTCTAAAATGAAAGAGTATGTAATGACTTAAACAGGCAGTTTTCAATTACAAACCATGGAAAACAAACCATTTGGAATCCTCACCCACTTCTATGCAGCTCCATGCAAATATATTGTATACTCATCGCTGGGGTAACAAATTGCCATATCATGTGTTACAATTACTTCTCCGTTCTGGCCAACCTATACATCTTTCCAATGAATCGGCTTGAAAGCAGTGAATTATGGCCATATTTCAGTCTAAAAGAAACAAACCACTAATTGCGATGTGGCCTCTCAGTAATTTTGAGAGAGAGAGAGCCCAGGAAGGGCTCTCCAGCATCAAGGAAATCTTCTACCTCTGCTCCTGCTTTATTTTGGTTTCAAATAACAGACACTACTAATTTGGCGTAGGCCCGACCTTTGCCCCCACCCCCCCCCGCCCCATCTCCCCAGGGACCCTCCAATCAGCCTGAAGCCCGCCCGTTTCTCTGGGCCTCCTCAGCTACCAGCAAACTTGAGATCCCCTTTCCGAAACGTTTCTGCTAATTCCCATTTCCTCCATAATCACATGCTTTCACGTGAGTGGCTGGGCAGGCTGGTTCGGGGAGTGGTAATTACTCTGGGTCCCACGCATTAACCCTGCCAGGTGTCACTGGATGGCCTGTTTACTCCGCTGATTAATGGAACCGCAAGAGAAATATGCTTTTTTAATTGACGGCAATTTTTTTTTTTATCTGGTTTTTCCCTGCTGTGTTTCTAAGAGTGCGACTCGGAATCAATTTCAAAAGTAACTGACAAATCTGTCCAGTGTCGGGCCGAGAAGGGAGATCTTTCAAGCGATTCTCTTTCGTCATTATTACGGGCAGTCCGTCATGCAGCGGTGAGGTCATTAAGAACCAGTTTCGTCAACGGTGAACACACAAGTGGCTTACAATAATATTTGAGTTTATGCAGTGGCTTACACCACAGATATCTTGTTTTTCTTCTCGAAAGGCTTGGAATACCATAGAGAGGGCCCAAGCTTTCAAGTTCATGCCAGCAATCTAAAGAATAGATTCTTAAGAAAGAAACAATTAGATGTGTTTAAAAAAAAAAAGTATTCTCAGTATAATGCAGTATATTCTGAAAACAAAAACACAAATTGATAAATTGCTCTGTTTGCCAAATTAAAATCTCTTTGGTGAATTTCTTTTGATATTTAACCGTGTAGTTAAAATCTTTTCCAGCTGTGAAAATATACACTGCCTAAAATATATGCTAACAAACTAAACTATATTAGTTTGATAAGATCCCCTTTCTCGTGACAAAATGTTTTTGTGGACACGTACATTTATATGCCTTTAAAAAATAAAATGATATGCTATTAACATTACTAACATGGCATAAACAGTACCAGATTACAAAATAGTACAGTGTACATCTGAATGGAAAAATCATGACCAAACCACAAAAAAACTTGATTTAATTATAGTGCATCAATACGTTAATCAATGAATAAAATAAATACTAGTAAATTATATAGATGACCCATACTGACTGATTTCTCATGCTGACAAAATAAACATTCCATTTCCCACAACCTAATCTACCCAGCGGTTGATGTGCACCTTGGTGACTCCCTCCAAGTAGATCTCTCTGCCAAGACCTAACTGCTAATAGCATCAACCAGACTACAAAGTGCTGCCACTCAAAAGACATTATGGTCAGAACCGCTGTGGTCAGGACAGCTCAGTCACAAGCCACCATCAAAATAAATCCCACCTCTCTGACCATTGATTCACTCAACACAAATTCCAAATCTGATCCAAACCGCTATATTTTAAATCGAGGTATAGTTAAAGAGAATGGGATGAAGTGTTTGGTTTTATTGGTATTAAATTATGGTGGTCACTCTGTGTGGCAGCACTTCATGACGATATAAAACTTTCAAATTATTAGTTGTATTTTGGATTGTATTGATGACTAAGTCTTGAATGTATGATTCAGCATGTATTATATTTGATTTAATTGTTCAATTATTTGACCATTCTTTTTAGTAGTACTGCTTTTAAAAGCAAAAGTTGTATCTACTGAGCACAAACAAGGACTTTTGACCTAGTCGTCTCTGTAGAAGATTGTGATTTGACCAGACTACAACAGGTTAGTGCGTTAACTTGTACAGACTTCTCACTGTTTTGTAGTGAAAAGTTATTCTACCATGACGGATGCCACTGTTGAGTGTTAAAGCGGGTAATCGCTTTATGCCACTTTGAAGGCCTGAGAAGAAAATCATTCTGCAAACGCAGGGAATTGCTAAATCGTCTCGTCTTGAGGGGTAGGTCAACAAAGACCTCGCCACACTCTTTGCCTATTGTTATGTCGCTGGAAAAACTGAAGGGTACAGTTCACTGTGACTATTCACTGTGGCTTTGACACTTACAAATGGTTTTGGATAACCGTGACCACTATTTTAGTTTTTGCTCCTTCTGCAGTCTAAAACTCTAAAACTCCTCATACTTAAGGGCACCTTCTGCTAAACCATGCACCTACTTTATGCTTTCGGAGAAAACGGTTCAAGCTGCATTTAAGTTCAAATAATGAGTAATTTATTTGATTCCATTAATCCAAATATATCCCCACCAGCTGCAGAATAATCAGTGTCAATTGGAAGTAATTATGGAAGAGAACTGGGGAATGTATGATCATTGCCAACGTCTTTTGACAAAATATGAGAGGATTACTTTTTTTTTTAATGACGTTCAAAGTCGAAAGATTCAGATGCTCTTTTAATAGCAAACGGATTCAGAGAAAGAAACACTTTTTTCCACCAATTTCCTGTAGATTGGAGTCATACCATCCATCAGTAGTAACAACAACTGCCTTCAAATCTGTCCTTGTTAATGTAACTCTGGGGGCTGGAGTTATTTCGAGCTTAAAGCAAAGAGCGGGAATTTACGAATCGTGAAACAAAAAAGGGCAGCGCGATACTGTTATCAACAAATATATTTAACCCTTTAGAGTGAGAAAAAAAAAGAATAGATTTGAAATGCACCACAATACGAACATCGCAAATATCAAAAAGTTAAGAATGACAGTGTGAGTGATACAAGATAATATCTTTTGATTATAACTTACATGTCACATATTCAATCAATACATTAATGTGGTCCTTTTTTATTGATTTTCATTGATCTTTTAGTTAGTGTCTTTTCAATGATTACACTTTACTTTTGTTTGACCATTTAGAGTTATCTAATTGCCGTTTGGAAATTATTCATGATCTACAGGGCACCAAGAAACATCCCGGTCTACCTTTGGGTCTCTGAGAAGAATGGGGGTAATAAGAGTGTGGAAGAGAGGTCCATTATCAGGTAAACTTACCTAATCCGGTACACGGAGCAACAGCCGTCTGAAAAACTGAGTGCAGGGAAGTGGTAGAGCAACTAGAATCTAGACTTCCAATGTCAGTGAGTAAAAAGCAAGGGTTAGTCTCCCAGTAATCTCCCAAATCCTCGTCAGTCCAGAGCCTTCAAGGGGGTGGTGTCAGATGGGCATTCCTTTTACATGACCTGCACTATGATGTGTCACATGTGTACATAGTTTAACAAAAAGTTTTTTTGTTGCATTACTACCAACTTACTACCTTTGCGCAGCAATATTAGCAGAAGAAAAAGGGTAGTTAGAAGCTCTTTCTAAACCAATGGGCTCTGAGGATTTCTGTTTGAACTAAATTGTTCTGGTGAAGAACAATCAGCACCCACGAAGCACAGAGGCTTGGGTAAGAAGACACACAAGTTTCCACCAATAAACAATCTGTGCCTGCCAGCTCACCATGAAATGGAAATCTTCAGTTACTACTTCTCTGCGTGTTCGGCTGACTGTCAGAATAAATAAGAATGAATGTCACATTAATTGTTACAGCTATTTAAAGAAAATACACAGCTGTATGCACTGACCGGAATAATACGAGTTCAAGTTTGAGGAGGGATGCTACCATTGCAATATTACATGCATCATTGAAAAAACTTTATTCCTGTGAATATATTGAATAAAACTGATGGGCGACGGGTCATCTTGTGGGTAAGGCACTAGACCAGGAGGTTGTTGGTTCAGGTTCCAGCAAGAGGAACAGCTTTACTCTTGAGAAAGGTACTTAACCTGACCTGCTTCAGTAAATATCCATCTGTACAAAAGGGGAACAGTGCAAGTGTCTCTAGATGAGAGTGTCTGCAGAGTTTAGCATCTGATAAGTCTCTTAGTGCCGGACTCGGTTAGTTCGCTAGCCAAAAGCCAGCCTCATAAAATTGTTTGCAGACTTTTGCATGAACTCATGGATGCATGAAAGTAAATATGAAAAAAAATGAATGCCAGACAGTAGTCTTTGAAATAGAGGCTGTAGCATTCTAACCAGATGCCATTACAGTGGTCATGTTTGCAGCCGCTGACTGGAGAGAGAGCAGTAGCTATGTTAAGAGAAACACTTTCTGGGACATCAAATTATAGGGAATGGTCAGTTATTATCATGTGTAACAGAACCGCGTGTCCACCTCCTTGTTGGCGCAGGTAGACTTAAGTAACATTGGTAAAAAATCACAATGACAAAGAATCACACTTTCTTTAGTCATCTACTGCTGCTAAAATGGCTGATAGATTAATATGTTTTTTTCTTTTTCTGGTGCAGGATTAAAGGGACAGTCGAGGGTTTTTACTCGCACAGTTCAAGGACCGTCAAACCAAATAAGGTTTTAACTTGACCTTTTATCTCTGCTGTGTTGTCTTGGATGGTGGTGGGATTCCCTAAGTGTGCAGGAGGTCGTCAGAAGAGGCGACCCGTTTTGATTTAGAGCTCATTTTCAGCACGCTCATGTTACAGCACTCGTATTACCTCGGGCCTCCTCAAGTATCACTTTGTCACTAAATGAGTGGTTAAGCCTGAAGTGCCTCTTTAGGGTCTTGAGGACCAGGATTTTAGAAAACACACTGACATGAAGGACAAGCTCTGCAGTCTGTAGTCATCGGAATCCCAGAAAAAAACTGGTGTGTTTTCAATCATCAAAAGGCACCGAAAGTAAGCGCCTGGCCTACTCTTGAACTCCCGCTTCTGATTACGAAGACTGTAATGCTGTCTGTTCTTGTCTTTCCACCTTTACAGTGCAGATCAAAAGTCGTAGAACCACAGGATACCGGTTTCTTATCAGAGATCCATTCAGGTGAGTCCCTGGCTAAAAGCCCCGAACTGTCAATCAGCAGTTGGTACCAGATGAATCACATTGTTTTTATGTTAAAAAACGTCTCTGGAAATGCTAAGATTACAAAGTTAGAATGTCAGTAGTGGAGCATGATAATGTTTGATATTAAATGTAGAAAGCATGACAAAATCATGAAAGATTTTAATAATAAACTTACAGAAGAGTAAATCTATGCAGTAAATCTATGCAAACAACTTACAGTGACGACACAGTGCAGTAAACTGAGCATAGATAAACGGTATCCTCAACAGTCAGAACACCCCTTTGTAGATATACATAGTTCACATGCAGGGTTGGGGAGTAATGGAATACTTACACGTATTTAGGTTATAAAACATTTATACCTGTATTCCACTCACATGGAACAGATGTGTATTCAGATTACAGATACTTTCAAAACCTTTACAAAACCATTTCTGGATTACTTCAAGAACAAATTTTTAACTATAGTTATATAGCAAATGAGTTAAGTAGTAAGTTAAATGTCAATATTTCAATCAACACCTGCAAACAAAATTTCACAATTCTAGTTTTAAGCACAAGCCCCCAAAATTGATATAACATCAAATATATAAGTCAAATTGTGTCTTTTAAAAAAAATATACATACATTAGTCCAGACTAGTATGTGTTGTGGAGTATTACAACCAGATGAAGATTTTAGATTAATTTTGAGGAGATATTACTTGGATATTTCTCGGAATTTGTAACCCTGGTTCTGTACAGGCTGCAGTATATGCTATATTTAGTTTAATCGTTTAAATTGAGTCATCATTTGAAAATGAAATCCTCTCATCTGGGGTGTCATGTAAAAATCACTCTTTCAAATTTTAAAGCAATTTTAGAAATCAAGGTTTGCCAGCCCTGCTCCAATAACTTTTTATTGGATATCCCCTGATGCTGTGGTTGCCACGTAGTGCGCCAAAGAAGCGACCAATCATATTCAAAATTTCACCAGCAACAGAAGTGTCGGCACAGCTTGAATGAACGGGGGGAGAATAGGGAATCCAGGAGGAAGGTCGAAAACATGCTGGTATAATCCGGAGTGTCGAGCGTGATGAAACAAAGCCATGTTTTTTTTTCTCCTTTCCAGGCGAGCAAGTCGCTCTGCTTCACTTCTTCAGTTCTTCAGGGTTTAGAGAACCCAGAGGATGAGAGGAAAAAGTGGGATGAAGCAACCAGCGGAGGAACGGGTGATTAGATGTTGATCCAGATATAGACGCTGCTGGCATCCACGTTCCTCTCAGCTAAAATGGAGCAGGCTGCTCTAATTTAAAAAAAAAAGCTTATTTATTTTCCCCAGCTGGGCTATTCTGCTGAAGAACCATACAGAAATAAATGGGTTTTATGTGACAAACAGAAGCGAACAATAACTTTTTTCTATAACAGTTGTATGCTGAACTTCACAGCAGGACAGTCATTCACGAAATATGCCATCACGTCACTGTTAGCCCAACCGCAAGCTATTTACAAAGCCAATAGCTAACAAACTTGTAGTACCGTTGTTATTTCGGAACACTTAATGGATTAGGGTTTAATGTTGTCAACCAGCACTTCAGCAACCTGCATGTCGTGGCTTTGCTTGTATTAAAAAAACAACCTTTCACCATATACACTTACTGCAGCTTCCCTTGGATAGTCTGTCAAAACAGGACAGGGTGTTTTGTCAGCGGGGTGGAGGTGGTGGTGGGATGGGATAGTTTGTTGTGACTGCCGCAGGTGGAGATCCTGACAAGGCAGAGTATAATGAGCACCATTCAGCCTACCAGACCTGCCACTGTGGAATGCTGTAAAGAAAACTACAAGCGTTACCCTTTAATAGAGGCATGTTTTCACAACTCCTGGTTGATCGGCATACCATGGTCAAATGGTTTAATGTAAGGCTAGCAAAACCCAAACATTGGCATTTTAGAGGGCATAATTGTATTGGAATCTATCATGGCCCCATGGAAGTTACTCACGGAGAGGGATAATGGTAACTGTCTCATGTCTCTGTGTCACATGGTTATCTGCAATGCTTTTGTGCGTGTTGACGTGCTGTTTGTCTAACCTCAAACAGTGAGGGCAATGGGAAAGGAAGCATGACAGGATCTGATCTCTTCATTAGAAGATGGAGATGAGTAAGTGGGGTAGGGGGGCGGTGGGGATGTACCTCACTAAACATCTCACATCATCAATTAAAGTGTGTAGGGTTAGCATAGATGCAATCATTGCATCTGGATAGAATTACTACCTGAGAAGCAGAGGAAGCGAAAACATAGACAGCCTCTCATAAAGACCCCTCGCACACCTTCTGTGATTTGCCGAAACTGCTCTGTTTTCACATAACCACAGATTGTCATGGCTTTTTTGGAACTGCCAGAGTATTGTGAATTTACCGGAATTACAATTTCACGGTATTGAAATCCATATTTTCATATAAACACCTCAACATATGCACTTTCGCCATCTCAATAAAACTTTTCAAAAGCATTAGTATGATTTAATTCAAATTAACCTGTTGATTTATGTGCCTTGTTTCAGTTTAAGAACATAAAGTAAGAAAAATGACTTGCAGAACGAGCCACTATTATTGTTAAGTAATTCTCTACGAAATGCATTTTTTCCATGAATAGTTTGACAAACATTTGGCCGTTAAAGTCATTCCAGCATTCTCTGGTGCCAGTATCGGCTTGAGAAATACCTCCCAGTCTTACTTAGGGTCTAATAGCCTTTCCAGCTGCTGAAGTCCAAACTACTCTGGCAGCAAATCTGAAGAATCTACCTAAGGGCTCAACTGGCTTTTAAAGAGACCTCTTCTCTGTCCTGACAATAAAATTATCCCTAGGCAGTTGCTGATCGGTTAAATCACAATAAGTATAGAAAGAGGAGGGTTTCCTTGTTGAGTCACTTGAATCTGAGGACAAGCCTATGAAGAATGCAGGAGGATTGCAAATGACAAAACATAATTCATGGCTTTCATCGACAATTTCTGAACCATTCACAGAAAGCAATGACTCTTCTCCCAACTATTTTTCTGGGATGACATTTTTTGCATGTTTTGGTCTTGTACCAGCAAGAGGTGGATATAAAAAAGTGTCCCATTAGAGAAGCTACATAACTTGGTCTCAGAAAATAAGATTTCACAGTAAAAACAGGCCTTCTTTGGCATTCATTTGTGTAGCAGAGCCAATAATGGCCAGAAAAGTCATAAACTTAAATACACCTTTACACCATTGGCCGAACCCAAAAAGTCAAACAGCGCTATTTTGGAAGAATTACAAAGACTTAATATTACATTTTAGCATCATGTGAAAAAAAGCACCTCCAGTCAATGAAACCAAATGTTCCGACATTTGGCGAGATGGCGATGTTTCAAAAATAATCAGATGAGTCAGGTCCACATACGGCCCCGGACAGGCCAGCCTGTTTATTTTCGTTGCGGGAGAGTCTTTGTGCAACTTCGGTTCGGCGACCGTAAACAGACATGAAACAC
Organism: Hiodon tergisus; assembly: GCA_025775045.1. Classification (NCBI taxonomy): domain Eukaryota; kingdom Metazoa; phylum Chordata; class Actinopteri; order Hiodontiformes; family Hiodontidae; genus Hiodon; species Hiodon tergisus. The sequence goes on from JAOVYW010000101.1 coordinate 5,635,975, forward strand.
AGTTTTGTGAATTGGAGAAAACATTATTTTTGTAGATTTTGCAGATCGCCGTTAATCTTCCGCACCCGAATGCCTTCAGAAGAAATTACTGGCTATTGTGTGCCCCCTTTGTGTTTTACACTGATGCGTTAACCAAATTGTTATTAGAGGGAGTAAGAAAGGAATATACCTTGGAAGTTTCTCACTGTTTGACTGTGTGATGGATGGTGACAAATGCTTTACTGAAAGTTATGAAGTCTGATAAATGATGATTAAAGAACGAGCCCAGGCCCACGGTTGATGATGCAGAACTAAATGCATCATTGTCATAGTGCATGGCATAATATTTCAACTCATCCTGTGTAAATATTGGCTTTGTATGGGCAGAAGGAACAAAATGACAGAATTTTTTTTATACACCAGCGCTGGCATTATTACAGTATACTTCTATCTGACCTCAAACATAGATATCATCATCTCGGTATTTTGTGAAGCATAAAATTTATTCGTATTTTCTTTGGCATGAGGTCAAACAAAAAAAAGTTTGTGACCAATTAAAAACCGCTTTTACACTTATCGCACCAAAAAAAAACACAAAGTCTCTTTATATTTTGGCCTCTGCGAAGAGCCGGGTTTCAGCTCTGCTGTACAGTTTGGACACTGAACACAGGACATACTTTTCCCCTTTTCCTCCCCCCTAACCCCCCTCCACCCTCTTTGCCTCTGGAGGGAAGTGCTCTTGTAACCAGCCCACATCTAACCTTATTGGTGCTCTGCAATAAGTCCCCATTTAAAACTGTGTCTGGTGCACGCAACGATCGTGCTGGCCCTCCAACAGATGTGAGAGAGGGGGAGAGCGGGAGAGGGGGGGGCTCACATGAGCCCTCCTGAAATCAACCCTGCAGTGCTTCGTCTGTAGTAATGGAGAGGAAATGGAGCATTAAACACAAATCAACGGTTATTAATTTCAGTGTGGTGGGAGATGGTGGGGGGGGGACGATTGGGCTTTCAGCGCAGCCGCCATGTCGTTTGAGGAGGGAGGGGGAGGGGGCGCTGTAGCTCTGCAGGCCCACCATGCCGTAGGAAGAGCCATCTCCTGCCTTATCGCTCAGATAAACCCTTTATGGACCTCACCCAGCCACCGTCCGTCCCCCCCCCCCCCCCTTGCCTGGGCTGTTTCAAAGCTTTGTGGCCTACAGAGAGGGGTCAAGGTATTGATGGGGCCCGGCGACGCAGGGCCCTGACCTGCGCTTCTATCTAAAAGCCTCAGAGGAAGTTCTGCTCCAGCCTAATGTTTTCCAAAGGTGCCAGAAGAGGCTGCGAACACCTGCACTACATCAGGCTGTTTAGATTTGCGCCCGAGACGCTGATAGAGCCAGCTGGGCCCTGCTCATTAGACCCAGCCGCAGACAATAACAATACAGTATGCGGGCCGAAAATGTATGAAATTAAATGTAATTTATTACATTTCAATGGCAAGAGCAGAGCCCGAGAAAGAATTAAACATTAGCCGGTTAAACTAATGCACAGTACTTACGGAGCTCATCCACCATCTAGTGTGAAGACGCTTGTCTATTGTAAATATTATCTGGAAAGAATTTTTCAACATATCAAAACAAAGCAGTGGAATTGCTATTAACATTCTTAATCTCTGGGTGATTGTTTAGACCGTGGTAACACATTCTTGACTCGCGCTCAGCGTGCATCTGCTAAATTAGCAAGCTGCTATCATCTCTGCCGAAATACGTTGGCTTCCAAGAACACCAAGTAGTAAAAAATAAAAATAAAAAGCTTAGCATAGCATTATTATACCTGGGCATTAGTTATCTTTTTGTAACTGTAGAGCATATCTTATTCATTTATTTTTTTATTTTTTTACTTTTTTTGTTTTAAATAGTACAGAGGTAAAGCATCTATTTGTTATATTTATTTACTCTCCTCACCAGCAGTAAACAAATTTACATAATTGGCAGTCTACATGGTCTGAATATTGTGCAACACCCTACTCTATGCATGCCAATTTTGATCATTATGAAGCATACTGATTTATAATTATTTCAGATTTATCTTTTATAAATGTCATATTCTGTGCAGAGACATTTTTTTATTATTATTATTATTATTATTATTATTATTATTATTATAATAAAAAAACAGGGTGTCAAAAACAATGTTTAGATTATTATTGTCATCTCATTTTAGTTTTTGTCTAAAAACACAGTTTGTTACTTTTGTCTTCGCTACCATTGTTAGGTGATTTGACAGTGCTTAATTTGTAAATCAGGAGGTCCCAGAACACTGAGAGGGTGCAATCAAAATAGGTGCTGGTCCAAATCCGAATCCAAAACAGATCCAATCAAATAGGTGGCGGTCCGAATCTGGGAGGTCCCGGATCCTTTTCCGGCAGGCCCGGCACAAATTAAGCCCTGATTTAACTGGTTTTCAAGTATATTAAAACTTCTCTTTAAAATGCATGTTTTTATTTCATTCAAGAATGAGATTTTTAGATTTCATACTGATTATAGTAACACTTGACATGAACTATCTCTAAATACTGTGTATTTACATAGTAGCCACTGTGTAAATATTTGTGTACTTATGCATAATTGCACGATTATTATGTGTAGTTACATTGTACATAATGAATAACACATTTCTCACAGTGTATTTATACATAATAAAGTAATTACTATGTAAATACACAGCATTTAGATACATATAATCTCACCGTGATAATAATAAAAATTATACTATGGTGTAATCTATTTATTTAACAGACATTTTTAGAGATTTAGCAAAAATATTACAGTTCTAACAGCGGAGAGATATTGGAAAAGCCTGCCTTACAACTATTACTTCTACCAGCTTTTCAAACACATTGCAAACGTGGATTCAATCGCGATGGCCTTTTCATTCACAGTTTTTCATTGAGTCGTAAACTCACACAAAAGCCATTAAACCGAGTTAGCTTTTGAATCATGCCCTCTGAATTTGACTGAGACCTACTGGCATCTTGGAGCATAAAAAAAGGACTTGGCTGTAATTGGGTCCACTTACTTCCCAGTCGTAACAATGAGGAAAGGGTGGAATAAATCATTTTCTGATTTTCACAGGGTTTTTTAACGTTTATTTTATAGTTTCATATTAAAACGGCCCCCTTTTAAATATCGAACATACATAATTAGACACATAAATAATGGACACCTAGGAAGCAAATGCAGTTAAGCGTTTACATCGGTAGCATGGAGCGGAACTGGCTTTGGTCACCGCACATAGTCGTACTTATCGATGGGCTGAGAGAGAGCGAGCCGGACACCAGGCTTTATGGGAGTGACTGAGCTGCCTGAGGCAGGGTTAGGGAAAGGCACCCGTCTGACAATGCTGCCTTTGACTGGCACGTAGTTAAACAGCGATGTCGCTTGACAAATTTAAAACACATCCTTGGCAGAAGATAACATAAACATGATTGTGTGTCCACCTGTGCGCGTTGCCTCGGAGTGTGAAGCGAAGCCCCGGTGTGCACTCGGATTAAGGCATTTGTAACGTAAATCAATGTCAGATAAAGCACTTTTGTTTACGCGTTTGCATTAATATTTTGATCGCTGTGTTTAAGAGACTTAGCTCCTTAATGCAGGAGGACTCAATCTTTGTTCAGAGGCTTTGGCCCGGCCCCCCTGTCATCAATTGTGTCAACATGTCATAAATCTTTTGGCCTTTTTTCTTCTTTTTTTTAACAACTCTTTGTTGTTAAACTGAGGCGTGCTCCCTTAAAATGTTCTTGGCATATTTCATGTTACTTCATTAAAAATAAAACATTTTGTTTTGCATATTAATACTCGATTAACCATCTTTCAGTAACCCCTTAAAACAAGGGAAGGGGTTAAATGTGGTGCTTTGCTGAGGGTGGCCTTCAGTCAAAAATATTTAAAATGTATTTTTCCATGTAGCAGCTTATTGGCTCTGTGTTTTGATTTTGCAGATGCATAGACAAAATCATGTTTAACGGCATTTCAATTTAAATGTATTAATAGCTGTAACAAGCTAAATCAGTACAATTTAATTTGCTCTGTGTATTTTCTAATGAATTAGATTCCAGTTATGTGCCCTCAAACTCTGAGCGGTCGCTGAGAGACAATCGGGTCTGTTAGCGGCTATAAATGTTCTTCATATGGGCCCATCCCTGTGTCAGCTACAGGGCAGTCAGTAAGCCTATGCTGATGTAATAGTTGCAGTTTTTGTTTAAAAAAATCCACTACTCAAAATACAAGAATTTTCGCCAGCAGTATCCTCAAGGAGTGTGTTTCTTTCCAAGTCAACTGCCTGGTCCAAGGCAGTTTACTTAAAGTGCAGGTGTTGATTAATGATGAATGTTTGTGTTAAACAATTCCTTTTCTTGATAAAACATTTTATGATGAATACATTTAATCACTGTGTAAAAGGTAGTCTTGAAATCTAAGATAAATATATACGATCTCCCTCAAGAAATTATATTTTACATTTTAAATTATAAATTTATTTTGTAGAAAGAAACCAAAAATGTGTTGTAACCCAATGAATACCAAAGAGTAAATCTATATTTTCTTTTTAATATCGCAGAGACAGTTGTTAATAATATATGTAAGTGTGTTTTGTGAAAATGTGTATCTAGCCGTTAGACCCTAATTGAGAATTGGTAGATGTCTTTTTGAGGGTTCTTCACTAGGAAACCTGGATGATAGGCAGCACTTCAGACCAGTATATTCCTCTGTTATTGTAGTATTTCCAAATGGCTTTAACCATTTCCTTCCCAATGGGTTATATTTCAGATTTTACACTGAACAATTCCATTTTTCTGTTATGCAAGATATCATATAACAAGTACCAAGTGCCTTTTCTGCATAGATTAAACCATTCTAGTCCCAGGAAAATATATAAATAAATAATACATTTTAAAAAGGGTTACTCTGTATTCTGTTCCAACTAAATACATTTCTACTCATTACAAGGCATTGAACTAAGAGCATTATGCTAAAATATATCCATGAATCATCATAGTAATTTATTTGATGTTTGGCAACCACACATTGAATGGACCCAGCAAAGGTGAGTGGTCCCATTAAAAATGTGTGCACCCCTGTGTCTCAGAGAACAAACTAGCAGCAGAGACCCTTGAAGACAGATTCTAAATGCTTATGCAAAGCTTTACATGGTTATGAATTATTACCTAATTTTCAGACACTTATTTTTCTATGGCTTTTTAAATATATTCATATAATATGTTTTAGAAATGATTATTTATCTGAAACGTGATCGTTTTCTGTGGCTCCTTTAGTCAAACTTATATATAAATTATCAAATAAAATAAGAATATATTCTAAAAACAGTTTATATGTTTGGTGTGTATCCAGCTCTACAAAATTATCAATATAAACTTTATTATATAAACTAAAAATTATGCATTAATATGAAAGTAAACAATAACATGTGGAAGGGCTTAATGATTAATAATAATAATGACATAATAACGAATACAGATCTTTGAATTCTGCTGTACATCTTAGGCAAATGTCCGATTCAGTGTTTTATAACTATTTATATAACTCAAACTTTGCATCTGGTTCATCCTAGATGGTATTTCCTCCTGTCTCTTTTCAATGTGTACACATCGGATGACCTCTGATGCTTGTAAATAGAACTATATGCAATAAATGCAACAAGTGAAAGCCAACACTTTCAGCTGTAAAGCAGGAAAATATTACAAGAAATGCAGTCGTTTGATGCTTGTCCAATTACAGCTGATCATGGAACATGGTATTTAATTGAAACATTCTGTTTGAATTTTTACTTAAAGTAAACCTGTTCTTGAATTTATAGGTCTGAAAAAAGTGCATGAATATTGATAAATGTGGATGAATTTTGAACTTCCCAGCAAAGGATTAATGGATGACTTTGAGATGAACAGTCCCTAAATATTATTTGAAGAACAATGGCAAAATCCCTTGCAGGAACTTTATACTCACAACAGGCATATTTCCATAACTTGTTGTATAGAATACATTTGTAATGACTTTTAAAAAAATATTTAATTGGGACGTTTTGAGATACTTTAATGATCGTGTGAGTGGTTACTAGCAGGTGGAAGTGCACTCTGATAGTAGAACGAAGGCCGTTTTTAACAACAGAGTAGGCACTCTTTGAGTTCAATGTTCTCCCTTTTGGTTTATGTATTGCCCCCTGGTAACTTTTAGTTGTTAACTGAGTTTGTCTTAGCTGACTTGCAATGGTCCACATTCTTGTAACTGATCAATATATGTGTGATGTAGCTAATTATCACATGAAAATGTTTTGTGATACTTTAATTTGAAATGCATGTTTACGGAACAGTTTGTTAAGTTGTGGAAGTCCAAAGATGTGATTAATTTTGGATGCATATCAGCTGTGCATGCCATTAGTGTTGAGTGTGCAGGCAGCGCGACAGTGCTCGATTACAGAGTGGCTGCAGCACTTAAGCAACATTTCCAATCTCTCTCTTCCACACCCCACTCCCTGAGTTACAATTACTGGCGAACTGGTGAATTTTAAATGCGTATCTTCTATATTTGTTACCTATGTTTTTTACCTATGTCTCAGTTTTTAGTGAATTTTTTTTTGGATAT
>JAOVYW010000101.1:5654441-5668641 GCA_025775045.1 Hiodon tergisus
TTTTTAAATAGAAAATCGTTTTGTACAGTAAGTAGACGTTGTTATATTATAATTGGATTGTTTTGCATTTTCTGGGTGAACGAAAATTAAACTCTTACTTAGTTCGTTATTCAGGTAATAAGACATTCAAACGTTCGGGTTTCAGTCGGCCCTCAGTCAATTTATTGAATGCGCCAGAACGCATTGTTCACAAGTAACCTCCCGTTTGACGTTTTAATTGATGTGGAAGTTCGGTTTAGTTGAACTGAGCCAAACCCTGGATATGTAACGTTGTCCTCTCGTCGCTTTATATAAATTTACGAGCGAAATGTCCCTTTTCTGTGGAAACTACTCGTGTTTTTAAGGCTGCTGAAATGAGAAGTTTGACCATATAACTTGGGTTTAAATGTATGCTCTGTAAAGCATCTAATCAGTTGGTGAAATAATGACGGGGCCAATGTTAATTAATTTTGGGAGTAAATTATTGATTAAATGTCTAATTTGTATAAATACATTAATATTCGTATAATAATAATTTAATTATAATAATACCTACCTTATTTGTATACTAACCTATTTGCATTCACTCACTATATGTATTGATATTCTTATGTCATTTAGGAGAGTGGACAAACATGGGGGATGGAACCGTTTCTCCCCAATATAAATGTTTTGCTAGTCAAACAGATTCTTGATTCAAATATAGATCAATCACAGTCTTCTATTGTAGTTCATACTGCAGCAATGACAGTTTGGAGAGTTTGGCACAGTTTGTGTTTTTGTAGAATAATGATGAAATAAGAAAACAAAAGCAAAACTGTGAAAGAAAAAGCAGATATTGACACGAAATGTAATTACAGAAGTACTGAAAGTCTTTTTTTTTTCCTCATCGTTTTCAACAGTAAATCATCCAAGAACTCCCCACTGCTCTGCAGCACATACTAATGTTATGGACCAGGATGTGGTGAGACTTGGACAGTGGTGGTGGTCTTAGCTGTCTGCCAGACCAGCAAGATCCAACCAGCCCCTGCAGCTCATATCATAGGGAGTCTCCAGTATGTGACAGAAGCTGGGACAGAGGCCAGGCTAAATTCTAGCCACAAACCCCATGTTGTGTCCCCTTTATTCTCAGTTTTTTTATTAACTGCTAGCCATCACGTTCATTCAGTGGATTCGCTCCTATATTGTCCTGCCATTCAGGGGCTATCCTTCAACGTTTACTGCAGATGAGTAGCAGACAGGTCTCCGGCTCCATATCTCCTTTTTGTGACACAAGGCTAAGGGGTTATCGTGGCCCTCCTCACTGGCCCCATGGAAATGTCGCTGGCTTGTGAAATTATGCTTTATGTGCGCAAAATTCTTCTCGTCTTATCACCAGGCGCTGAAGCCTACAGTACCCACACAATATCCAGCAAGCCTCGGCGTTACCCATAACTCCCCTCACATCTAATAGGAGATGCCATTTATCTGTGTAAAGTAGGCTAGATAAATGCCCAAGACTTGGCACCGTTAATGCATTTTATTACTCCTGAATGCTGTTCGAAGGGAAAACTATCTCAAGTATGTAAGGAGGCTGGATACTGCACGAATCACTGAATCGCGTTGTCAGTAATTCAGTCAGAAGTAAATAATTCTCCTCTCCTTCCTTCCAGGCAGTAAGGAGGCTGCGTTCACCTATGCCATCATTGCTGCCGGGATAGCACACGCCATCACGGCGGCCTGCACCCAGGGCAACCTGAGCGACTGCGGCTGCGACAAGGAGAAGCAGGGCTACTACAACCAGGAGGAGGGCTGGAAGTGGGGAGGGTGCTCGGCAGACATCCGCTACGGGCTAAATTTCTCCAAGGTGTTCGTGGACGCCCGGGAGATTAAGCAGAATGCCAGGACGCTGATGAACTTGCATAACAACAAGGCGGGACGCAAGGTATCTTGGGCCCTTTTGCTTTATCAGCATAGTAGGAATGTATACTTTCAAATGAACAAATACTGCAAAAATATGTTTTGTATAAGACACGCACACGTACACTCACACACATATAAAAAAAAATGTGTATGTATATAATAGTTTGAATAATGAATTGCTGAAGGGAATGGGTTAACAAATGCAGGAACTCTGCTATAACATTGATGTTGTGATTTATAAATCGCCACCACACTCTGGAACTGATAAAATTCGCCAAGGATCTGGGCAGGCAGACAAAGATTAAAGAGGTCCACTGTAATGGAATAATAGTAGGCTTTTAGAAGTAGCCATATAAGTGGCAGAGTTTGATTACACACCAGATCTATGTGCTGCAAACACAATGAAACTATAAAAAAAGCCTTAAAGCTCCCTTTACTCTGTAGTGTCGAGGGGCCTGCAAGCTACACACACTGGCAATCTTTTTGTCCGCAGCTTTCTTTGTTCCTTCTACCGAGTGTAACTGTATGCCGTAAAAGTTCAGCTTTTCACAGATGGGTAACCTGAAAACATTCAATTTTCACTTCCAGATTGCTGGTCTAGTTCAGCGATGATTAACTGTATTTCAGTCTTTAGAAAGACATATGCGGAAACTGTAGTTGCCGTTTAAATGTTGTTCTCTAGTTATCTTGTAAGAGGCCGACATTGCGTACGTAGTAGGAAAAGTATTTGGAACGAGACATGTAATCATGTTGTGTTTATAATAACAATACTGCTGGTAACCTGGCAGCTATTTATTTTAGTGGTGATTATGAATTAAACTTATGTTGGACAGGGTAAAAGCATGTTAATGTATGTCAAGTAAACTGGACAACATGGCAGTACAATTAATATGTGCAACACATCTGAAAGTCCCCTATTACACACATCTGAAAGTCCCCTATTACAATGCCCCTACAATGTGCATGGTGTGGAACAAAAAGGCCACAGCAGTTCGAATAGAATTCTCTCACCCCAGCTTTTAACTCAGAGACTCAAAAAATAGAACAGTTGCAGCAGTCAATCCGTTTTTTTTTCTGAAAATGCATTTTATCAATTTGGAAATTTCCTTCGTCGATTCAAGAACCAATTGAGTGTCCAACATTTCAGCACTCTGGACAGAGCTTTTGGGGGGATATACAAACCCCTTAAGGATAAACATTGAGTCATGTCTGAAAAGTGCTACCTGCAATCAGGAAGGAAGCTTTCACTCTTTCAGTCCATTTGGTTCTGCCTAAGACTCCATTGCCTCTGGCACCCATCAGTGCAGTGAAACCACTGCCGTGCCAGAAGGCTGCGCTTGTTGCACAGGGGACTTTATCAGCCCTACCTGTAACACTGCTGTGTGAGGTTTGACTTGAGCACTTAATGTCACCGATCTTAACATTTCCTAAAAACCCTGCTACAACGACTGACCGCTGATAACAAATGGGAATTTAAAACACACTTAATTTTAGTAGAAATGCCATGGCTTTACTTCAGAAATATATAGATGATAGCCTAAAAAAGTATGCGGTGTCAGCCCGTGCACATGTCTTAAATAAACCACGCCAGTGAACAACTCAAGTATTATACACTTTGGTAGATCTGTTAATCAGTCTTTGCCCCTGCTGTGAATGCAGACTCAATAAAATTCCATAAGAAAACATTTACCTCTGACTGAATACGCGGTTGTGTTAAGCTGAGCGTATGCAGTTTCCAGGAGTCACAGGAAAGTGGGAGAACAAATAAGACCCGGTGAGGCAGCTTTAATGCACCAGTCAGTCAGGAGATGCCCCAGAGAGCTAATTCGCATAGCTAGCATATCTCTACCGCACCAGAGGATTCCACCTGGTAAATCGAGTGAGAAATTCACCTGGCCTGAATTTACATTCCTTTATATAGACAGGTAAATAGTCTCTCTGTGAGCTGGACGCAATGGGAAGATTCCACCTGCTAATGATATTTCTTATTTATCCTAATCAAATTAATGACAAAGAGTAGGAACACATTTTTCTTTGCCGAAATTGGACACAGGGTGTACTTTTAAATGCAGTGATGGGGGGAAAGCACAAAAAACAGCAGGTAGAAGTGCGAAATGGCCCCAAATTAAATATGTTAAAAACGTGTATTTGCACAAAAAAGAAGAAGTCTGATTGTGTTTAAAAATTAAGAAACCATTTACCAACACATTCAGATAGTGTATTAGTTTAGGAAACGCATGTGGTAGCGACTCTTAGGGACATTGAACTGACATGCTTAGATGGTAATATCTTTTGCCTCTGCTTCACAAAACAATGTAAATCTGTCTAATGTGCGAGGTTGAGGAAGAACCCAGGCTTTTGCCCTTTATTCTCAATTCATGGAGAGGCCCATATCGGTAAATTGTTTTAAAAGTCGACCAAAAAACTACAAACCTAAATGATACTATAAGAAATATGGGTGTTACTATCTATTTCAAATCTAGCATTTATTTTAAATATAAAGACTATGTTTGATCGGGCAATGTCTCTTACCAGGCAGGAAGGCAGGATTCGCTGTGTAGTTAGAAACCGGAATACCCTATACTCCACGTGGGGACTAGAAACATATCTCTGGCTTCATCTGTGTAAACTGTACACAGCGCTGTTGTTTTCAGGCACTCCAAGATTGTCTTTTTTGCAACGTTTTTTCTTCTGATTTCACATGGGCAGTGATCCCCAGACAAGACTGGGAATCATTCAGTGCTTAACAATCTCATATATTACGGCTGTATGTCAAATGGTACGCTCCGCGTTAGTTTGTTATGAATGAAGGGGAGTTTCCGACAAGGCTACAGGAAGTTTTAGAATATTGCATTTAAATTCATTTTTTCATTTGTGGTTAAAACCGTGAAACAAACCATGTCCTGGCAAATGCCAGTAAAGGATTTCTTACATTCTTCACTTGGAATGTCTGAAAACCTTTGTCTCAACCTGCAAAACTATTTTTTTTTTAAATAAGGTGGACAACCTTGACTACAAATTTTTTTTTTCTAGCTAAGCAATCTATGCATGCTACATTTTACAAAGCTAATTTGATTTTTTGTGTTTACAAGTTACAATTCAAGATACCATACTGTACCCATTCAATCATGAAATTTACAAACATTGTTCAAATATTCTGTCCTGTACTTAGCTATTTTAATTCACTGTTAGATATCTTTCTTATCAGGCTTTCCATGGAAAAATTCTAAACAATGTATAATTATTAAGTTATATACATCCGATTAAAAGATTTAATGTTTAAGTCAAGGTGAGGCTTTGCATGAATGTAGAATTTTATGGGAATTTTAGTTATTCATATAGATCGAAATACTTGATTTAAAATAGAAATCATTGTCCTAGGTATAAATTGCTTACAAATGATTGCTGCTGTGGCACTGGAGGCAGCAAAGATGGCAATGAAAAAAATTAAACTTCTCTATAAAACAGATATGCTTTAGCAGACTATCGGTGTGTTGCGGTAGAATACAATAGCTCACATAATAAGAAGGTACGTGTCCCTGGCGCTAAAGCACAAACAAAGACTTTATTGTTGTTTTCACAACATGACCTCTCGTCCCCCGACTGCCTTATACAGAGTACTGTGGAGAGCTTTTCTCTGAGTGATGTGGACACTTTGATGACATGCTTCAGTGTAGAATTACTGGATTAGATTCATGACAGACGATCCCTTTCATGTGTAAAGACACGGCATTTATTCAAAGCTATGACAAATAAATGTCAGATTATAGCAAGCAGTGTGGACCCCTGTGCGCACATTCAAGCCTTTCTGGTAGAACTTTTTCTAGTAGAACATTTGAGCTTTTTTCTAGCAGTGACACTAAGAAGAAGCATTGAACATGCACCCATAACACAGTCCACTCCACAAGGTCCCTATCTGAAGGCATCTGGCTGACCCTTTCGCCCGTCCTTCTGTGTAGATCCTGGAGAAGAACATGAGGCTTGAGTGTAAGTGCCATGGCGTGTCGGGCTCCTGCACCACCAAGACCTGCTGGACAACGCTCCCCAAGTTCCGTCAGCTGGGCTACATCCTGAAGGAGAAGTACAACCAGGCGGTACACGTGGAGCCTGTGCGGGCACGCCGGAACAAGCGACCTGCCTTCCTCAAGGTCAAAAAGCCCTACTCCTACCTCAAGCCCATGGACACCGACCTGGTGTACCTCGAGAAGTCGCCCAACTACTGCGAGGAGGACCCGGTGACCGGGAGCGTGGGGACCCAGGGGCGGATCTGCAACAAGACGGCGCAGCAGGCCAACGGCTGCGACCTGATGTGCTGTGGCCGGGGCTACAACACGCACCAGTACTCACGTGTCTGGCAGTGCAACTGCAAGTTCCTGTGGTGCTGCTACGTCAAATGCAATACCTGTAGCGAGAGGACAGAGGTGTACACCTGCAAGTGAAAGTATTTATTGGGACGCGTATCCACATGCACGCACGCTCATGGGCGTGGCCGCGCGTCGGCCTGTGTATATTAATTATTTTACTGACAGGGTTTTTGCTCTGGCTGTCATGGACCTGAAGGAAATGAGAGAAGAAAGAAAAAAAATATTTGCACACGATTCCTTGGTCTGATCTGCGTCCAGCAGTGCTATCTTTCTCTCTCTCTCTCTCTCTTCCTCCCCCATGTGATTGGAAATTGTCTCAAAGACCCGCATCCCGGCACTGGGTTTAAAACATTAGTTAAGATGCGGAGAACTTTTGGCAAGGTGCCATCGCCCCTTAAACAGTCCTGGTCGGCAGGGTCACTGGCACACGCCAGGAGGTTGGCTGGATTACGTGGAAAGTGTCTGTGACTTTGAGGGTCTTCTCCTCTGCGCTTTCTGGAGTTCCTATACGAGTTGCAGCTTCCTCTGGGATGCAGTTTCCTATCTGACCACTTCGGTCCTCACAGACGTTCTAGGTTATTTTGTTTTTGTTTTTTTTGTTTGGCATGAATTAAACAAAGCAGCAATTATCATATTTAACTTTTTATTTAGATGCAAAACTAATATTAATTTATTTAATAAGAAAACTACTGATTATTATTTTCTTTCCTTTTATAATGAAACTATTCTATACTGAGTAGACCCATTAAGCTTTCCCTGTGGGGTATTTTTGGTGTTTGTTAATGGCAACTACACACAAAAAAACAGCACATACACATATATATATATATATAAAACTTACACTGGAACTGTAAATAAATAGCCGTTATTAGCTACTGATATATACTGTGGTGGCAGATTGCATTGTCACAGGGCAGACTGGTGATATTGAGATTTTTTTTGTGTGATAAAAAAACACTTTTGTCCCCTTCTGTTTGCTGCTAGTTGTCTGGAAAATCCAACAGGCTGTGATTTATAAGTGATGATATAGACTCTGTTAATTGACAACAGTAACTGAAAGCTAATTATTTTTTAAAGAAACCAGAAGCAAAGTTGATCATCCAGACAAATTTCCCTTTTATGGGAAAACCTTGGTTAAGAGAGTTTATTTTTCAGAGATTATTTTTATATGAATACCTTATTTATATTATTCCTTCTTGTATAATTCAATATCCTCCTATCCCCTTGTAACTATAATTGTCTCCAGGAAAAGCTAAATCGGTAGATTTAACAGTGTGACACCGACGAAGTTGGGAGAGCTGAAGAGAATTTCCACCGCATCTCCGCAGAGGGCAGCATCTGGGGGTGGTGATGGTGGGGATCCAGTTGCCATTTCTTTCAGTCTTAAACAGTGTGTCACTGATTTTGCCATTATGTGGTAGGAAGCAAAGGTCACGCCAACTAAAACCTTCACGTGTGCCCGAGTCACCTTGTTTACTTTGTCTTAAAATCTACCAAAACAGGGTATGATCTATCCATTCTCTAACAGCTAGTTTATAATATCGGTATTAACTGCTTATAAAGCATCCCTTTCGGAAAAGGAAGCGGGATGAGACGCGAGGCAGACCTCGCAGCCCGAAGCGTTTTGAGTGGCAAACGGGCTGTCAGAAACTAAACATCGCAATGCTATGGATTGAGTTTTTTCGTTGAGGGTGGAGACCAAGTGTCAAAACCCAGTCTCAGATTATCACTGATAATCTGTGGGAGTGGCTCAGTTTGACCAAAGACCAATGGATAGTTTTCTTTTATAAAGAACATGTGGATGCAGATTGAGTTTCTTTCGCATCTAAACGAATCGCAGAAGGTTTGAACCCATCTGCCCGGACCCAACCAACTACATGCTTGTACTGTCATATCTGATGTCGCTGAATGGTGTTTCAAACAGTGTTAATAAAAGTCAGCTCAACAGTCCATCGCTCTGTATTCTAATGTGAATTTTTAAAATCTTGCATACAATTTTATAGCATGCACAAATATAGTCACATTTAAATAATGTCCTTAATTAGCAAAGCAGGATAGAGTAATTTCAGTAAATATGCATTGGGTAATTTAGGCAACTATATAAAAACTTTAACATATAAAGATCCTGTATAATTAATATTTGCTAAAAAAATTTATGCATTCCAAAAAAATTACAGATGTATTACAGATAGACAATATAAAGTGGGTTTGGGTTAGGGTTTCATCTTAAAAGAAATATATATATTTTTTTTTAAACGGAACCCAGCCTGCAGAAATTGAAAGTGTTAATAATCGGCCGGCTATTGGAGAGGCCTAATTGATGATTACCGTTCCGTGGGTGTCGCAGGGCTGACTCGCCCGAGCGGGAACTGCGGGATGATAGATTGTTTTTTTTCTCTCTCTCTGCCTGACACTCTGACATCTGTTTCATTCACTTCTCAGCCACGTTGCTACAACAACGCTACAGGGCCTCTGAAAATGCCTTGGAGTCCCCCGCAGGGAAGCCAAGCTGCCTATTAGCAAAATGTTAACTATGCAAAACCAGATAACTTAGGGATGCTATTTATTTTGTCTAAAAAGAAAGAAGAAAAAGAAGAAAGCACTACAATTGTAAAGGATGATGTCAAGAGGAATTTCTTTCAAAGTGACAGAAAAGATCTTAGCTCATGGAATAATCACTGCAAAACACTCTACTTTGCATTACTAGAAACCCTTCATGAAAAAGCCAGATGCCCAAACAGTTTCTGGTTAAAGTAAAACTATCTTGCTTCGAAAGAACTTCTGCAAGTGAGCGGTTTGCAAATACTTAGAATTTTCCTTGAAGCATGAGCGTAGGGTTATTTATTTGGGCTCGGTTTCTGAATTGTTAGTTACACTCCAGAGAACTTAAAAAGTATTTTTCCCCAAGAGGCTTTTAGCACAGACAAAGAGATTGTTTGTGGCACCAGAATTTTTCAAATGCTCCTGCTCCATTGCGGCAAAAAACAAACAAACAAACAAATAAAACAAAAACAATTAATCATTAACAGTAACGCCAAATGCTAATAGAATTTGCTAAAATGCTAAAATTAATTTTTAGATCTGCTTAAATTCCATTATGGTAAGCCTTGCTGTGATTGAGGACACAGATTCCTGACTTTAGCCTTGACAGCGTATAATCCATGTCGACACTCTATGTTACAGGTGCCACGCCTGCCACGGTATCAGCTTTTAGAAATCTCCCAGTGAGCTTTCATCAGTGGAGCCTTTGGCTACTGTGGTAAAAACCAGAAGTCCTGTTCCACAGGCTCTCCTGCTACAGGTTGCTTCCTTTGATATGACTGCGTCTGACAAAACAAACTGTTAATGCTGTGAAAAAGAAGAGGATCACCGAAAGGGCAATTAAAGTCTGAGATGTTTTCCTATAAACACCACCGTTCCACTGCCAATGGGCTCGGCGTTTAATATCTATGCAGAGTGAGGCTGTTTGTGATTGAGTTGAATTCACCAACGGGCGTTTTTACGGGCTGCTCGACGCACACCTGTGTTCACCTGGATTCCGACAGTAGACACTGATTTATGGCAGACTCTCATGTGCTGTTATAGCTGTATTTGTGCCATTACCTTCCATTCCTATGAACTGTTGTGTAAACGCTGGTTAAAAACAGGATCCAGTCACTCCATTCAATTTTGTCAATTACTTTTGCCGTTATTAACCAGTGAATTGAACTAATCACCTTTTGCAGTATCAGATCCAAGGCCTCTGGTGAAAAATACACATCCACACTGCAGTCTATATCAATAGACTCTTTTTCTCACTGAGCTATCATTGTATCAGATAACATTTATAAAGCAAAAACAAGACATTTGATACTTTAATTTTACATTTACAGTTGCTGATTTGTTGCATAAAAATAACAAATCATAATAAAATCTAAAAGATGATCCCAGTGTCCAATGATGGCTCAAAGTCACACAAAAATAGGTTGACAGAATAGATTTTCAATAATGGAAATTTTGGGGTGAAAAGGGGAATTACAGAAGCTATTGCCTTTCCAAGTCCTTGCCCCGTGGTGGAACGCACTTAACTGTCATTAATATGCATGCCGTATTATAAGGCCTATTTATGTAATATACGAAGCAATAAATCTTTATTGAAGGTTAGTGTAAGCAGGAGCCAAAAAGGAACCAGAGGACACACTCAGGAATTTCCAAGGGCAGCAAGATTGGTGTAGCCAAGTATTCGGTGTCAATGTAACTGACACATAAATCAGACTGTTGCTGCAGCTAATGTTCCCAGAAATGTTCTCTTATTTTGGTTTTATAAACTGATTGAACAGGTTGTTAGCTTCAACCTCGAGGCACCACGCTACGGTATACTCACCGTCTCAGTGTTAGGGGCCAGGATGGTTCAGCGAGCGTTTTACTATGTCCTTATGCCAGACCGTACACATAAACACGAGATGGGAAATGAAGACGGGCCGAGTGTTTCCACTGCTCAAACAAGGTCCCCCACGACTTCTTTGGAGCTAATTAAAAACCAAAAAAAAACACGTAAATTGCTGTACTGAACCATTACAGCTAAACTCTGCAGGAAGAAGACTAAAATACATAAGAAAACAATAATTAGATTAGGAGTGGGATTTTTTTTTACATTTATCTCTAAATCACCTGACACATAATTCCATCAATTATATATTTTTTTTCCACCGGTCGAGACATGTACGATCAGCATCAAAGTGCAGCGCAGTAAATTGCACTGCCTGCTCTTTGAAATACTGCCAGTGTTTGAGGTAGCCGTTGGCTAGCTCAAAGGAAGCTCTGCTATTAAAACAAGAGGAAGTAGTCGAGCGGTCACTTCCAACAAGAGTCCTTCCACTGTGTAACCAAAAGCAGCTGACAGAGTCAGAGGTCCTCCATGACTAGCGGTAAGACAATTGTAAATAACAGCATCAACTGGTCAGGTGGCTTCAGTTTGACATTCACATCCGGTGTTCAGGTTGTGCACACCATCAGAAGTAATCAGAATCGAGCACTGTTGGCCTTCAGATAAAAATCGAGTTGGGCTGACGCATGAAACGGGGGTTTTGAGGATCGTTTGGTGTACTTCTGAGGGAAATCTGCGAGTCCTAACATCTTCCATGGTTTTAATCTTTTTCAAATATGTTATCGCAAAAGAAAAAAAAAAGCACTTTTTGAGAAATAATGAAATAAGTCAACAATGCTTTTGAAGAGATTAACTGTCTGATTTAGCTGAATGTTGGAATGCAGACTTGTATTTATGATGGCTTGGGTGAAACCCATGTAACACTTTACTATTGTTGTGCGATTAGAGAACGGCATGATGGTCCCTCTTACTCGCGGTACTGTCCACATCAGCCGAGCTCACTGTAATCTACAGGCTTTTTGGGTATCTTACCATAGGATGTTTTCAACAAAAACATGACTCTCTTTTGGGTAACCCTCAAGGGCACGATCCAAACTGGAATTACAGACTGCTTCTACTTCAGCATCTGAGATGACTGGTCCAAACAAGCATTGCTCCTGTTAAAAAGTGAAATGTATAATTACAGCTGTATAGCTTTTTTGCATTTAGTGCACCGCTGCCCGATCTTTTAAATGTTTAAAGATGATAATCTATATCGACAGATAAAAAAAAACAAAAAACTAGGATTTGTTTTTTTTAATTGTGCAGACTGGAACTGCAATACGAACAATCTCTCATGCTAAAGCTAATACCCCTTATACTAAGCTAGCGGTTAGCTCTTCGCTGCCCTACGAGGAATGCCAGAGTTTTTGAGACCCAAAACAGTGACCTGTGACCAGGAACAGTCACTCACCACAGCCTGTGACCATGAATTGTACCTTTTTAGAGGAACAGTCCTTTAAAAATCAGAGCATTGGCCAGGAACAGTCTCTCTACTGGAGCTCACAGTCACCCGTTCTCTTTTCGGGGAGAGGCTCACCTGGGCTTGGGACCCTACCGCCAGGGTGATTACCTAATTACACCGGTTTCAGGCAAATAACAACAAACTCTGTAGAACTAAAGCTGGTTGACAGCCCTGGGTGGGATGGATTCTGAGGGGTACTGGGAGTGGCAATCGTTGGATGCAAAAAGACTGTGGCTCTTAGTCTTATAAACCACAGGACCAGGTTTAAACTAGTTAAACTAGTATTATATACCCAGACTTCAGATTAGAAAGTAAATCATTACCTTTATTTTTTAAACATGCAAATTAAAAGAGCATTTTAAAAAAAGCATTTTAATGTTTTTGTATGAAAAAAAAAAATCCTTCAACCTTTTAAACCACAAAATCTTATGCCCTGTGTTGGTGTATCTTTTAATCTGTGTGGTGTATTATATTCTGCATCATGTTCAGCGTGTCTTGCACGCTCGTATTAACTTGCAGCACACTCAATTTAGACAACGTGTAGAGGAATATCAAGCAGTAATTAAACATGATACAGATGAAACAGTGGCCAGGGCTTTTTCCACAAAGGCTTGCCGGGAAGTTCAATTGACCCCCAACAGCACACACACTCACGCACACAGACATACAATTCCAGAAAATAATCATAAAAGGTATTAGCCCCTATTGCCACCTTCAACTTAAAACTATGATGGCTTGTTCAGGGGAAAGTGTTTCTCTCTTCTTTATCTGAAATCTAAATAGCAACAGCATAGCGTGCGCCCAATACACCCCTATCCATAACCTTAAACGTAAGCTAAAAACAGTGCTCTGTTTGTGAGCACTCAGCATCACAGTAGATTTATAGTATCCTTATTATACAGTATACTTTCCTGTGGAAGAACATATTTGGCTTTTTTTGTTGTATCACTTGGTCATATTATGACTGAAATGCCGCCAGATCTTTATTAACGCTTTTGGATATCAATTACTCTGGAGTCGGATCCAAAATAACAAACACAGTGAAACGTATGTGTCTCACATTGTCATCCTGTTTAAATCACAGCAATTGTGTATCCATTATATCGTGATTAAACGTTTTCAAGGAAATAAATTGGTGATTATGTATGTGTCACAGCAAAGACTGTGAGGTAAATAATGTGTTCAGAAATAAACAATTAACTGCATGCCGCAATTAAACCTGGTCATTTAGCCTGGTGAGGTGCTTTCGTGTTTCATCACTTCAAACTATTTTTAAAGTAGCATTTTTGACATGATCTAGGGTTCTGCCTGAAAAACACAACACGGAGAATTAATTCTCCTGACAGACACGTTAATGTGCACCTGTGTGGGGAACTGGATACTGACAGCTCTACTCCACATCCGCAAAGATAAATCCATCAAGCCATCATCAAATAATTACTCTGGTGTGATACAAGATTGCAATGGAGGAGATCTGAACGCTGCCTCCCCTACTAACTGGAATAATAACGATGATAGTAATATAACCAAAATACCCTTTGTTCATAGTGTGCAACTCTCTCAGGGCCAACAACTTCACAGCAAAAGCATGACCTAACAAATGGAGGAAACCAACCATAATATTCACGAAAGATCCATGGCTATGACACCGTGGTCTCAATGGCTCTTATAGTTGGAGAAAGTTCACTAGGGTTCACTGGCACGTGTTCAGTTTCAGCTCCAGAGCAGCTGAGCCGGCCTGGGTCAGCAATGGCAGGTACAACATCAACTGAGCCCAGGCCAAGGTGCCGGGTGTCAGCGGTCGAGACCCAAGGGGCTACAAAGAACTTTTTGCTTACCTCCTCTACGATTTAGGAGCACAGAAAATAACCTGAGATTCCCTTGACCTTTCTGGGGCCAGCCTACCTGTATAATAAGCCTGAGCCCAGTGGTTTAGATCTTACCTTTATAATAAGGCTGAGCCCAGTAGTTTTAGATCTTAACTTTATAATAAGCCTGTGCCCAATGGTTTTAGATCTTACCTCTATAATAAGCCTGAGCCCAGTAGTTTTAGATCTTACCTGTACAATAAGCCTGAGACCAGTA
>JAOVYW010000101.1:5678587-5692973 GCA_025775045.1 Hiodon tergisus
CAAGAGAGTGTCCTGTTGTATTTTAGGAGAGACGGGGCCCAGTAGCCAGGTGAGCCAGGCCCAATCGGGGAGCAGTTGTGCCAGGGATCAACAAGACGGATGGCCACCCACCTTGGCTCCAGCCCACTGGGTTGTCTCGTATTCTTGTCTTTTACCTGTGGTCTAAATCCGGAGTGCCATAAGGGAGAGGAGGTGTAATATCCAGAGGGTGGAGTAACCAGATTTGAGAGGTGGTAGAATTGACAGACACATGGCTACTACAGTCTGTGTTGACATTAATACAGTTTTTTTTTTCTCTCCCATTTTTAAATGGAAAAAGCTACTTTCAACAAAATAAAATAGATTTTTTTTCTTCTTTGATGGGACCATAACCAGCTAGGGGTCAGGGTCATGTGTCACTGGCTAATTATCCACCTCAAATCTACATTAGGCTCCAATTGTTTCATCCTTGCCTCATTGGGACAGTGTGGTTCACCAAAGGGCCTCATCGGATACGTGCTAGGGCAAGGAACACAAACAGAATTATTTACCATCATTTTCCCTCATTTTAAAGTGACTGTGAAGCGGATGGATAAACTGCTTGAACTGCAATTTATTACTTTCCGTTTGCAACATTACAGTTTAGGGTGGATTACTGTCAAACGTAGTATGATGCCCGGCAGTGTATTGATTCATATGTGCCCACAATTTCTAAATGCAATAATTTGGTTAATAATTTTGATTAATAATTTGGTTTACTTTTTTTAATGTAACCAGCGGTAAACACTTACATTTTTTGAATATAAAATTTGTAGATCATAATAAGGCGATCGCTATAATGGAAACTTGTATTGAAAAATTCATACACTTAATCATATAGCATACACTTAATTGTAATGTGGCCAAATAGGACAACTGGAGTTTCACACTGAACTCATAAATGGGAATTTAACTTTTGAGTTCATTTATTTATTAAAGATGGTGATAATCTGTGTATAAAACTTTATTAATTATGAATATGTGCTAACCATGCCTCTGTTCTGCAATTATATCATGAAGTTGCTAGATATTCTCTTCAGAATATTAATAACCTGTATATTAAACACCCTAAGGGTGTTTTTTCTTCTGTAAATTTGCTCTTTGTACTTTTCTCTTCAGAGAACATTCTTGGATAGAAAGAATGAATGAATCTAGAAAAATGTGCATCACTCCTTCGTGTGTAGAAATAATTCAAATTAATTGTATATTCTTTATCAAGACAAGCTTCATATGGCAGAAAATAATTTGTATATATATGTATAGTGCATACACTAATAAAACACACTGTCTCATCAGACTTAATTTTCCTAAATTCTACTAAATGTGAGTGGTAGAACATTAGAGTAAGGGTAAAGCTATTATCAACCTTGGTCCCCTAAAATTTAAATATTAACCATCACTATTGGGTTATTTCCCTAAGAACCTGGGGATATATGAGCAGATATGGCAAATCTTGAGGCGCGTGGCTGTCATCATACGTCTGTGATCTCAAGTATGGGGACAATGACAGTTGTCTACTTCCCAGCGATTGTGAAGACCGATGGTTAATATTTCTATTACAGGGAACCAAGGTAATGATAATAACCCAACGTTCCCTTTCCAATACGTGTTTACATTAACCTGATGGATGGGCACACCCAATCTGTCGTGGGGACAGCCGTGATGTTTTACGTGAGCTAGCTTACATGGAAGGCTGTTTTCGGTAAAAAGCCTGGGTTAGGCCACAAGGTAACCCATGACCGACCATGTGAAAAGGGCAAACGCCTCAACTCTGTGCTAATTTTCTCAAAGGGAGGTTTTTTCAAATGATCTTCCCTAGCAGCCTGAGCTAATAGGAAAATGGGCTATGGGAGACAGAGTCCAACTTCACACGGCAAGTAGAAATAGCTGCCAAGTACGCCTTCAGTGTGGAAGGTGACTTTCCTTCATCAAGCAGGTCCTGTAAGAACTGCAGAATCACTGCCATGGAAAAAGTGGTGGTATATTCATTCACCACCGTTAGAATACACCCCACTTAAATCCAATCTGTAGTGTGTCGATCACCCTCTCAGAAAGGCCCAGACAGATTAGCCAGAGCTGTTCAGCGACCAGATCCACAGCTGCAGGCTGGCCGGGTACCCAGTGCCTGACTGGGAAGGCTGTGGCGATTGGGCAGTTCCCGTGGAAGGCCAGAAAGAAACAGCATCAGAGATTCAAATTGGGGTACTTATGATCTTGCGGTTGAGGTTCAACATGAGGCTAGGAACCCTGACGTTAAATCACACGTAGAGGGGGCATGCATAGGGGCCCCAGTAGAAGGGACTGTAATGTTACTGCCGTCGTGCCCAGAAGCCAAAAGCCACCAATGGAAGAGCTTTACATACCAAGGTCTAGACAAGCTGCGTCTTCGAACTGAGCGGGACGCGGGGAACTAGAGAGAGTCCTTGGAAAAAGGTCCCGCCAGAAAACCATCGCAAACCAGTCTGCTTGAACTGCTTGCGGCTCAGGTTAAGGTTGCCGCCATCTCGCTCGTTTAAAAACGTCCTTCACAGGACGACTTGCTGAAAGATCCAGCAGATGGGGGCGGAATCAGGGGCTGACCCCAAGGCTGCCATTGTGGCCTGGGAAACTATGGCCCAGTGTGATAGGTGCCTTCAGGAAGGCGATCTTGTCAGCATCTGACAGCATAGAGTATGAAAACCGCAGATGATGGCAGGCTGCCACCATGGCAGCCAAGTTTCTGCCTGTTGCCTGGCAGATAAGTTGTGCCAGCATTCTAGCCACAAGCTGGAGCTCTCCCATAGGATTGGAGCCAAGCCCTCCCACAGCTGATAACAATAACCTGTACAACAATAACCACCCACAATAACCGGTAAGCCACCAGGGCGGTAATATGATTGCCCAGGTGGGCCAGGAAAGCACCGATAGAGTAAACCTTCTTTAGAAAAATTAGCTGTTTCCGTACAAGGTTTCTTACTTAAAATGGTACACAATTATGAAACGCACAAATCAAAAGCTAAACCACGGGATGGGCAACATGAATCAGTCTTCCACAGACACACAAGGCTAAAATCGGGCTAGATGGCAAACAAACGGGCACCATCACTCTCCCAAAAAGACTCAAATGACTACACAGACATCTTCTTTGGACAAGGTACAGAAGCTGACCAGAGGAAGCCTTCTCTAAGTCTGAGGGGGAAAAAAGAGTCCTAGTGTCTTGGCCGACATACTTTTATAAGATAAACCTACGACATCAGACACACTCTCGTGAGATTTGGCATACATTCTCGCACATTTCTGGGTTCTTATGGAAATAATCTGTAAGTGATTGACCATAATTTGTTCTGGAAAGGGAGGAATTATTTCTGAATAGTTGCTGTATGTCATTGTCTGGGCTACCTACAAGAATTGTTGGGAGAACGGTTTGTTAAACAGAAGATGTTTAATGCACAGGACTACTTGCAAACTGGGTCGTTTCTAATGCTTTTACCCTGAGATGATTTTAACACAGTAATACACTAAACATTTATCCCAGTCACATAGTACAAATAAAAAAGAAACATAAAAGTCCTCAGTGCTGGTCATTACCTCACATGGGCTCACCACATGAATGTCAAATGTTTTGAGACTGGAAAAATATGCAATTAAAATAACTTTAAAAAAAAAAAAAGGAGAGATCTTTGTAACCCGGCTTTAAAAAATATTATACATCCATTTAATAGTATAATGTGTCTCAGACATTTATAGAGATTGCTCAAATAACAACACATAGCTAGAGTTATACAAACATGAACTGAGTAGAGGTTCAAGAGGAAACGATATGTAGGTATATAACATAACGTCTGGTACGAAGCACTAACTGACAACTGTTGCTTTTTGACTGAACTTGATGAATGCTCTTGTGTGTTTTACTCTCTCTGTCAGTCTCTCTATCAGTGTGTCCCGAACACCAGACGGGAGGTTTACAGAAACAAAAACTATAAGGTCTTTGGCAGCATTTCATACAATAGTTGCTCAGATAGCAGTATGCAGAAGCATACACTAAATGGAGGGCTCCATTGTAACGATTGCAATCTAATCAATGATGGAAGAGTTTTTAGCGCCGGGTGAAATCGAGTGCGGGCCTCGCGTTCAGAGCGAGTGGGCCGTGATGAAGACGTAGATCCGGGCCAGGAAGGTGGTGAAGGTGCCCTGGCGTAGCAGCTTCATTTCCACATCGATGAGGAAGTCCCGGGGCTCGCGCACCTGCCTCTGCAGGTACACTGCCCCTGTGAAGGTGTTGAGCTTGCGGGTGCTGAAGTAGTTCTCCTCGTTGCCGCGGGGGATGCTGATAATGATGTTGTCGCCGGAGTAGGCTGGGGAGGGCCCGATGCGGAAGATCTGGGCGGGGATTATGATGTTGGTCTGGAAGCTCAGCTGGTAGTAGGTGATCCTTAGAGGGGAGTTCTGGCAGTCCAGGAAGTTGGGGCAGTTGACGCGCTCACAGCGGCTGGGGGTGGGGGAGGGTGGTCACAGAAAAAAGCAAAAGCCCTCATTGGTCAACAACAGAACACCTGTAAACATGCAGCCTGTACATTTTCTTCTAAATTATCACATAAACCTGTGTCAAACAGATGGTTTGAGGGCCTTTATGGCAATCCTGCAGCACACTGAAAATTCTGCGACATTGGGTAAGGATCCCAGTGAAGAGCCCACTGAGACTAATTCCTTATGAGTGCCCCACACCATCAGTCCATGACCATAATTGGGTTATCCCTCATTACACCAGTACAGCCACCTACCCCTCTGCTATGCCCTGGCGACACAAGCTCTGTGCCAAGCCATCTCCTGTCTCCT
The DNA here is from genome assembly GCA_025775045.1 of Hiodon tergisus. NCBI lineage: Eukaryota > Metazoa > Chordata > Actinopteri > Hiodontiformes > Hiodontidae > Hiodon > Hiodon tergisus. The sequence continues at coordinate 5,683,421 of JAOVYW010000101.1, forward strand.
ACCCCCTGCTTCAGTCACGTCTATTAGGCCGTTTACCTTCTCTTTCTGCTCGAGCAGTTCAATCAGAATTCACACCATGGATACATTTTTTCAATTTTTTCTCCCGGAGTCTCGCAGCCCATACATCAGTGCTGGGGCTTTGATCAGGGACTCTCATGCCCCCTGCACATCATGAAGAGAATCTTTTATCGGCGGAGCGAATCTGGAGCGGGTGAAGCGCGCGGGGGCAGATACTTACGCGTCGGACACCTTGCGGTAGTTCGGCGGACAGGCGAAGGACAGGCACCGGAAACCCCCCTGGATGTTATAGCAGGTGTCGGTGGAGGTGCAGTTGTGCGAGCCGATGGCGCACTCGTCGACGTCTGCGGGACGGGGGGGAGGGGGCAGGGGTTTGAATTATCATCAGGCCAACCAGACTGACAAACGCGAGCGGGAGGATACAAACGCGAGAGGCCGCAGGCGAGAATCCGGACCGATTACATCGGCAAAACAGCGTAGCCTTCCCAGGCATCAGACTTGGCTAGTGCACAGTCTTACGTTTGGTAAAAGACTCCCGTAGGGTTCATTAAGGGTTACTTCATGTTCTATTAGGGGACAAAAGGAAGAGGCCTGCGCAGTGGCTGGAAGGGTGTTACGGCATTGTCCTGAGACGGCATTGTCCATTGTCCTGTCCACCGGCTCCCCGCCGTCAGCAGCCCCTTGGCTGGGGCCCGGGAGTCGGGCTTCATTCTGTCAGGAGTCGATAGGGGCCCTCCAGCAGCAATTTTAAAATATCTCATTTTACCTACGCAGCAGACGTCACAGCTTGCCAGCTTCAATCCACATTCTCATTCATTCACGGCCTTTGGGAATTTGCAAGGCGTTTTTTGTTTCTCATTTTTCTATGTCTGTGTTAATGGTTCACTAAAACCACCTCTCACGCTGGCGGATATAATATGATACTTACAGATCTAGAAAAAGGCCAGATATAGATATATGCTTGTAATCAGGGAGGAGCGTTCACTTGTATGTATGTGTTAATAGAAGGACGGTTTGCTAATGGAAAGGAGAGTTAGCAGCGAGATGTTAGACGGGCTAGGTGAATTCTTCAAAGTGAGCTCTCACCTCGACACGTGCGTCCGTTGGGGGACATGGAGTACCCGTGCGGTGGGCAGGCGCACTGGTAGCTGCCCAGGACGTTCACGCACTGGAAGGCGCAGAGGTGGCCCACGCTCTGGGAGCACTCGTCGATGTCTGCAGGGCAAACGAGCAGAGCAGCAGGTCGCCGCGTTACCAGGCCTGGCTCACGCCGGCAGAGCGCCCAGACAGGTCACATGACGCTTCCGCTTCAATGTGTGGTGCTTTTGCCCAGTAATAAAAAAAAATACCCATGCTACACTGCTGGTGCCTGGCACTATGAGACAAGTATGCAAGTATTACACCTGGACCTGACTTGATGGGAAAAGAGAAAGCTGGGAAGATCAAAGTGTGTGTGTGTGTGTGTGTGTGTGTGTGTGTGTGTGTGTGAGTGTGTGTGTGTATGTGCGCGCACACATGTACACTGCAGAGAAACAGTGAACCTTTTTTTAAATCCTGGATACTTAATGACTAAAATACTTTCCGCAACGTTACTTACTATCTTTACCATTGCAGGAGGAATAACATGATTTAAAATAATTTTCAATTTTTGGTTTACCCGTAGCCATAAATCCATTCCACTGGATGAATCTTAATCATTGTGTATTAGTTTATAAGTCATTAAGATTAACCAGCCCTCATGAAAAGGTGTCGTCAGAGGGAATATCTTTCATGTCACCTGGAGGATAAACTCAGGACAGAATTTTGGATTACCTTCACAAGTGTGTCCATCCTCCTTCAGGTGGAAACCCTGCCTGCAGTAGCACTGATATGAGCCGTATATATTAGCACATTCCTGACTGCAGGGGTTGTTGTTGCATTCATTTACATCTGCGAGGGGACACATTTTAGCAGTCAGCACTGGATAGCGTATGGGTTTCTCACACTGCAGTATGGTTTAATCAGCACATCTTTACGAATCCAATCATCCAAGAGCACTTCACCATCAGCATTTTCCAATTAACTGAATAAAAAACCCCAAATTAACCATTAATGCGCTAATGTGGTAAATTAGTCCCAAACACCTTCACCTTCAAGACAATAAAATAATAGGCAAAGAACAAATAAATAGGAATAGGAATAAACGTTTGAACTCTGGAGACTCACACAGCATTAACTATCACAGGATAAAAGTCTTTCACATATACAAGGCCTTATAATTATTTGTCTTCAATTCATTTATTTGTCCACCCATAGCAAAGCAGGACCGTACGTTGATTAATAAAGATTCCCAAGCAAACAAACACTTTTCTTGCAAACTTTCAACAGGCCTGACCTGAACCTATAGATGCTGGCTCAGATTATGAGAGAACAGCATTGGCGTAGGAAACGGGGGCAGATCCTTGATTATTGGCACATTCACAGGACTCGTTAGCAGCTGGGGCTTCTGCAGCACTCTGGGGGGGAAAGCGTGGTTGTCTTTTGGCAGAGTTGGGGGCGTACCTTCACAGTTCTTGCCGTCGATGGACAGAGTGAAGCCGGCCGTGCAGGAGCACTGGTAGGAGCCGGGGGTGTTCTCGCACGTCTGGGCGCACAATCGCCCGGGGTAACGCCAGCACTCGTTCACGTCTGGAGGGGGTGGAGAGGAGGTGGGCAGTGAGACGATGGAGGAGAACGATCAAAGGGTTCTCCAGTGATCGCATTTGCTATGTTAACCATTCACGCCGTGATCGTCCCTTCTGGCGACATACATACCAACGCACACCCGCCGGATCATGTCGTACTGGTAGCCGGTCTGGCAGTCGCAGCGGTAGGTGCCGGGAAGGTTGTGGCAGATCTGGCCTTCTCCGCAGCGGTGGACGCCCGTCTGACACTCATCCACATCTTGGCAGGAAGCAGAAAAGGGGATGGGGGTGTGGGGCACATCAGCATCCAGCCCTCTCACGCCGGGGCCGGGATCATTTACCCGCGCTCGCCATCTGCTCATTCTACTGTGGGAGGCCGAGACGGGCCATCGATTACTCCGCCGTCATTTTTCACAGCTGGCCCGTTTTCCAACCCAAACGGCAGCCTCGCGCGCCGGTACGATCCATTAAAAGGGGAGAATCCGCGCTCCGTCTTTCACAGTCCTCACCAATGCACCGGGCACCGTCGGGGCTGGAATGGTAGCCCTGGCTGCACAGGATGATCTTGCGCTGGCAGGTGTAGGAGCCCACGGTGTTGATGCAGTTGAACCCGGCGCTGCAGGTCTCATCCAAGCTGTTGCACTCATCGATGTCTAAATAGGCGGCAGAGGAATAAAAAAGGGGTTCACCTGAGTTATTCTGACATGCCTTAATCACAAACAACTGTGTCTTGTTTTGCTACGCATGCTGGAGCCTGATTGTGTCATTTTGACAGATAAAAAACAGGCCTTTGTTGTGACATGCGCTCTTTCCATTCCCCTAGGCTAATTTCCAGACTAGAAGTAAGTAGAAGAGTAAGAAGAAAAAGCTTTCTTTTGTAGTTGCTACCGTTAAGTGCACACTCTGCAGGCAAACTCGCCATTGCCTGAGTGATGACCAGAGTTTATTTCCCTCACTCATGGACTCCCTTTGCGGGCCCTCTTACCTATGCAGTTACCATGCGGGTCCAGGGTAAAACCAGTGAAGCACCTCTGCCTGGGGCTGCATAAGAAGGAGCCATCCGTGTTCTGGCATTCAAAGCCCGCTCCACAGTTATGAGTTGTCAGTGTGCATTCGTTGATATCTGTGGCCAGATAACACATCGACATCATTAATACATGTGTATGAGCCAGAACGTCTGCGACGACACAGAAAAACCTGTGTTACTGTTATTTTCAATCATTTTTGCTTGGATACATTCCTTCTGCTTGATTAGATGGAACTATGATTATGCAGTGTGAACACAAAAAAAGGCACATTTTCTTACTTGAGTAGATATGCATAGTTTCAACACTAGGTGACACTGTGGCTCAAAGATTGTGCTCACAGCTCAACCTATATCATCAATATCAAAATGAAACGGCTAATTAAACATTTAAAAATAGTTTTTTTCAGTTTTATGTTGCCATAAAGTCTTTACATTTCCGCTAGAGTGATTTTGCTTAAAGATTTTTCTTAATTCAACAGAAAATGGACAAGTTAGACGATGGGCACGCCGTACAGGTACAAACAAAGCGTTTCCGACTTTGAAGGCTCACTGGGGTTGTTTCAGAGACAAGTGGTGATATCCTAATTTGTGGTTTTCCAGTCTAATCATCTTCAGCGGTGCAGATTCAGGATCGGGGCAGAGAGTTCTGGTTTCTTTCATGCAGATAATTAGTTTATTCCCCTGTTAGCCAGGCTGCCAAATATTACCTTAATTATCTGGCCACATTTATTAGTCTTCCTCTGTGCTGAGCACTGACAAGAGTCACGAGGCTGAGCAAGTTCTCACAGCCTTCACATGGCTACAGGGTGATTACCTCATCGCCAGCCGTCTCCGTGCATCTGTAGGTGTGCAAACTAGTTAATAAGGAGAATTAAGGTTTGACGAGAGTGAAATACGGAGCTTTTAGTCGCCGCGGCTGTCCACGCAGCGCCCTTTTGACTGCTGAGAGTCATTCACACTTTTGATCCTTATGTCGGTTCACCTCGGAAAGAGGGTGGCTGACTGAAGACCAAGAATGCAGAAAACGATATAGATCTGGGGAAATTGCTTCCACGGCACCATGCAGAAAATCCCAGGGGAAAGAAAAAAGCTATATATTTCTAAACCAATCAAGTAAATATATATATTACCACTGAAACTGCCCATGTTAACAATGACCTGGCTGCCTTTGTCAGTGGCATTGATTGTACCCATACCAGATCCATTTGTATTATTCAGCTATGTTTCACTTTACAGAAGATGAAAGTTAGAGCGACTAGAGACCCGCTGTTATCTGTGTGTCACAGTACAGAGTGTGAGTCTTGGACTGGGCCAAGGTCAGCTATAGTGGGAGCAAATGGCATACTCTACATTTTTTCTCCTGCCCTTTTGGCCGCTGTCAATATCTCCTCATATAAAGGACGTGCCTCGGCACACTGAGGGTAAGCTTATTGGCTTCTAATGATCGTTTATCATTAACGATCACAGTGCCCATGAATTATTGATTGTCGGTGAAGAACTTACGAGCACTAGACCCCAAGCCTCATTAGGTGTGTTAAATAGTGAGTCCCTTTCCCTGCCGCTGAACTCTTAAACCAGACACTTTGCTTGGACCTAAAGCGACTTCAACATGTCTAGAAATCTCCAATCGGCTTTGAAAAATGGAAAGGCCAGCCAATGAGGTCCCTCAGGTAACCCCTCTCAACAAGCGTCGCAATGGGCGCACCTTCGCAGACCCCGTCCCTCAGCCGGTATCCAGCAGGGCAGATGACTTCCCTCTCACAGACAAAGGATCCCACGGTGTTCAGGCATCTCTCGTTGGCCCGGCAACTGTGGGTGTTGGTCACGCACTCGTTTACATCTGCAGGGGGCGAGAGAGGCACCGCATTTGGACAGTGCAGCTGTGGGCCCTGAGCATATCGTTCCAGCTGATGAGCCTGAGCTGCAGTGATCGGTGCGATGAGTCAGTGCGCAGAAAGCTAACAAACAACCGAAGCAAGCAACAGGGAACCCTTCTTAACAACAAGTGTCGGCGAAGGCAGTAAAACAACTTGGTTAAGCTTTCAGCAAATCACAGGGTAATGCTGTGATTATATAGCCTGGATTAATTTTGATGAAAAGCGACACTTGAGACAAAAGTGAAGGTTGAGACGAAAGGCTTGGCTTGGCCTTTAAGGCCATATTTCTCGAGGAGAGCTTGACAGCGCCAGGATGAGTTTGAAACAATGAGAAATTACTTAGGCCTGAAGCCACGGGGGAATACCAAACTGCCCCGTCGCGGCGTGACATGAGCGCTTCTGACGATGGAGGGAAGTGCTGCAGAGTGGGGCAAAAATCGAGTGGAATACTGTCGGGGCGGGGCGGGGCAGGGCGGGATGGGACGGGATGGGACACAGCTGGAGCAGAGCACGTCCAGAGCAGGACACATCCCTTTGGTCCCCGCTTCTGATTCCACTGGAAACACTTATTCACGAGCATGGGAACATCTGTTCCTGACCAGGCAACTCCCGTACTTCTAGCTGCAGACAACAACTCGTCCCTGACAACCCGGACAACACCGGCTCAGCCCTGTCCATGGGGAGACTGCCAGGAGGCCAGACATGTATATTTATATTGCCAGGGGGGCCTCAATGGGAGGTTTAAAAAAAAAAAATAACGGCTAAACTGCTTTGGGAGCAGCTTTAGTTTGTGAGTCATGAGAAAGGGAAAGGACAGCTCATGCTTGGGGTTCTCCACCTCCAAGCCAGCTCCCCCCGGGCTGGAGAATCACGCTGTGGCTCAAAGCTAAGTGCTCCATAAACACAAAGCTAACGGGAGTCTTTGCCTCTGAATTTCCAGCGTCATCTTTTATCCCCAATAAAGCGTGGGAAATACACCTCGTGTGCCCGTGTCCTTGGCCCGGTCTTGGATGGAAGCCACATACAGTGAGAGAGCAGGATGGGAACAGAATAAAAGGGGGTTCAGAATAAAATTGATAATGTTATACCTGCGGAATAATTTTACATACTGTAAATGGACATATTGGTGGTTCCGCTGGTGGTAAGACGCATGCAGGTATGAATTATGCATGTGGCCCAAAAACAGGTTCTTTTCAGATGCTGAGATGAGCAATTAAGCAGAGCAAGAGGTTACAATGGCCCAGGTGGAAGCATGGAGGATTATGGACTGCGGGCATTATTTCATGTGGTGGGATGAATTTCAGCCGTGAGGCCACGCTCAGAAGTGCAGATGGCAACAATGGGGGAAACTCGGAGGGTGCCCCTCCAGTTTGCCAGTCCCAGGACGTTCGCAGAGTTGACTACACAAAGGGGGGTAATTACAAAATTAAGCCAGAGCTCTTCAGAGTCGAGCGATCAGTTAGTGTATTCTTACTTTCCAGGGTCAAATCTGAATTCTTCAGATAAAAAAAAAAAGGTTAAGGTTAAACTAATGTCAATGTTTCAAGCTTAAGTTTGCATACACCGTTTCTTGAATACCAATGTTTCTGGTTCTTTGTAAGGAAACCTCGTTGAGGCGTAGCCATTTGTTTTTGAATTAGTTTTTTTCCCCAGGTATGATTATTATAATATCGGTTTTCTTCGCTCCACTTTTGAGTGAGCTTTTCACATTGTTTTCTCATTAAAACAGTGCTAATAAAAGTCTATGGAACCAGGAAGAAAAGTATGCAAAGAATAGAATAGATATTTCCTTGTGGGGTATGTCTGCCAATTTACAAAACCTTTCACTATTTTTTAATAATACATTTTACATGAGTGATGCAAGGCAAAGATGGTGCTTTGACTGAACGGCATAAAAAGATGGCACATCAACACATGCACGAGAGAAGGAAGAACAGTGTGCCGTCTGGGTTAGCATCTTTCTGCCTGTTGGCGTGAGTGTGTATGCGTCTGCACGTGCTGCGAGAGCAGAGACGGGCCTGGCAAACCCCGAGGGAGCACCCGGACAGAACCACCCCCCCGGACAATTCCACAGTGCTGTTCGACCGTCGGTCTTACCCACGCACTCTCTATTCACGTTGTGTACAAAGCCCACGTCGCACAGCTTGTTCAGGCGAACACACTGGAAAGAGCCATCCTGGTTGACACAAAAGTCCCCGCGGGAGCAGTTGTGCATGCCACTCCAGCACTCATTCACATCTACACAAACCAGAGTGGAGGGGGGTGTTATAGTCAACGGTGGGGTGACCGCAGCCATTCCGGTGGCACCATCCATAGGCCAGAGGAGCCGGTCATTCCCGGTCACGGCTACACCGCAGACTCCGACCATACACACCCGTACACCCTCCCAGAATCCCGTTCACCAGCATCTATATGTAACAAAACGACGTGGTGCGGACTCTCGAATTTCACATTAAAGAACCACAAATGTGGATTTTGATTTAACTGAAGGGCTCTGGTGGTGAGTTACAGGCTTTCCTGTGTGTTAGTGGCTGAAGCGTATGAGAAACGTATAGGGAGAGGTTTCCCACCAGGTGTAACCAACTCAATGGCCAATTGGCACCACTAGCCCAGTCACGGTTGTTTTCTTTGTGTTGCAGACCAGACTCAATCGCACTTGCCCACCCACACTGTAACATGTGGAAATACTTATCGAGAGAACCCCCCCCCCCCATCCAATACACTCGAACAGAAGAGGAAATCATGCACATAGCAGCTAGTCTTCAGGGGTATCATGGCAGCACTAAACACATTCATAACATACACCAACCACAACAGCACTCATTTTACCCACAAATGAAATTATATTAATTTTAGGCTTTTCAGATACATTTCATTCAAAATACAATGCAAGCCAGCGAAAATTGTAGTTTACAGTGTGGGTCAGTGGTAGTAATTGTAATTATTTTGTTTTTTTCTGTCATTGCCATGATTTGTAATATCTTGCCTGCCAGCCCTGTAAGTTAATATTATTTGTCTTAAATCTTTAAAAAATGCAGTCAAATTCAGGGTAGTGGTAACCCTGACATTCAGCCTCTGTATAGGAGGCATTGTATTCTAGGCCAGGCTGCAGGGAATCGGGAGGAAAAACTCAGTAAATATTCTGTAAATCACATGCAGAGATCGTTTTCCTTAGTCAAGAAGAGGACACAAATTACACCGCAACCATCCTGACCAATGCTGGCTTGTTTATCAGTTTTCAGCCATAGATTAAAGAATTTACAGCTGGTTCTTAAAAGCTGGAATAAAATGTAGTTGTCGATGGAACACTGACAAGAACTAAGAGAAATTCCTTTCTTTTGAGAAGATGAGGGTGTTGAATATGAGGGTGATTAATTTACCGAGGCAAAGCTAGTGCTTTGCTTTTTTGTATTTTGCAAATGTAGTCAATGTGTAATTGGTTACGGTTCACTTGTGCTACAGGCTGTGGGTCCCACAGTATAAACTAAAGGCTCGTCAGATTAAGTAAACCCCAGTGTAAAAAAAACAACTAACAACCTGCATTTCACTCTTCTTTGAATGACCAATCCAATTTAAAAAAACAGTACATATTGTCAACGAGAGATCGCTTTTATGAACCTTCAAATTTCACTTTGGTTTTCAGCTCCAGGTGCAGAGATAATTGGCCGGGTTTGTAGTCGGATGCCCAATTGGGGGCTGCCTGAAGCATGGATTTCTGGGCACTGAGGAGAGTACCAGGTACTGTTTGCAGGGCACGCATGCCGCAGATTTGACTGACGGCGGCCTATTTACCTTCACATGACCGCCCATCTGCCATCAGAGAGAACCCTGGGAAGCAGGAGCAGAGGGCTTTCCCTGCCAACACAGAGCACCGCTGCATGCAGGAGCCATTTCCTAGAGAGAGAGAGAGAGAGAGAGAGAGAGAGAGAGAGAGAGAGAGAGAGAGAGAGAGAGAGAGAGAGAGAGAG
>JAOVYW010000101.1:5695348-5706168 GCA_025775045.1 Hiodon tergisus
CACACACACACACACACACACACACACACACACTGAGACAACATGGCGTCTACACCACACACACACACACACACACTGAGCCAACATGGCGTCTACACCACACAAACACACACACACTCACACACACACACACACACTGAGCCAACATAACGTCTACACCACACACACACACACACTGAGCCAACATGGCGTCTACACCACACAAACACACACACACACACAGAGCCAACATGGCGTCTACCCCCCACACACACACACACACACACACACACACACACTGAGCCAACATGGCGTCTACACCACACACACACACTGAGCCAACATGGCGTCTACACCACACAAACACACACACACACACACACACACACACACACACACACACACTGAGCCAACATGGCGTCTACCCCACACACACACACACACACACACACTGAGCCAACATGGCGTCTACACCACACACACACACTGAGCCAACATGGCGTCTACACCACACAAACACACACACACACACCATGTGCCACTCAGAACACCACGCAGCAGGATCACCATGGTATACACGCAGCAGGAACACCATGTGCCACTCAGAACACCACGCAGCAGGAACACCATGGTATACACTAAGCAGGAACACCATGGTATACACTAAGCAGGAACACCATGGTATACATGGAACACTACGCATTGTAACAGGCAAGACAAACGTCAATTCTGCAGAGTTTTCCTCAAAAATTACTGATGACAAGACATGCATATGTTTCAATGGGCATTCAAAGTACATTTACAAAATTCTGAAATGTCCAAGAGCTTTTCCAAAAACCACACCTTGGAAAAACCTTTGGTAAATCCTTACCTTGTCCACGTCATCCCTCCAACCCCCTGCAACTAAAATATAACAAAACATCAGACAATGGGTTTTGGTTGTAATCATTGTTATTATTATTATCCTCATTGATATTACTTGTATGACGGTTATAATAATTTGGAAGGATTATATGAACTATGATACCATTCTTTTAAAATAGTTTTTAGATGTTTTTGCAGTCCTTCAGTAAATCCAGGGTAATATCCTCAGAGATGTGTTTTGCAGTCTTCATTTGCTTTTTTATTTTCCTGGTTTGTTTTTAAGTTCTCTTTATTTTATTAAAAATCAGCCTTAACTGATGTCATCAGGAGTCACCCTGAAAAGGGAGAAGGCAGGGTTGTTCCGAGGTGCTTCACATTCACAAACACGCTGCATCTGCACTGGGCAAGGGCCAACCCTGTTGCTTTGGATATGGACGGGGTGGGGTCACTCTCTCCAGGGTGGGTAAATGCAGTCACCAAAACCAAAACATGTCGCTTTGATAAGCCTGCTGTCTCCTCTGCCAAGGACAGCAACTGCACAAATGTGCTAGCATCCATTTCTACACACACTTTGTGAGGCACGTGTGCAGATCCCCAGTCTTACTCTTTGTGAGAGGCTGTGTTTGGACAGGAATCATCATTCCAGCCTCCGAAATGTTCTGGGCAAGCCCATGACCTGACATGGGACACCGGTCCGGGCTTTCGCCGCGCTCCAGCAAAGTAAACGCCGTGAAGGAAGGCTCCGGCCTTCTGAGTGAAAACCTCAACATCCACAGCTACATCTGAAACCTGTTTCACCAAATCTGTCGTTCTTTGCTCTCTGAGTCTATAAATGCCCAGAACTTTAACAGGAGAACTGCTATATAGCTGAATCTAACTGTGCCCTTCTACTTCAAAGCAGAGGATATCGTAAATGTGCCCTTCTACTTCAACGCAGAGCATATTGTAAAGCTAAATCCTGTATTTAAGACATCAACGAAAGCAGCAGCAGAGCCAAACTTATGTGTCTGTGTGAATACCCAAGCACAACATAGTCTAGCAGTAATATTCTGTCAATACATCGTTTCTAAATATGTATACAAGTAGACTACAGACCATGGTCAGCAGCCATGAAACAAGCCACTTCAGAACAGTTGGGTATAGATTCACTGAGCAACAGGCACAAGTCCGGCCCGTAAAAGTCTTTTTTGAAAACTGTGCAGTAATTTTGGTCCATTCCTGGTCCTGACAGCGGAGTTCCGCTTCTCATTTGTCGCTTGTGTCTCCGTTGGTGGATCAAAGTGAATGCAGTACCCATTCTGTCAAACAGATAGGGTCCTGAGTGTGATCACGCATGTTCACACACATGCTCATACACACACGCGCTCACACACGCGCTCACACACGCGCTCACACACGTGCTCACACACGTGCTCATACACACACGCGCTCACAGAGGTGGGCTGGTGGATCGGAGGGTCTTTGGGACAGGACAGGGTCTTTGGGGATGAGAAGGGTGTTAGAGGCAGGGCAGGGTGTTTGGGGCAGGGCAGGGCAGGGTGTTTGGGGCAGGGCAGGGTGTTTGGGGCAGGGCAGGGTGTTTGGGGCAGGACAGGGCAGGGTGTTTGGGGCAGGGCAGGGCAGGGCAGGGTGTTTGGGGCTGAGCAGGGTTTTTGGGGCAGGACAGGGTGTTTGGGGCGAGGCAGGATATTTGGTGCAGGGCAGATCAGTGGAACGAGGGATGGGACTTGATGGGTTCTTCCTCACACGAGACCATGCTCAGAGACAGCAAGGTCTCTCCCATCGCCAGGCAAACACTTTGACCCCATAACAGAAACACACAAAGCTTCTCAGTCCAGGTGTACTGCTTCAGGACTGGAAGTGAACGTCAAGAAGGTTGTCATTTGTTCTTTTCCCCCTTGTGCCCCCTTCCTCTGTATGGACAGATCATGTCCATAATGGCACCACTTGTGCCCAGGCAGAACGAGCCAAGGTAAAGACTCATAAAGCTGAGGCAGATGCAGATATGAGAGCAGACTGCTCAGAGCACCTAGGGGCCGGCATTACTAGGGGCCGGCGTTCCTAGGGGTCGGCGTTCCTAGGGGCCGGCATTACTAGGGGCTGGCGTTCCTACAGGTTCAGTGTTCCTAGGGGCCGGCATTACTAGGGGCCGGCATTACTAGGGGTCAGCGTTCCTAGGGGCCGGCGTTACTAGGGGTCAGCGTTCCTAGGGGCCGGCGTTACTAGGGGCCGGCGTTCCTAGGGGTCGGCGTTCCTAGGGGCCGGCATTACTAGGGGCTGGCGTTCCTACAGGTTCAGTGTTCCTAGGGGCCGGCATTACTAGGGGCCGGCATTACTAGGGGTCAGCGTTCCTAGGGGCCGGCGTTACTAGGGGTCAGCGTTCCTAGGGGTCGGTGTTCCTAGGGGTCAGCGTTCCTAGGGGCCGGCGTTCCTAGGGGCCGGCATTACTAGGGGCTGGCGTTCCTACAGGTTCAGTGTTCCTAGGGGTCAGCGTTCCTAGGGGTCGGTGTTCCTAGGGGTCGGCGTTCCTAGGGGTCGGTGTTCCTAGGGGTCGGCGTTCCTAGGGGTCGGTGTTCCTAGGGGTCAGCGTTCCTAGGAGGCAGCGTTCCTAGGGGTCGGCGTTCCTAGGGGTCGGCGTTCCTAGGGGTTGGCGTTCCTAGTGGCGGCGAGACCCAGGAAAACAAGCGCAGCATTTACAGCCAACCATAGAGTTAGGGAAGCAAACCATCTCTGGTCTCCCAGACCAGGTGATTAAACTCTGATGACTCAGACACAACCTGTGACTGGGGTGTGAACAGAATTCTCCTGCATGGAGGTCTTTTGTTGTTAATTATGATTTTCATGAAGGTTGGTTGAACCAGACTGATGGTGAAGTGCTTGCAGCCTCTGATAGACTGGTGTGTCCATATCAGGGATTTTAAGGATTGGTTTATGCTACAAATATTGAAATTCAAATCAATATTTAAATTCAATAAAATGGATTGAATTAATTATTGGTAAAGCAAAAAGTCAAAATGTCCAAAAGTTAAATAAATATGTAAGGTCACTTAATTCTTTCCACAACTCAACAATTGTTTAAAATCCTTAAATGCATGGCATAAATTTTGATAAAAACCGCGCACAGGAGATCCCTGTGAAAGGGTCAGTCGAGTGATCCCACTAAAAAAGTAATCCAGAGTGATCCCACTGATGGGTCATCCCGAGTGATCCCACTGATGGGTCATCCCGAGTGATCCCACTGAAAGGTTCATGGGCAGCTGTTGCCAAGCAGGGTCTTTTACACTCCAGCCATCAGGGGGCGCTCTGAATAGTCTGTGATACCATCCATTTTAAATTAGTGTTGCATTTGCTCAACCTCTGCATTTGTGCCCACAAAGTGTTAAAGAAAAATGAGCAACCTTCCCAACAGCAAACCCTGAAAATGGCCTTTAGCATAAGTGCTTACAATTAAATTAAAAGTTTAACAGTAAAGGTTGCAAAATCTAACGCGACTTTAAAAAAGACAATCATATTTTTCATATTGCACAAAGCATTAGTATCTCACTAAGGAAAATATACAATATTGACAGGGATATAAGTATTACCAGTTCTTGCTTTAAACTATTATTCGTAGGAATATCATGCTACGTGATGTCTACGGGCATGCAGCAGTAGAATATAGAGTAACTCCTGTTTGTTGAAAAGCTGTTTAAAGAAATCATAGTTTTCTACAGGTTCCACCAAAGTACCTCCAGCATTTGAGTTTTAACAGAACGAAATTTAAAAAGAAACGGGACACAACAATAATATTTAAATGAAATACGAAACAAATGCTGGAAATTTAGATGGATTGGCAGTGAATTAACCTTGGGTGAAATCTTTGTAAAGTGAGTTAGCCATTTGCCTTCATTTAGCTGCAATGTCAGTTTAATGCTTGTGCGTATCCCCCTCTATCTCTTCATTTAGTACTGCTGCATTGTGGCAGCAACACTCTTCAGATCTGCAGAAATGTACCATGAAAACAGAATAAAACTTAGCTAACAGCTAACAATGCTCACCACAGTTGGAGAGTGGGAGGGGGGAAAACAAACCGGGTGAAAAAAGAACAGACTTTGAGCCTTCTGTCTTTTTCTGTTCCCCAGGTTGATTTCTGACACATTTCCGGAGATTAGAGGGAGGGGAATTCCAGCTTGCCTTGGTGAAACACACAAAAAACGGAGAGGCTGTGGTGTACATTCAGAGGAGAACCAGCCACACTCCATGTATCAACAGACATTAAATAAATAAATGGACCGTTAACAGACATTCAGACAGCCTCAGAGTCCTCTCTCCGCAGATGAAAGGGGAGAGGCCTGCGTTGTGTACACCCGTTGCTTCTCGGATGCCTATTCTTAAAGACACTTAGCCGGAAAAAGACACTAATAGGGTCAAGATTTTACAGACCATTCTGACGTCAGCTTTGAGTCCTCCCAACGGGGCCCATCTGTGGATAGCCACATACTTCAGGCATTCAATAGTCAACTAGATACTGCAGAATAACTTGTCTGTAAATATGTTCTCACGTCCTGCTCCTCAATCGACAGACTGCATTCTTTTACTCACAAAAGCAAAGGGGCGCAGATAACCAAGGACAGAAATTGTATTCTTTGGCGGTTCAACCAAAACCAGTCTTTTTGGGCCAGGGAGGGTGGAAATTCGCAAGGGAATCAAAACAGAGGGTGAGACTTGATGGGAGCAAGAGGTCATGATCGCTCTGTACTAAGTTGACCATTTGGCTATTTGTTCGGCTACTGTTGCAAGCAGGACATAAACTATTGAACAGTAACACTCATGTTAATAAGACTAACTCATGCAAACACCGAAAGGATGCCGAATCTTCCACCGGTAGGGATGGGGACGAGGACAAGGAACTCAAGAGGCGGCTGTGCAGTGCCCCCTCGGCTCATTGGCTCCCAGTGGAGTTTCTCTGACTCCACCTGGTTCCCTTCTGAAACCTCAAGCCATGCCAAAGAGGGAGGTTCGTTCCAATGCTCCTGTCCCAGCTGGGATCACGTCGGGTAGTTATACATCCGTGAGCATCTTGGTGATGTTGACATAGTTGGTGTTAGCCAGGGTGCAGTTGGCCGTCTTGAGGTTCTCGTCTCGGAAGTCCTCGTTGCTGTTGTTCACGGCCTCCTGGATCTCCATGTAGTCGGACTTGCTCATGGTGGAGCCACTGCCACTCTTCTTCAGGTCCTCGGTGGAGTCCATCTTGGGGACGCTAGTGACCTGCAGGTATTGTGCCTGTTCCTCACCCTCGGTCTCGCGGTGGTAGAAGTAGTTGAAGTTGGAGACGATGACGGGCACGGGCAGGGCGATGGTCAGCACCCCGGCAATGGCGCACAAGGAACCCACAATCTTTCCCCCGATGGTGGTGGGAACCATGTCGCCGTAGCCCACTGTTGTCATGGAGACCACGGCCCACCAGAAGGCATCGGGAATGCTGATGAACTGGGAGTCGGGCTCGTCTGCCTCGGCAAAGTAGACGGCGCTGGAGAAGAGGATCACCCCGATGAAGAGGAAGAAGATGAGCAGACCCAGCTCCCGCATGCTGGCCTTCAGGGTCTGTCCCAGGATCTGCAGCCCCTTGGAGTGGCGGGAGAGCTTGAAGATCCGGAAGACCCGCACCAGACGGATGACCCTCAGAATGGCCAGGGACATAGCCTGCTGCCCTTGCTGACCATCCTCTGGTTTCTCAGCCAGCTCTGTGCCCAGGGTGATGAAGTAGGGGATGATTGCCACAATGTCAATGATGTTCATGATATTGACAAAGAAACCTGCCTTGCTGGGGCATGCAAAGAAACGCACCAAGAATTCAAAGGAGAACCAAATTATGCAGAGGGTCTCCAAGATGAAAAAGGGATCCGTGAAGTAGGTGGACTGGTAGGTGGAAGTGGTGTTGGAGAAGGGCTGAGGGACTTTGTGCATCTCTTCCTCATCATTGCGGAAAATGGGCAGGGTCTCCAGGCAGAAGCTGACAATTGAAATGAGGATGACCATCACAGATATAATGGCAATAATTCTGGCTGGACCCGAACTCTCGGGGTACTCAAAAAGCAGCCAGACCTGCCTCTGGAACTCGTTCTCGGGCAGTGGCCTCTCCTCCTCCTTGATGAAACCCTCATCTTCACGAAATATTTCAATAGCTTCTTCACCTAGCTCGTAAAAGCGAATCTCCTCAGAGAATATGTCCAAGGTCACATTGACTGGCCGGCGGAGCCTTCCTCCTGACTGGTAGTAATACAGAATGGCGTCAAAGCTGGGTCGGTTGCGGTCGAAGAAGTACTCGTTCCTCAGCGGGTCGAAGTAGCGCATTCTCTTTTTGGGGTCCCCGAGTAAAGTTTCGGGGAACTGAGCGAGGGTCTTGAGCTGCGTCTCGAAACGCAGGCCTGAGATGTTGATGACCACCCTCTCACAGCACTCGTGGTCGGCCTCGGGGTCATAGGTGTCCTGGGGTTGGCCGGGATGAGCAGCAGCCTCATCACTGGGGTCCCCTGTGGCCACTGTCATTTCGGAGGGAGTGGGGGGGGGGTAAGGCCTCTGCTTTCCTGTGAAGCCTGTCACCGTTGCCTCAGAGGATGTAGAGAGCTTTTTCGGCAGAACAGGATAAACCTGAGTTTAAGAAATAAATCAAAATAAACCACTGAAAGTCGTCTGTTCATCACCATAATCATCATCATCATTATTATTATTATTACTATTATTATTACTGTCATTATTATTATTATATAAAATATCTGGTCATTAAAAACCATCGGGAATTGTTTCCTGTCTCAAAGGCAGACATAAGTTCTCATTTATGTACCATACCACATCTCATGTGTTTTTTAAACAATGGAAGAGATTTTTAAAAGTTCCAGACAATATTAAAATGATCCAAAATTGGCCTGCATCCTTCTGAAATTCGAATGCCAAAGAACCGCTATGTAACAAGCATACACTACCATGGGCTATTAAGTATTTAGTATTCGCTAAATTGATTATTGCATTCCCATGAAAGTGCACCAATTCTCCCGAGGTGCGATCTTCAGAGTGCACTAAAATCATAAATGGATAAACCATACCCACCCATTTACAATTACAGCTTTAGCTGCATTTTCATTTCTATAGAAAAAAAATTGAAGCGGGTTGTATTTCTTATGAACACATGAATCAAATGTGGAGAAACGAAATATTTATATATTTATGATAAATATTTATAAAGTGAAATGTTTTAGTTTTTTGGAATGTTGGCAGTTAAAGACAACTGACATCAACACAGTTAAGAGATTAAAATGAAATAAAGTATCAACAAGCATCGACAAGCATCACTGAAGATCACTTCAAATAAACCTGTCAACTGCATCTTCACTCAAACATAATTTACCTGGAATATCCACGACTTTAAAGAATCTATTGCTTTTGTATGACGGATATTATTAAATCAACTTAAAATCTGGTTTTGAACATACAAACCTTTAATAACGACCTTGTATTTAGTAAATATCTACATTCGTGGTCGATAAGTATTTGTCTAGCCTTATCGGGAATATATATCTCTAATTTTGTGCATTAGACATTAATCCAACCATTTGCAATCGCACCGGCAATCGTAATTACGTATAATCAATTTCGTCATACACATAAAGTCAAAATAATGAATTTAAGTTAATATTAACTTTACTTTAATTCTAAAATCTAGGATGAAAGCGATAGAGAGTGATCTCTCACCTGCTAATACCTTGCCACCTTCACCTGAAGCCGGCTCTGAACGTCTTCCCTGGGGATACTTGTTCTCCGAAAAACATCGGCGCGACGGTGAAACTCAAGTGGCTCGGACATCAGTTTCGAATCCCACGGACCAAAGTGCTTCCCACTCCAGTCATTCATTACAACAACAACTGCTGGTTGCAGCAACCATTATTCTCCCCGAAACCACCTTGGCATCAGGGGAGGGGTGAGTCTGGGAGGATGCGGACGCGTCCTCTGTTCACGCTTCTGTTCTGTCATCAATGGGTTGTCGTTATGAGGGCAATGCAGGCAATATTTGGGGTAGGGAGAAAGGGAGGATAATGTTTGGTCTTATTTCTTGAAGCATCGCCTAAAATTCTAAGATCAGCAAAACCTGATGCCCCCAGTGTCCTTAGGAGATATGACGTTGCCTGCAACAAACAGCAGCCCTGACTGTACTCTGGAATGGAAGGGAGGTTGCAGGGAAGCGTTGCTTAAATATCTTACATTGTTTTGCGCTTTAAGCAAATGGACTGTTCACGTTACAGATAAAAAAAAAAAAAAAAACAAGACGAAAATCTCTGTGAGTGTATTCCGCGGGTGGCAACCGAATAGTAAGGAACCAGTTATGTACTGATAATAACTGATAACTGATATAATACTGATAACACTTAATCGGTATTTAGCTGATGGTCGCAGCTAAACATATTTGCTATTGAGAAAAATCCAAACATAGATATTATATGTTACGTGCCAACGTCTGTTGCCACATACTCCACATACTGAATATTGTAACATTTCCGTGCTCAAGTTCATAGACTGCAGGTACAAGTCATGATGTCTATTACTTTCGGGCACAAGTCTTATGTTTTTTTTAGGCGAGAAGCAAGCGGTGTCTAAAGTGGCATGCTCAAACCACGCCGTTTACTCTGTACTGGGTGGATGACAGCCAACGGTACCCATGCAACCTAGAACTAAAAGCATTACAATCTTACTTGGTTCGTCACGCACCAAATAAAAATGACATACACAAAACAGCCATGCTAGGTAGTGCACCAGACGCAAATTCCCATATTGAGTCTTCTGATAAAAATAAACATTTTTTTTAGGATGCAGGCTTCTCCGTGACTTGTGTTTCTTTCGTAAATTGAAGCAACCGTACAGAATTTGTTTGTAATCTGAGGTAAAATACTGACTGTTACCATAATTTGCCAAAACACTTGTAGTTAAACCAATAAAGTCTGCAGTCGTGCATTGCTCTGCATACAAAGAGATTGCATGAAGCTCGCGCGCGCGCGCGCTCTCCCATCCGCACTGTACCACTCCTTACCTTTCCACCGCGTGGGCAATTTAAAGGCGACGTGTCTTTTCTTGGTGGACCATTTGCTGCAAATTTAACCGGTCTATTTAGCGGTCGTGTTACGTTTTACGTGTCGATTTGTGTATATATAACGTATTTGTTTCACTTTGTCAATTTAACTCAAAACCCATGAACTTTAAGTGCCAGTTGTTCCACTGTAAATATATTTTTGTGTTACACCTGTCAAATGGAATTTACTTTAGATTGCTGGCGCTATTGGTTAGGAGGCAGGGTATTGTGAATTAAATTTTCCGTCGTAACATTATTACAATAATACAATCACGTATGGATTTGTTTCAAAATATTTTACACCTAATGTATTTGACAGAGTTGACAGGTATGGATTAAATTTAAACAACAGGCAACAGCGGCATGATTTAGGCATATTATACTGGGTTTAGCCTATTTTAATTGATTATCTTATAATGTCATTGTAATAATCAGCAGACTCGGTAGATAAATGAATCAAAACAACAGCAGGTGGGAAAGAAAGGACGGATTTCTGCAAACTAATGGTTACCTGTACAGGTAGCACAATCTCGAGAGTAAACCGCAAGTCCGGTATGTGATCCATACACACGTAGGGGTCCTGTGCAGTCCTGTTCACAAACTACTGCAATGCATTTCATTTCATTTCCCCCTTTTTTTTACTAAAGTGAGCTCCACGGAGCAGTTTCAGGCCCCAGGACCCGTCACGGCCTGACCAGGAAGAGGTAATCCACTGCCTGTGAGAAAAAAGGGTTTGTGAGGCAACGACAGTGGCAGACATGACCAAACCACAAAAAATCCTGCTCACAAACAGCTCTGCTGTGTCTCTTTTTAAGTCATAAATTGGAAGGATCTGAGTGTAGCCCAATCAGTGGAACCACACTCAGGTGCACAAGTAGAT